>OY992876.1:440253250-440383250 GCA_963921405.1 Cepaea hortensis
CCCGCCCTGCCATTCACGACAAGGTACTACAGGCAGTAATGACAGCTAATGGCAAACCCACCTACCCGCCCCGCCATACACAAGGTACTACAGGCAGTAATGACAGCTAATGACAAACCCATCTACCCGCCCTGCCATACACAAGGTACTACAGGCAGTAATGACAGCTAATGACAAACCCATCTACCCGCCCTGCCATACACAAGGTACTACAGGCAGTAATGACAGCTAATGGCACACCCATCTACCCGCCCTGCCATACACAAGGTACTACAGGCAGTAATGACAGCTAATGACAAACCCATCTACCCGCCCTGCCATACACAAGGTACTACAGGCAGTAATGACAGCTAATGACAAACCCATCTACCCGCCCTATCATACACGACAAGGTACTACAGACAGTAATGACAGCTAATGACAAACCCATCTACCCGCCCTGCCATACACAAGGTACTACAGGCAGTAATGACAGCTAATGACAAATCGATCTACCCGACCTGCCATACACAAGGTACTACAGGCAGTAATGACAGCTAATGGCAAACCCATCTACCCGCTCTGCCATACACAAGGTACTACAGGCAGTAATGACAGCTAATGACAAACCCATCTACCCGCTTTGCCATACACAAGGTACTATAGGCAGTAATGACAGCTAATGACAAACCCATCTACCCGCCCTATCATACACGACAAGGTACTACAGACAGTAATGACAGCTAATGACAAACCCATCTACCCGCCCTGCCATACACGACAAGGTACTACAGGTAGTAATGACAGCTAATGACACACCCATCTACCCGCCCTGCCATACACAAGGTACTACAGGCAGTAATGACAGCTAATGGCAAACCCATCTACCCGCCCTGCCATACACGACAAGGTACTACAGGCAGTAATGACAGCTAATGGCAAACCCATCTACCCGCCCTGCCATACACGACAAGGTACTACAGGCAGTAATGACAGCTAATGGCAAACCCATCTACCCGCCCTGTGTATACACGACAAGGTACTACAGGTAGTAATGACAGCTAATGACAAACCCATCTACCCGCCCTGCCATACACGACAAGGTACTACAGGTAGTAATGACAGCTAATGGCAAACCCATCTACCCGCCCTGCCATACACGACAAGGTACTACAGACAGTAATGACAGCTAATGACAAACCCATCTACCTGTCCTGCCATACACGACAAGGTACTACAGGTAGTA
The DNA here is from genome assembly GCA_963921405.1 of Cepaea hortensis. NCBI lineage: Eukaryota > Metazoa > Mollusca > Gastropoda > Stylommatophora > Helicidae > Cepaea > Cepaea hortensis. The sequence continues at coordinate 440,254,476 of OY992876.1, forward strand.
ATGACAGCTAATGACAAACCCATCTACCCGCCCTGCCATACACAAGGTACTACAGGCAGTAATGACAGCTAATGGCAAACCCATCTACCCGCCCTGCTATACACGACAAGGTACTACAGGCAGTAATGACAGCTAATGACAAACCCATCTACCCGCCCTGCCATACACAAGGTACTACAGGCAGTAATGACAGCTAATGGCAAACCCATCTACCCGCTCTGCCATACACAAGGTACTACAGGCAGTAATGACAGCTAATGACAAACCCATCTACCCGCCCTGCCACACACAAGGTACTACAGGCAGTAATGACAACCAATGACAAACCCATCTACCCGCCCTATCATACACGACAAGGTACTACAGACAGTAATGACAGCTAATGACAAACCCATCTTCCCGCCCTGCCATACACAAGGTACTATAGGCAGTAATGACAGCTAATGACAAACCCATCTACCCGCCCTGCCATACACAAGGTACTACAGGCAGTAATGACAGCTAATGGCAAACCCATCTACCCGTCCTGCCATACACAAGGTACTACAGGCAGTAATGACAGCTAATGACAAACCCATCTACCCGCCCTGCCATACACAAGGTACTACAGGCAGTAATGACAGCTAATGACAAACCCATCTACCCGCCCTGCCATACACGACAAGGTACTAAAGGTAGTAATGACAGCTAATGACAAACCCATCTACCCGCCCTGCCATACACAAGGTACTATAGGCAGTAATGACAGCTAATGACAAACCCATCTACCCGCCCTGCCATACACGACAAGGTACTACAGACAGTAATGACAGCTAATAACAAACCCATTCTACCCCCAGAGTGATGCCCGAGAAATATGTCGGCGGGGTTATTTGCTTCACAGCCCAGCAGTACGAGGCCATCAACGGAAACTCCAACCTGTACTTTGGGTTCGGCAGTGAGAACGAGGAGCTGTATCACCGGTGGGTTATGTTGCAACATTTGAATGAAGACTGTGTGATATAGTTATTATTGTTATTGTTGTTGTTGTTGTTGTTGTTGTTGTTGTTGTTGTTGTTGTTGTTGTTGTTGTTGTTGTGTCACAAAATGTAACTGGAAACTGAGTGTTGTTGTTGTTGTTTTTTGTGTGTGTTGTTGTTGCTGTTGTTGTACATTTCAACACGTGAATGGAGAATTCAGGATATAGTTGTTGTTGTTGTTGGTGTTGTTGTTATTATTATTATTATTGTTGTTGTTGCTGTTGCTGTTGCTGTTGTGCGTTGCGTTGCAACACGTGAATTGGGGAATGCACGATACAGTTGTTGTTGTTGTTATTGTTGTTGTTGTTGTTATTGTTTTTGTTGTTGTTGTTATTGTATGTTATGTCACACCACTTAAATGGAGACTTGGTCATATTGTTGTTGTTGTTGTTGTTGTTGTTGTTGTTGTTGTTGTTGTTGTTGTTGTTGTTGTTCTTCTTCTTCTTCTTCTTCTTCTTCTTCTTCTTCTTCTTCTTCTTCTTCTTCCTTGTTTGTACGCGTAAAAAAACAAACAGGTTTATGACGCAAATAAGCTTACTAGTAATCAGTTCTGCACATCGTGGAAGGACATCTGGTTGGGAATGTTCAGCTAGAATCAGGGGACAGATCGTCACTGAGTAGAATGGAGCCTATAGGTTGACAACCTCAAATATTTTTATTTCGTTCGCTCACTTTAAACTCCAGCGTTGCATACACTGAGCTGATATTTGTGTGTGGGACAGCTTTCCCTATTACCAGTGTCCCTCGCCATCAGGCGAACCTACTCCGACTTCTGAGATACTTGTAATTAACGTCGTTAGTCCAAGGACTCGTGTAGCGGTTGAATCCGCTACTTCACCATTAGCACACCAGAAGAATAAGAGCCAGCGCCCTTATCCATTCGGCCACTCTGACGTCTACCTTTAAGTACGAAGATGGGGTTGGGTGCGATGACTGTAACTTGAAGATGGATAACGGGTACTCGTGTCCACGAAGCAATCAGGGTGACTGATTCTCAGACTCGTATTGCTTAAGTTAAAAATAAACAGATGTGGCTTGAGCGGATACCCAGCATTGCTCATCCTCTCCTACACTAATTTACATGGATATACTGATAGAAAGGCAGACAGGCAGACAGGCAGTTAGACAGACAGACAGACAGACGGGCGGCGGTATAGACATACAAACAGGCAGTCAGACGAGTAGATGGACAAGCAGACAGAACACATAGACAAAGAGACAGACAGACAGACAGATAGACAGACAGACAGACAGACAGACAGGCAGGCAGTCAAGTAGATGTACAAGGAGACAAAACACATTGACAGAGAGACAGAAAGACAGACAAACAGACATACATGCAGGCAAGTAGGTAGACAAGCAGACAGAACACATAGACAGAGAGACAAGACAGATAGAAACAGAGACTGACAGACTGACAGACAGACATGCAGGCAAGTAGATGTACAAGTAGACAGAACACATTGACAGAGAGACAGAAAGACAGACAAACAGACAGACATGCAGGCAGGTAGGTAGACAAGCAGACAGAACACATAGACAGAAAGACAGACAGAAAGAGAGACAGGCAAGCAGGCAGGCAAATAGATGGACAAGCAGACAGAACAAATAGACAGAGAGACAGACAGAAAAAAAGACAGACTGACTGACAAACATATACGTAGGCAGGCAAGTAGATTGACAAGCAGACAGAACATATAGAGAGACAGATAGACAGCCAGACCGACAGACAGGCAAGTAGGCAGACAGACGGACAGACGGGTGGGCGAACCGGTGGAAAGGCGCGGATAGGCAATCGAACGGGACAGTCAGATACAGTGGGACACACGGGCACAGAGACAAATAGTCTTCATGTCTTTCCTCCAATACCTGTGACAAAGGAGGGCACGATAACGAGCTAGTCGGGCTCCTGGCTTCAAGAGCACCAGTAGCTGTAACACACGATGGACAGGTGTCGTGGATTACCTTTAGTGTCGTCCCTGGAGTGAGGGGAATCAACACCCACATTATATTTTAACCCCCTATCATTATCCTGGAGAATCCACTAGATTCCGTCCACCACACTCCCTCAGTTTATGGACACCTCTTTCTCTCTCTCTATCATCACTGGATCATACCCCCTCTCATTCTTCCCCAACACAACATACCCAACAACTCTAGCTTCTAAAAATTAATAATTAATTTACTAAAAGAAAAGTGTAATGTATGTGAGAAGTGTATGCGAAGAATGTGTGTCGTATACTATAATGTGTGTAGAATCGGACCAGCAGATTAGGAACCAAGTCAGATCATCCTAACAAGGTTACACCACAGCACGTTAGCTCAGCACTTAAAGACCTCACCGAGCGATGTGTCTCTCCTGCCATTCGCTGACTTTCTCTGGTAGCTACTTAGTAATCCATATACATGATCATCCGAAATATATACAGTCTATAGTTTAACACTGATCATGGATCGGTTACATACTGCATACTATAAGTCCCTATAGTTCTTAAATGTACCAATCCCTGTACTGTGAAAATAGGTATCACTGTTATTGGTAACACACTTGATTCTATCTATTGTCTAGATTATCAAAAAGACAATGTCCCTTGTAATATTCCACTGGAATCTACAACTCCATGTGAATACTACGTTTAGTGTTCCTTTTTAATCCCTAGTGTTCATTCGATATGTGGTGTAAAAACGAACATCAACCATCCTAGGTGAACCCTATCACACAGGAATCGTTTATATGGTTTTGCTCAACTGAGACATGTTCTGGTGGACCCTTCTGATCATGGGCCCAGCATAAACACTATTGTATAAACTTACTTCTCTGAAGTTATTCATCTTATTAAAACATTGACTGATCATCTCTTGTTCTTCCTACCCGGAGTAGAACTTCATCAAAACCAGTGTAGAGCTTCCTCGTAACTGGCGGGGAACCTGTTAGAGAAATAACACACCTGGTGAGAGCACTAGTCACTGACCTTAACAGCTGAGTGTAGGCCTACGGCCTCGCTCAGATATTTATCAGCGAACTAAACTCTGTCATGGAGCAGAGGAGTTCATCACCTTGGTCCGAATTAGGATAAGACAAGGAAAAACCAATAGACAGAGTGCAGAACCCCAGTAGGCACCCCACTGGAAGATCCTACCATTGGACATTTCCCCTATCTGCCAGCCCATCCTCAATCTCTCCAAATATCACCCCACTACACTATTCTCACTAGCAGAGCTAATTATCACCTCACTACCCTATTCTCAACTAGCAGAGCCAATTACCATATAACCCTAGCTAGTTTTTTACAATGCAGCTACCTACACTCACCGACACTCTTTTACTGCCTAACCACAACGCAACACACTACGTTGAAGTCCTAAACTCTAACTATCACTAGTCTATCATACATTAATTATACCTAAATACAATCTATGGAGTACCTTATGTAACACTGCTTTACTCCTGAATCACATCTACATTTTGTCATGACAGGCACGTGTATATTAAATTTAATTAATCCCGACCACGGTAGATGTTTTCCAAATTCATACAGAGCTAGCGAAACACCGTCCGTCTAGGCCAACTCTCTTGTTTACAATCGCTGCAACAAGTTAGGTTTTTCAGAAAGTCTTGGATTGTTCTAGTGACGTCCTTTGATGCCAACACCAGATTGTCCCAAGGGCAGACTATCCATTTCTCTAACATCACAAGAATTATTGTCTCCCTTATCTCAACGACAGCACCCGTCTCTCTTTTATCCTGCGAGTCGGCAAAATAACCTCGTCATATTTTCCGTCACCCAGGGAATTCTCAAGGACGGCTGTACCGTTTGATCTCACCGCCGCCAGTAACAAACAACTTGCAGCTGTGACTCAGACTGTGTCTGTTATTTGAATCATCTGATCGTTAACTTCAGTGGTTTTCGTGACAACAGGGAACGACATTTGGAACACACACGATGGATAGGGAACGACATTTGGAAGACATGTAAGGACTGCTTGCTGCCCGAGCGGCTAGAATGCCGGGTCCTCGTTAGGGAGACCCGGATTCGAATCCTCGATAAGGTGTGGGTTTTGTTTTCTACACCGCAAGGTACTATAGGCATTAGATCACAGAAGGACTGCTTGTAGAAGAAACAGCAACGAATTAAATAAAATAATTGAAAGATGCTTTCAACAAGGATAGACTTTATAGAAGAGGAATACAATGTGATTGCATCAAGTGTATTACTAGCACAATCAACATCTAAACCTTTCGGTATATGGGGAGGGGAGTGGGTGGGGGAGTGGAACATCTGTGAGTGTTGTCGGGTTGCTGAGAAACCATCAATCGAAGTATAAATAAATAAGTCATCTAGAAGAAAACTAGGTCAAGGTTTTTTTTTTTTTGGGTAAGCTTTTAAATATCGTTTATTCTCTGACAACATAATGGTGATTGTGTTTCATATTTCGAAGTCGGTTTCATGTATCGGACAGGCAAGTAGACAGGCAGGCAGGTAGTCAGTCAGACAGGCAGACAAGCAGACAGGCACTAGATGGACAAGCAGACAGAATACAGAGAGGCAGATAGGCAAGTCAATGAACAGACAGACACACACACACACACACACACACACACACACACACACACACACACACACAGATGGACGGATGAACAGACAATCATGTGAAGACGCGGAGGATGGACGGACAGTCAGATAGATACAGACAGAAAGACATACATACAAACAGATGCTCAGACAAATAGTTTTCGTGTTAATTCTCTAATCACTGGAACAGACTAAAAAAAGGTGACAAACAAAACAGAAAAATACGTCATTGCATTATAACCACCTGCTACTTTTGTCTGTTCCTGTGATTCGGACAACAGGATCATCAACAAGAATCTGACTGTGGAACGCGATGACGCACAGACTGCAATTTATCACATGTTGTACCACGAGAAACCTCATATCATACTGAGTTATCACGAAAGGTATGTGGTTCTGAAGGCTGGGACTTTGTCTTCTGCTGTTGCTGCTTGTTCTTGTTCTTTTTGTTCTTTTTGTTCTTCTTGTTCTTGTTCTTGTTGTTGTTGTTGTTGTTGTTGTTGTTGTTGTTGTTGTTGTTGTTGTTGTTGTTGTTGTTCTTCTTCTTCTTCTTCTTCTTCTTCTTCTTCTTCTTCTTCTTCTTCTTCTTCTTCTTCTTCTTCTTCTTCTTCTTCTTCTTCTTCTTCTTTCTTTCCTATTCCTTCTCTTCGTGCTCGTCCTCATCCTTCTCCTCCCGCTCTCCCTCCTCCACCACCACTACCATCACCTTCTTCTTCTCTTCGTCCTTCTTCGTCTCAACCTTCCTCTTGCCCCACATTGAATCATAGTCCCCCAACCAGCTAACGCCACACCCTCCAATCCTCCGCCATCTCCGGCAGGTCCCCCCAAGACTTCTCCTGTTACCCGTCTCCATATCTCGGTGGCTATTCAACGCCAGTACCTGTCCTAACTCACACCTGGCCAGATATAAGGCTAAAGTCAAGGACTAGCCAGTGCCTGTCCTCACTCACACCTGGCCAGATATAAGGCTAAAGTCAAGGACTAGCCAGTGCCTGTCCTCACTCACACCTGGCCAGATATAAGGCTAAAGTCAAGGACTAGCCAGTGCCTGTCCTCACTCACACCTGGCCAGATATAAGGCTAAAGTCAAGGACTAGCCAGTGCCTGTCCTCACTCACACCTGGCCAAATATAATTCTAAAGTCAAGGACTCACCAGTGCCTGTCCTTACCCACATCTGGCTAGGTATAAGGCTAAAGTCAAGGACTCGCCAGTGCCTGTCCTAACCCACACTTGGCTAAAGTCAAGGACTCGTTTGCAGGCCTTAAGACGCAATGGGCATTTGGTGCTGGTTCCCAAACTGTAAAGACCAATCGACGCTAGTGGGTGATGTGCTCGTTACCACACTCTCCGCCTTTACCTTCCAGTACATTTTATGGTACTGTAGGTCAGCATGGTCGAATGAATAAGAACGCGTGTTCTTAAGTATCCGGTGTTCTGATGCCGAGGTAAGGGGTTCAGCTTCTACACCGGACAGTTGCATTAAAATGTTGACCTATGGTCCTTGACTTTGGGATGTAAATTACAAGTACCTCTGAAGTCGGAGTGGTTCGCCTGATGGCGAGATACACTGTTAAACTGTTAATAGGGAAAGTTAATCTACATGCAAAATTCAGTCCAGCACTACTAGAAGTCATGTGTTTGAACTACGCTTGAGTTCAAAGCGAGCGAGCGCCAAAAAAATAAAAAAAAACAATTCTGGTACCCATTTTAGGCTGAGTCGACCTGACCCCAGGTCAATGCTGAAAATCCTTCATTATGCGGTTTCAAACTCATGACAACCGAGTCAGCAGGGGAGAGTCTAGCCATTACTCTATCGCTGCTCCCACAATATAGATTATTGATTTATTTGGTTGTTTAGGGATTTCAAGCTTTTTGAGCAATTTGTTCTGAGCAATATTGTTTTGAGTATGGAGCCGGTCGCTCAGAAAGTCGTGGCGTGCTGATGAGCGTAATCTAGCCTAGGAATCAACATACAGCTGAAAGATGCTGGTGTTGACCGCAATATCCTGAAACAGGATGGAAACGCGGGAAAAAAAAAAAAATATTGTTTTGAGCAATTTGTTCTGAGAAATTTGTTTTGAGAAATATTGAGCAAAACCCACTACTGGCAACGCTGATCGTATTCTGGCACGAACCTAAAGTCTTGTCAACGTCAGACTTGAAGCACTAGACTCGAGTTTCGCTCTAGTTTGAGCTCGTCAGTAGTGCATATCCCTGACTCACACGCCAGCGATCCGGAGTTCGATCCCGGGTCCAGGCAGGGATATGCACTACTGACGAGCTCAAACGAGAGCGAAATTCGAATATAGATTATGACAGAGATCCATTTCTAGAGGCTGGTATGGGATACGTTATGCATGCGACAATACCGGATGGTTGTAGTATCTAGTTCAACCCATGGGTGGTAATTTGGTATATATGTATATATATATATATATATATATATATATATATATATATATATATATATATATATATATATATATATATATATATATATATTCTCTTAGTCGTATGTGTAACCCCTCAAGGAGTATACTCAAGGAGTGTGCTTAGTAAAGTGGAGATAGGAATATTTTGTGTGGAATGGCTCACCTCTCTCAGGGGTAACAGATTGGGAATTGTATGGATATTTTGCCCTGGCCATGCGGGAGTGCGGGGGTAATAGGCTGATAGACTGGCAGGAAATGCACCTCTTGGTGGTAGATTACCTATGGACAAGGGAGAGGTGGTCATGCGCTTGTGGGACCAAGTGAAGAAGGTGGGGGAACAGACTGAGAACCCGTATGTGGTTAGAATGATATTGCGGGGGAATGGTAGGGGTTCTGGTAGAATCTGGGAGACCTCCATGTCCAACAGTGTGTGTGTACATCAACCGGTCATACCTGACCCTGTTATAGGCATCCTCCAGGTCAACAGCTATCGCAACTGTCTTTTGTTTATCCTGGAAGCCCTCGTAGACATTAGATGCAAAAGTTGCAGCATTGGCCCAGGTGTCCTTCCCAGGCCGGTAACTCCCGAGCCCTTTGGGAAGCAGATTACGACTTTCCAAATGTCGCTGGAGCCTGCGTGCTACTATCTTTTCGAGGACTTTGCCATACGAGCTTTGCAGGGTTATGATTCGGTATCCATTAAGTCTGGAATGGTCCTTACTTGGCTTTGGGAGTGGGATCAGGTAGCTATGCAGCCAATCGTGGGGTATTTCCGTCGTATTGATGATGAGGGTGAAACAAATAGCCATCTCCTCCAAGTCCCCATCATTCATGTTACTCATCCGGACCTGGCGCTGTGTCTTTAGCCCCCTTCAGTACCCGTCTAATATCTTCCACCTTAATCTCACAGTCCTCCTTCCTAGTGACCGGTGACAAGGCTTCTCTGATCATATATCTAATAGCTCTATCTTGCTGATCTGTCTGTTTTAACAGTCGTGCAAGAAAAGCCTCCCCTTTGTCCTGGTCAGTTGTCATAGGTCGGTTGTTATCATCATAAACGGTACCATGTGTACCAGGCATCGCTTGTCTCTTCATCTGCCGGTGCAGCCTCCAGAATTTACCTAATGTCACATCCCCCACCGACTTCATCCTTTTGCCTCTGCTGCCTAGAGTTTAAAATTCTACACCTGTACTTTTTTATATCTTTCAGCATCCTCCAATTCTGTGTCAACTGAATTGGTTGCTCTCCGCACCCTCTACCAATTCCTTATGGGCGCCTTCTTTTCCCTCTATAAATTCTCCACCTCTGGTGTCCACCATGGCGGTTGGGTGAAGATTCTTCTTGTTGGTTTAGATCTTTCCTGTGATCTAAGGCGCCACAAGAGCGAAGAGTGGTCGCAATCATAACTGAATGCTCTGTGGGTTCTTATAGCCCTGACTGTACTGGACTTAGGTATCAGCACAGAACAGGGGAGGTGGTCGCTTCCATGGTCTCCAAGGACACTCCATTTTATGTCTGATACCGCCTCTTGGGATACAAGTGCCAGGTCTATGGCCGTATCAGAGTCCCCCGGTCTCATTGCTATCCTAGTGGGTGTCCCGTCATTTAGACAGATAACATCCGTCTCAAGCAAGGCCTCAGCAAGAACAGTACCCTATCTGTTCTCTCCCGACCTGTCCCACTCCTTGGCGCGGGCATTGAAGTCACCACATAGCAGATACCTGGTACCAGGGGTATCCACAGAACCTTTCGACCAGTCCCAGCTCTCTCTGCTTATGCAAGATTCCCCACTTATATATATATATATATATATATATATATATATATATATATATATATATATATATATATATATATATATATATATATATATATATATTACTTAGCATATCCTTTACAGGACTTAGCTGTCAACACCAGCATCTTTCAGCTGTATGTTGATCTCTTGGCAAGATTACGCTCAGTAGTTTGCCATTGCTTTCTGAGCGGCCGGCTCACATACCCCGTAAGTTACCGATGCGATTCGAACAACTGCTGATTTGAACCGTCATCACACACACACACACACACACACACACACACACACACACACATATATATATATATATATATATATATATATATATATATATATATATATATATATATTGTCAGAGTCTACGGTACGGCAGTGATGCCGTGACATCGTTACGCCGCCAGGTGACTCAGTCCCTAGGAGGAATGAAGGAACTTCGTTACGCCGCCAGGCGAACAGTGGTCACCTGCCTGCGAAGTTGCCGGCTGGCGAGACGGCCAGCGGTCACACCAAGGACGCACGCATGTCTCGTGAAGCCACCTCCGGTGAGGAGGCGAGTTCCAAACCATAGGCAGACAGCTCTGGGACGTAGACGAAACAGGACGCATGTTGCGAGAAAGGTTTCTGTGCCCGAATGTCGAATGCCTGGACATCTTGAGAGTGAGACTGTGTGCTGTATGGTAGATGTAAGTGTTTAGAAGTATCCAATATATATTTGCTGTGATCATCGTATTGTATATGATCTGTAATTAAATCCGTTGAACGTTGTGTCGTTGAGTCTTGAGTCAAATCACGTTGTACTTGTACTGTCCCACATGTGTTAGGTAGCGAGCCCAGTGTAAGACCCTGACATGTGTGGACGTGGGGGCAATCGTCCAGCTTTAAAATATAAACGTGTTTATGTGATAAATGGTTAGAACTAGAGGTTGTGAACTTAGAATTTTTGTTAAAATTGATTGTACATGTAAAAGTGATCATGGAAGGCTCATTTTGAATTATTGCTACATTGTTTAAACATGGAGACTAGTTGTAAACGTACAGTGCATTCGTATTGTTTGATCGGGTAAACGTGTAAAACATTCGTGATTGTCAAACTTTTGTTACCGTTTTGACCTTGTCGACATTGTGATCTTGTCGCCATTGTGACCTTGTCGCCATCTTGTAAACTTGATGTCTATGTCCTTACTGAATGTCATCTTGATGTAAGTGATGTGTCATCAATGTTATAGCGTGTTGAGATACAGTTAGATTGTTTTTGTGGATTGAGTTTGTGGAAAGCAAAAAGGTTTTTGAAAGAAAGTGACTTGTGTTGAAAAAAAAATTGTTGACGGACAAACTTACGACATACAATTACACTCAACGCCATACAAACCTACTCAATACTTAGTGACAAGCAGGCACACACCAACAAATAGACGCTAATTTATTTCCTCCAAAACAAAGCAGGTTTTTTTCCGTACCATCCGAAACCGTGCGCGTAGAGGTCATTTGTGATTCGAGAGTGACGACCCTACAAGTTTCCTAGCCCGTTTTTCCAACCATTCTTCACCGCATCCAGGGCACTTGAGTATACTTTTCTTTTCATTTACTTTAAGGATGCAATTTTAGGCACAGATTGCATATAGGAAAATTGTAAATTGTTTATTGTACTAACCACTTATAACATATTTTGTGTGGCTGGTATTTCATTGACATTTTTCATCATGTCTTCATTATTTGATTTCATTGATATGGGGTTAAAGTTGAAGTTAACAGGTGATGAGTTAACAAAGTGGAGTGATAACAAATATGCTGAATACCTCCTAGTACAAGAGAAAACGGCTGAACGCGATGAACGAGCAGCTGAAAGGGCTGCCAAGCAATTAGAGGCAGATACAGCCTTAAAGCAAGCCGAATTAGAAACGGCTGCAAAGACAAAGCAAGCTGAGATAGATAGTGCACTGAAGAAGGCCGAGATCGAGAAAGAAACAGAATTAAAGAAAGCAGAAATAGCAGCTCAGAGTAAGAGAGAAGAACTGGAGTTACAGTTAAAGATAAAACAACTGGATACGGAGACTGCTATCAATAAAGAGTATAAGAAATCTGAGAGACTGGAGAAAGAAAACCAGTACAAGAAATACCAAGGTATTGTACGTAATTATACCTCGGGTGACTGCATTGCAGCCTTTACCCAAAATTTTGAAACTTTAATGGAACATTACCAAGTTCCACTGTCTGAATGGAATATTGTGTATATGAGGAGTTTATCAGGGGAACCTCTTAAAGTCATTGAGACTATTCCCAAAGACCTCAGGAAAGACTACCATTATCTTAAATCAAAGATAATGGCACATTTCATGTTAGATGAAGCAGGTTACAGAGAACAGTTCAGCAAGTTGAGCCCAAAACCGACTCAAACGTTCTCTGACTACCTCTGCTTAGTCCGAGATATTTTCACCAAATGGACTTCAGCAGCCAAAATTGACAAAAATTATGATAAATTAGAAGATCTAATCATCAGAGACAAAATCATTTCATCCATTCCACCAAAATTTTCCAAATTTTTGCAGGTGAATGAATCCACTAGTATAGATGAGATTGATAGACGAGGTGCGGCGTATTACACCGCCAACAAACATTGTTTTGTGACTGAATCTGCGGACATTGATTTTGTGGCTGCGGCTAATTTTCAAAAACCCTATAGTAGGCAGAAACCTCATAGGCCTACATCTGAGAAATTTAAGCACTGTATTCATTGTAAAGATTCACATCAGCCGAATGAAATGTGCGATAAAAACCCAAAATATGATATTTATCTACGAGATATGATAAACAGACGAGATCATGAGCGTAGATTTTTCAGATCTACACGTAAATGTTATCTTTGTAAAGCGCATGGACACCATCGCAAAGATTGTAAAGGTAGACAAATGATCAATGAGGCAAATGTCGCCTTGTCTAACAGTTCAGAGTCAGAAGAAGAACTATCAGAGAAACATCCTGTGAACTCAGCACAGACTTTTGACATGATTAACAATTTATGTACTGTTTGTAACACCTTCTTTGAAGATGGTATTTTAACTTGTGGTCACGCCATCCCTAATGCCAATGAAGAAGCTAATTTGGTAGTAGACTCAAAAGGCAAGATAATAGTCCATCACGGATATGTAAACGGCAAGTTTGCTACAGTTCTTCGCGATACAGGTAGTTCACTTATTGGCCTTAAAAGAACGTTCATAAGGCCTACAGACTATACAGGCAGGCACGTAACATGCAGAACATTCTCAGGCAATATTGAGAGATACCCATTAGCTTGGGCTTATATTCAAACACCTTTCCTCACTGGGAAAGTAAAAGTCGCTGCGTTAACAAACCCAGTGTGTGATGTAATAATTGGAAATTTGCCAGAGGTGAATGATAAACCTCATGACATAACATCTCTATGTATTGATGATAATGTAACATCACCATCCAATGTCATCATTGATAATGTCACACCATCTATTGAATGTATGGTAGCTAATGGAGCACTAAGTTCTCATCATATCATTGACACATTGTTCCATCATCATCTGACATCATTGATTGTGTGAACGCAGTAACCAGATCTACTGCTAGAGTGCAAGATGAAAGTAATCAAACTGAGGCTATTCAGTTACTTAGCCCAGTATCACTACCTACTAACTCCATGAAGGAAATTTTTGTAACAGCTCAAAAGGCTGACCCTTCATTGGTAAAATATTTTAATCTGATCGGCCAAAAGCCAAAGGTAACCAAGAATGCAAAATGGCATTTTGCTGTGAAAAATGATATCCTCACCAGGTATTATACCAGAGGTGACAACACCACAGAGCAAACTGTTTTGCCAACTAGTTATCGCAAGCAAGCCTTACATCTTGCCCACGATATACCCCTTGCAGGGCATATGGCATACGTGAAAACCAGATCTAGATTATTAACACAGTTTCATTGGCCAAAATTTTGCAATGATATTAAAGAATATTGCAGAAGTTGTGACATCTGCCAGAAACTCATAAAAAAAGGGAAACACCCACAGGCAAAGTTGCAAGTTACTGACTTAGCCAGTCGACCTTTTGAAAAACTATCTGTTGACATAGTGGGCCCTCTCAATCATACAACAACTAAAGGGAATAAGTACATTCTAACTGTTGTTGATCAATGTAGTCGCTGGCCGGAAGCGATTCCGCTAAAGAACATAACTGCCAATGATATAATGGAAGTATTCTTCCATATTTTTTCCCGGATAGGATTTCCAGACACTATCCAATCTGATAGGGGTACTCAGTTTATTGCCGCATCTACCCAAGCTTTCACCAAAATGTTGGGAGTGAAGCAATGTTTCAATTCACCATACCATCCTCACTCAAGTGGAATCGTGGAAAAGTTTAACGGCGATCTGAAGCACATGCTTGCAAAAGTCACGCAAGAACACCCTAATAACTGGGATGTATATCTACCAGCTATCCTTTTTGCTTATCGCGAGGTACCACATTCTAGTACCGGTTTCTCTCCTTTTGAACTTATTTATGGTGCCAAACCACGGGGCCCATTAACTATTTACCACCAAATGTTAACTGAATCTACTCCAGTGCTTAAACCCATATCATCATACGTATATGTTACATCATTGCGTGAAAGAATCATCAAATCATGTACGATTGCTAAGAATGCACTAAAATTATCTGGTGCTACTTATTGACTGATTCTTGGCAGGGACCGTTTAAAGTGACAAGACAGATTTCACCTGTAGACTATGAGATCCTAATAAAAGACAAACACAAAATATTTCACATAAATATGCTAAGACCATACCATAACAGAGACAACGAACAAGACGATACGACAGCTTGTACAGTGATAATAGATCACGAAGATGACGATGTTAGTGACGAAATTCCAACACCTACATTAGACACGACAGACTGCTTGAAGGATATCAAGATCAATCCAAAACTAACTCAAGCAGAGACAGACAGTTTAAAACACCTAATACAACAGTACAACACCATCTTCTCCAACAACCCAGGACAAACAGAATTAGTACAGCATCACATCACACTCACATCAAACACACCCATACGATGCAGACCATACACCATCCCATTACATTACAAAGAACAGCTACATCAGGAGATCATCAACCTAGAAAAGAATAACATCATAAGACGATCCCAATCAGACTTCTCATCTCCCATGGTCATTGTACGCAAAAAGGACAATACCATAAGACGGTGCATTGACTATCGAAAGCTAAATAAAATAACTGTTCTAGATTTGGAGCCAATGGCAAACGCTGACGATCTTTTGACAGAACTGACAGACGCTAGGTTGTTCACGAAGATAGATATGACGAAAGGATATTATCAGATAGAAGTAGACGAACAGAGCAGACATCTGACAGCTTTTGCCACACCTTGGGGACTGTACGAATGGTGCAAACTTCCATTTGGGCTAGTCAATGCCCCTGCCACCTTCGTTCGTATGACACGACTTCTGCTTGTAGACATTCCTAACATAATCTGCTATATAGACGACATCTGTGTTCACACAGAGACAATGACAGAACACATAAAGACATTAGAACTGACATTTGAACGTATCAGACAGCACGGACTGACTGTAAAGCCTGCTAAAGTAGACATGGCCTACCCTGAAATATCCTTTTTGGGATACAAAATATCCAATGGCTTTGTCACGACAGACGATAACATTGTGTCCAAGATTCTAAAACTCTCACTTCCGACTACAAAGAAACAAGTCAGAAGTGTATTAGGACTGATAAATTATTATCGGCAGTTTATTCCGAATTTTTCTGAACTAACCGAAACTTTTACTAACTTACTAACTAAAGATAAGCCTGACAAAATTGTAAGCAATGAATGCCTAAAATTAGCATTCTCTAAAGTATTAGCTTGTTTTTCTGATGATAGCTCACATAATCCCATCCTCAAATTGCCAAACATCCGTTTACCTTTCAGATTAAGAACAGATGCGAGCTCCGTCGCGATTGGAGCAGTCTTGATGCAAGAACACAACAACATCCTCCATCCCGTGTGTTTTGTATCCAGAAAACTGAAGCCCAGAGAACGATCCTGGTCAATGCCTCAGTTGGAAGCCCTAGCTTTAGTGGTGGGTATTACAAAATTGTCTAGATTTCTTCTAGGACGCCATTTTATCGTGGAATCTGACAGTAGTCCTTTGCGTTTCATAAATTCTGGGGTACCATCAAACCATATGATAGCCCGTTGGTCTTTGAAACTCCAAGACTACAGCTTCGAGGTCCGCCATATTCCAGGCCGAACCAATACGATCGCTGACTTGTTGTCCCGTTGTCCTACCGACCCATTGAGCAATAAAGTCTGAGTGCAGTGTAAAATACTCAGATCAACACAGCCATCTATCAGTGAATAAGTTGTTTCATTCACAAAAGCTGTGTAATGTCTACATTGTGATAGGGGTTACCCCCATTATAAATAATGTTTCTTATTTTACTAATGCATGTAGTGATTGTCATGTATAATTGTGTAGTGTGTGGTAGAAAGCGAACTTTAATTGTACATATTCTGTAACAACAACAGTGTCACATTCGCGCAAGAACTTACCTTAAGCGAACTATCCAATGTGACAGTGACAGCTGCGTGTGGATTATTCCAGGGATATTTTAAGGACGTGTGCGAATGTGTAAACTAAACAGTGACAGCTACTCCATTGCAGTTAACCGAAATCCATAATGTTCGGTTGTGAAACACATGAACAGTCGATCGTAATCCAGAGGGTTTTGTGAAACATCCGACACATGAACTGTGAGACAAGTACTTTCCGTAGCTACATCAAACCGGAACAAGTGGTCTACAAGCTTCTTCATCAGCTGATTTAATGTTCGTGTGTACTTCCGGATTAATTAGGAATTTAGAGTAAAATTAGCAGACGACAAATAAAAGTTCAAATATCTATGACGATTCTAAAATCTTTAAGAATCTATAAAATGAAATACACGAATTGTGTGTTTATTTATTTAGCTAGTGTAATCTTAGAATCATATCTTGATTAATGTATTCATATTACCGACTTTTTCTCGTTAATATGAAGCAACGTCAAGCAATGACACTAAGAAATAAAATAATTATTGTAAATTATTATATTTATAAATGTTTGAAATTATTCCCCTTTCTTTTAGTTGCTATTACATCCTTACACAAAGGGCCATAATGTGAAATGTATAATGTAATGTGTTATATAAAAATAGCCATGTGTTTGCCAGATTTTGAACTCATTCAGGTAGGCATTTGCTGTGCATGGCAAAGGGTTGCAGACATTGCAGACCAACACAAGAGTCCTTGGCAAATGAGGTCAAGGGTTTGAGTGTTTTATGTGACTTAGGGAAAAACCACATTTCGGTCTAGCGAGATGGTTTTTGTTTCAAGAACCATATTATTATTTTTTTTCAAAATGCTGCGAGGTAGATGCGTGAAGCTGGATACTACTGATCTGACTGGGTCGTTAATGCAATTTATGTAACCAGCCATCGAGAAGATGAAACCTGACAGGTGTTAAAAGTTAAACACCACATGTCGTTCAATATAACTTCTATTGATTATATGTTTCTATGGCAGATGTGTATTTTCTATGTATTATGATATCAATGGATATAAGCAACATAAGGGTTGACTCTGACAAGGGTTAAAGTATTAACCCAGTATGTACCTATATTAGACATGAAAGATGACATCTTTCATGGATTTGCCGGGGGAGCGTGTCAGAGTCTACGGTACGGCAGTGATGCCGTGACATCGTTACGCCGCCAGGTGACTCAGTCCCTAGGAGGAATGAAGGAACTTCGTTACGCCGCCAGGCGAACAGTGGTCACCTGCCTGCGAAGTTGCCGGCTGGCGAGACGGCCAGCGGTCACACCAAGGACGCACGCATGTCTCGTGAAGCCACCTCCGGTGAGGAGGCGAGTTCCAAACCATAGGCAGACAGCTCTGGGACGTAGACGAAACAGGACGCATGTTGCGAGAAAGGTTTCTGTGCCCGAATGTCGAATGCCTGGACAGCCTGAGAGTGAGACTGTGTGCTGTATGGTAGATGTAAGTGTTTAGAAGTATCCAATATATATTTGCTGTGATCATCGTATTGTATATGATCTGTAATTAAATCCGTTGAACGTTGTGTCGTTGAGTCTTGAGTCAAATCACGTTGTACTTGTACTGTCCCACATGTGTTAGGTAGCGAGCCCAGTGTAAGACCCTGACATATATATATATATATATATATATATATATATATATATATATATATATATATATATATATATATATATATATATATATATATATATATATATATATATATATCAGGTTCCAGCTGATATCTTTATCCGCATAACCTGCATACCTTTACTTTTCTGACCCCACCCACTCATATCCAATATCGAATGCTGTAAACCATCCTTGACCACCAGAGCCTGCCCATGTCTTCCCTGCCCGGTTGGGTTAATTTAACATGGATAGCCAGGGCACTTAAAAGAGTTTGTATTCAGTTCTTGTAACATCAGGACATCAAAATCGTATACCAGTTTTTCCAATATTGGTCCTCGTTGCTTTGACTACGGCAAATCAAATACCCAACTCGTACATTTTTTAGTGAACTAACGCATGTCTTGTGAACGCATGTCTCTGTGAATGCATGTCTGTGTGAATGCATGTCTGTATGAACTAACGCATGCCTGTGTGAACTAACGCATGTCTGTATGAACTATCGCATACCTGTGTGAGCTAATGCATGTCTGTATGAACTAGTGCCTGCCTGTGTGAACTAACGTATGTCTGTGTACTGTTTATGTGAAGAGTCAAGTTCCTGAAGTCGTGCGAGAGACGGCAGGATGTGGAGGGACTCAACTCTTGCACCTATACCATACACGACACCAGGATAGAGCGGCTGTACACCTGGGTCACCGTCTCCGTGGACATGGAGCGGGTTCTCAAGGTAAATATCTTCTTACCTGTGTCGACAGACAGACGAGCAGACAGACAAACAGGCAGACACACAGACAGACAGACATATGCTCAGACAGACAGATAGACAGACAGACAGACGGGCTGGCGGATAGAGATAGGAATACAGACAGACAAATATGTGAATATATAGAAAGATAGTCATACAGACAAGTTATCAGGCAGGCATCTAGGCCGTTACGCAGACAGACAGGTTAACAGTCAGGCAGACAAATAGGCAGACAGACTGGCCGACGGACCGAATGATAGATGGATAGAATGCCAGACTATGAGACAAACATGAAGATCGACAAAAAGTTTGGCAAAGGGTCGTCTATTTGGTAAATCACATAATAATAATAGTAATAATTATTATAATAACGATCGTGGTGATGATTATGATGATGATGATGATGATGATGATGATGATGATGATGATGATGATGATGATGATGATGATGAAGTTTATGCTAATTATTATTATCTTCTTCTTCGTTCACTTTCAGAAGTCGATATGAATAAGTGCAAAAAAAGCAGCAGTCAGCTTAAGCGTGTTAACATCCCCATAGAGTTTGCTCTCAAATGGAGCGGGGATGGGGGGGGGGGGAGGGGGGGGGGTTGTGTGTGCCAAAATGCTTGTCTCTTTTCTGCATCTGTTGGACACTCCTGTAACAAATATTTAGCTGTCATTTTACCAGTTCCAAAGATGAAATTCATCAGTATCTCCTTTTTTTTAGTTGATTAAACATGTAGTTTTCAGTCTGTTGTGGCATGTCCGTAATCTGCAGATTTTAACCTGTTCTTGTCGGTTCAGTTGGTAATATGCGTCATTCATCTGGTGACCTGGGTGCTCTGATTTCCATTTGGTTCTATAATTGCTTTTTATAAATCTCTTGGCCTCATCATAGTTTATGTTTATATCAGGCTGAGGTAGTCCTTAACCTTACTTTGATAATATGTAGGTTTCTTCATTTCCAAGCATGTTGCAATGAAAAGGAATCCATTGTAATACAACCATTTCGGATTTATGGCATATTTCATGTAGTGCTGCCCCTGGGTCTGCTAGTTGTGAACTGCTTCTGCTCTTCAGTATTGAAACAACTGACTTCGCTTTCGTAAAGCGAGCGATTTCCTTCGCGTTATTTTACGAGGGAAAGTCAATAAATAAATCACAAATGGCTGTAGAAAAATAACTAAATTTGATAACAACTTGAAACCTGATTATTTGTATACATACACTGTCCCTTTATTTCTCAACATAATTTCCACCAAAATTGATGCACTTATCCCATCTTTTTATCAGTCCTCCCAAACCGGTTGCATAGAACTGCGTTCTCTGTTTTCTAAACCACGTTTTCACTTCACATTCAACTTCGGCGTCATTCGCGAAATCTCTCCCGCCAAGGTGGGTTTTCAGTGGACCAAAAAGGTGGAAATCGCTATGGGCTAAGTCCGGACTGTAAGGTGGATGTTCCAGAACTTCTCACCTTAGTTTGTTAATTTTCTCCTGAGTTAATCGAGTCTTATGTGGTCTGGCATTGTCATGAAGACGCACCACTTCTCTAGTCAGCAGTCCTGGAAATTTCAATCGATCATGCATTATGCTTTATGAGGAACCATGTGAGCACCCTATTGCAGATGCTACAGAGTCTATCGTTACTCGTCTGTCACCTCTAATCATCTCCTCCACCCGCTGCACGGATGCTTCTGTTGCGATCTCAACAGGACGACCAGACCGGATTTCATCAGCAGTTTTAAAGCTTCCGGTCGCCAACATTTCGATTAGGCGTTGAACCATTAAGGCCGTGGCGTGTTTATGCTTGTAGCTACGGTTTGCAATCGCATTTTCCTCACGTTGGACTGGTAGTACATGGTTCCTCGCCTTGCTACTGAGTGAGTGCGTGGGCGACACTGTCAGCTGTGAAATTCGCGTGGAATGCTTTTACAACTGTCCTGTACAGTGACCTGCATGTTCGGAACAATGGCTACCGGCTGTTGCTGAATTGACTGATTTGCCTTTTCGGTTCACGAGTGCATTTTACAGGAGACTCCTGGAGTCGGCGCTGAAGCTACGGAGTTCGTGCTTTATTCGACACTTTCGGCGGGTCGCCCTGTGGTAAAAGACCGAGCCATGTGAGAAAACCCGTGTCAATGAGGTCTTTCTGATGACTGCCGAGTCCATCGACGATGATGAACTGTGGTTTTTCGTGGATGAATTTGTGTTGGCATTCTGGCGGCGGCATTATCACAGTGTACCTGTGCGGGCTGTTGGTTTGCCGAGACTCCTGTCTATTCCAACTTTTCACATTGGACAGTGGAGAGCATTTTGTGTGATATTGACTGGCACAGGAATGGAGCATAATGGAACGACCCATTGCCGTGAAGTTGAAACCTCGACTAACTAACTAACTAGCTAACTAGAGCGTCCTTGAGAAATTTTTCTACCCAGCTATGCACCGCTTTACGGGACAAACATTTATCAGCATAAACAGGAAGCATTTCTTTATGCATGTCCTTTGCCGGCAGTCCTTTTGCCCACAAAAAACGCACAACAGTACGTTGCTTTTTGGTTTGTACACTCCGGAAAATACAATCGCCATTTTGTTTATGCGCTGCTCATGCGCATGAGACACCTAGCGCCACCTGACGACGGGAATATAAAGTTCGATGTTGCTGTCACCTAATGATACCGGTAGAAAATACCAACTATAATTACCTGCCATCCCACAGAACTGTGTGACTTACTTACCGACTCGCCTCGTACGCCTCAACAACATTTCTGGGCAGTTTTTAAGGCCTCTCTCTCTGCTTTGTGTTTTTTCCTGGTCTCTGCTTTGCGCCTGTCTCTGTCTCTGTTTTGATGTTATTTGAGAACTTTCCAGTAGCTACTGACTGTGTCCTCTTTTTCTCCATTTCTTTAGAGTCAGGAGAATTCTCTCTCTCTCTCTCTCTCTCTCTCTCTCTCCTCTCTCTCTCCTCTCTCTCTCTCTCTCTCTCTCTCTCTCTCTCTCTTCTCTCTCTCTCTCTCTCTCTCTCTCTCTCTCTCTCTCTCTCTCTCTCTCTCTCTCTCTCTCTCACTCCCCCCCCCCCCCCATAATCAATTTGTTGCTGATCCGTCTGTATATGCATGAGTCCAAGTCGTGCTCGGGTAACGGTCTTCTATGTAGTTTTATTATTGTTTTTCTTCTTTCTAATTCATTCTGAATTTTCTTTTCTCAACACAGGAATGCTATCTATCATCTCAGGCAGGTGCTGTGGTCTCCAAGCTGGAGTCTGTTTCCGTTATTAAATGGTTTAGCTGTTGATGTGTCGAGTATTGGATCTGCAGATTTCACAAAATTGACTATCTTTAGTCTTCCCCTTTCAAGACCATTAAACCTTTGGTACGTGGGTGGTCTACCAGTCTTTTAATTTTCCTGCTTGTTACAGGGCTTTGCTATGTCTTCTGTCTTGCATAGGTTTTAGGCATGTGGACTTTTCAAATTTATTATTGGGTGTTGTTTTCATGCCACCAGATATGATTCCACTTACCTTGATTTTGGACTTTATTTTGTTAAGGTGTGTGGACTTAGATGCTGTTGCCCAAGTGGCAATACCGTATTAAAGGTCTGGCCCACTTACGCAATGTATAGCTTCATTGAGAACTTTCACCATCTGCTCCGTATGGTTGTCCCAGCAAGATTCTCATGATCGCGATTCGTTGCCTTGCTCTTGTTCGATTTTGTCTCAACTTGTGTTTTCCATGTCAGGCGACGATCAAAGGGACGCCTAGATTACCTAGATATAATGGACTTTCTTCACGGCGCACTATTTCTCAATTCAACAATAGCTTAGTTTGCTTTAATTTATTTAAGAGGGAGAAAGCTGCCATCTCCTGTGAGCTGATGGCAAAGGTAGCCGGTTCAACCTCTACACCTGTCAACTGGACTAAAATGTTGACTTATTGTCCTTGACTTGGGACGTAAATTACAAGTCCTCTAAGTCGGAGTGGGTTCGTTTGAAGGCAAGGGACACTGGTAATAAGGAAAGCTAATCCATACACAAAAATCAGTCCAGGGCACTAGAAGTCAATCAATCAATCAGATGCCATCTCACCATGAAGGTTGGCTGCAATGGATCTTCAATACTGTCTGTCTCTAGTTGTGACTGTACATTCTGTCAGACTGATGTTCGTCCATCTCTTGATGTTATTTTCCCACGTGTATCGTTTTGTCTACCTCTTGCTCCCTTGCCCTCAACGTTGCCCTCCAGTATAGTTTTTATCAGAATGTTATATCTTTTAACGTGGCCGAAATATGTCACTTGCCTCTTTTGTATTTCTTTCATCAACTCACTTTTCATTTCCAGTTTTTCTAGAACCCCTGAATTTTATTGTTTCTGTTTCCATGAAATATGACACATTCTTCTGTACATCCACATCTCCGGGGCATCTATTCGACTGTTTATTTGCTTGTTCAATGTCCTGGCTTCAGCGCCATACAGTAATGTTGAATATGCGTAACATTTGACAATTCTCATTTATTTTTAATGCGTTGTTATAGGGGAAAATGAACAAAAGACATTGGAAATATTGACTCACTTAAAGGAAAAAGCCCAACAAATGGGGCTGGTTATCAACCAAGATAAGACAGAATATATGGTAATTTCAAGAGAAGGAATGGCTAAAAACTCTGGCCACATACAAATACATCATATGACCATTAAAAGAACGGAAACATACAAATACCTGTGTACAATCTTCAACTGCTCCAACATCATAAGGGAAGAAATACAAATTAGAATCAATTCTGGAAATAAGATATACTATGCACTACAACATCTACTAAAATCAAATGCGTTATCTCGTAACACCAGAATAACAATATACAAAACACTGATCAGACCAGTTGTGCTGTATGGCTCTGAAACCTGGAGTACAACGAAAGGAGACGAAGCCTTATTACAAACCTTTGAGAACAAAGTTTTAAGACGCATCTTTGGACCCATTAGGGATGCACAAAGTGGAGAGTGGAAAAGAAGAAGTAACAAAGACATTTATGATCTGTTTAAGTCCCCGCTAATCACTGGTATCATGAAGGCTAATAGACTACAATGGCTGGGGCATATAGAAAGAATGGAAGATAATAAAACACGCTTACACTCAGGAAATAAATGACCGTAGACCCCGAGGTAGACCAAGAAGACGGTGGAGAGATAATATATATACAGACCTACAAGCACTTGGAATCAACGACTGGCAAGAGAAGGTCCACCAGAGAGACGAATGGAGACGGATTGTATCTGCAGCTAAGAACCTCAATGGCTCGGAACGCTGAAGAAGAAGAATGCGTTGTTAATCTCTCTAGATGTTAATACTGATTTCATGCCGATGAAAGCATTTTTGGCCATCCCTATTCTCTTTTTGAAGTAGTAGCACATGTATGGACTACTCTTGAATTAAAAGAGAGCGAACGCCAAACACACACACACGCGCGCGCGCACACACACACGCACGCACGCACGCACACGCACACACACACACATCAATTGATGAACCCTTTTGTGCCATAGAAGTAGAAGAAAGAGGACACACTAGACCAGTGGTTCTCAACCAGTGGGGAATCCCCCCCCCCCCCGAGAAAGGGGGGGGGGGACTTTAAGGTTTCCATGGGGAATTAAGATTATTTCAAGATCGCATTAATACAAGAACCAGTTACTTGACATTGTTTTTCCCTCTAAATATTACGGTTCTGTACATCTCGCCTTAATGAAATTCATTTTATAACGTAAGTAGACCCACAAATCACGTTTTATGTAGATATCTAGACTTGTTCTAGTATGTGTTATTAAATTTAGCTTCCATTGTTATGTATACTGTGTAAGGGTGGGGAGGGGGGTTATAGGGAGGGAATTCAAAGGGGGGAGGGATGACGTTCTGAACATATGGTAAAGGGGGGCATGGGCCAAAAAAGGTTGAGAACCACTGCACTAGACAATGTAACAATTTGAAGCTATAGTTACTGACCGGGGTTCGAACCTGTTACCTCCAAATGACGGTATTGCCTGGCTGCATGAACAAGGTCATTGCGGCGCATGGCCAACTTTTATATATGACATTATCAGCTTTGTCCTTAGTCTCTTATATAGGCTACTAACGTAATGTGGTGTGTTTTGATCTCTACTCCCAGACAGCGCCCATATACACACTATTAGACATCAAGGAAGCTGTGGTAAAGGAAGCTGAGGTAAATGAAACAGTGGTAACAGAAACAATGGTAACGGACGGAAAAACCTGACAGAGCCTCAAATTGCCAGATTTTCTCAGCATTTAATGCATCTCAATGCGACAATTCAGCACACGTGTCTGCTGCACTGAAGGCAAGAAAGCTAGTTCAAGAAAAGGAAATATGTGAAATATTTTGTTTAATGATGCATCCTAACAAAAAAGTATTTCGTTTAATTTATCGTAATGTTGTTCATGTTGGTTGTTGTATGCAAATAACTTATGTATATTCTACAAAATTCATTTGACAATGTTTTTTCCTATGCACTACTGATGAACGAAAGACAAGTGATTGGAAGGGCCGATTGTAAGACGGGCCTGCGTGCCCAATTTGTTACCCTTTGAAAATAAGTCCGTCCGTTCGTTCTTCTTTCGCTGATGTGTTGATTATTTGATGAGTTAGTTTGTATGTTGGTTGATTCATGTGTTCGCTGTTGTGTTGGTTGATTGATGTGTTGTATTAGTCGATTGATGTTTTAGCTGGTGTGTTGGTTGATTGATATGTTAGCGGGTGTTACGGATGGTTGATGTGTTGTGTTGGTTGATTGATGTGTTAGCTGGTGTGTTATTTGATTGATGCGTTAGCTGGTGTGTTGGTTGATTGATGTGTTAGCTGGTGTGTTATTTGATTGATGCGTTAGCTGGTGTGTTGGTTGATTGATGTGTTAGCTGGTGTGTTATTTGATTGATGTGTTATTTGATTGATGCGTTTGCTGGTGTGTTGGTTGATTGATGTGTTAGCTGGTGTGTTGGTTGATTGATGTGTTAGCTAGTGTGTTGGTTGATTGATATGTTAGCTAGTGTGTTAGTTGATTGATGTGTTGTATTGGTTGATTGATGTGTTGTGTTGGTTCATTGATGTGTTGTGTTGGTTCATTGATGTGTTAAATGGTGTGTTGGTTGATTTATTTGTTAGCAGATGTGTTGGTAGATCGATGTGTTGTGCTGGTTGATTGGTATGCTAGCTGGTGTGTTGGTTGATTGAAGTGTTCGCTAGTGTGTTGGTTGGCTGTTTGTGAACCTGTGGAAGACTGAGCTTTAACTCTCAAGTCCGAAGTTCAGTCATCCGAGGCCCCCCCCCCCCCCCCCACCCAAAAGGCACACATTGATCGGACTGAGCTTGATGTACAGGCTTGTATCTCCATCGGTATCCAAGTGTCATCTCCACAGGGACCTCGATGCAGAAGTCTCCTTCCCCTCTCCAAGCTCAGAAACCAGAGGGTCAGGCAAGACCGGTACCGCAGCGTCAAATCAATTTTTGGGATGTAGCCAGGTCATGCTGCAGCACAACACATAGGGATGGACTGGGCCTGTGTTGGTGATGCTTCCTCCAGTGGTTTGCCGTCTGTGGGCGCCAACAGATTCCAGTCAAATCCCCAAAGGGAAAAATGAATCCAAGGCCTAACCGAGGATCAAATAAACGTCTCTTTTTGTGTGAGGCGGAAATTCCGACCTCACGGCCAATTTGTTTTCATTATGCCTCAGAAAAACAATTGTTTGCAGAAATGTGTCTTGAAATATGACATGAATATCACAATTACTGAAAACTCCGTGTCAAAATATTACAAAAAACCAATCAGTCTACTTAAATGTGTAGGAAAATTAATGGAAACTCATCAATAGCAAGCTAATGGGGAATCTGGAGGAAAGCCACCCCACAACTCCACACAGAGCAGGGTCTAGAAAACACAGAATCACCGAGTATCAGATAAACTTTATTATATATGTGTATATACTACAGATAGATGGTGCGTAATGGTGGCAATGACCATGTGTTCATGTGCATCAATTATGAATGAGCATTTACCGCGGGAACTGGTCTGACCAGAAACATTCGCTACTGTCATGGGTTGTAGTTAATATGCATAAAGGCCTGCTCTTTGCGATTTCTAACTGCCATGGGATTTTCAATGTTCACACCTTACATAGCAGAAGTTAAATTCCTCGCCTTCACGTGGTGGAACTGTTTTAATTAACAGGAGGAGGGGCGGCGGCGAGTCTCTGGCACCGTTTAAAAAACCCAGAGTGTTCTAGGTATGTATGAACGGACATACATGCTCAGACACCTGTGTAAGCGCATACATATCTAAACTCGAGTAAGGCCACAGTCTACTCTAATAAAGGAAAAGTGCTGAAGATGGAGGCAACCAGCCAGAAGGCGCACCACAGAAATCAGGATACCACGCGACTACGCCATAAAATATGTCGATTACTTTTTAGCACTTATTCAAGGCATTTCCCCATTACCGTTCACCCTCACAAGATAAGTTATAGTTAGGGCTCATCGCAGCCTCATATTAATAATAAAGTGACCAAATCAGCCACGTTTCGGAAATTTGAAAGGGAATGTTGTACATATGGATTAATGATTGTCCATGAGAGCCAGGTGGCTGATCTTTGTACCCGAGAGATCAGAGGGATGTAGTGTTATTATTACGCCAGCTCTGTGGCAAAGGTGTTACGAATGCAATTCGTAATCCCGCATACCATGTTCGAAACACATCGGCGGGCGATTTGGAAGCAGACCTCCTTGTGTTGCTTACTTTACAATGGTATGATTGCTGTTCGTTCAGAAAGTAATGACAAACTACTGAATCTAAACTTGTTCAGGGATTACAAACAGCCAAAGAATGCTGGAGTTGGTTACTACGCCATGTAAAGGATATGCAACTAATTTTAAAAGTATCACTATGTATATACGATTCTTGGATAAAATCACTTCTAAGTCTGTTCTGTGAAATAGTCTTGTACTGTGTGAGCCAGTTATGTCTGTCACGAGTGCACACTGATAGTCTTGTGCAGTTACATGGAAGCAGGAGTGATAACTTATATAACACGATAGGTATCAAATTATGGAGTTGTTACCCCTACATGGGATTCTCGCCTTCTGCAGCAAAAACAGCCGTGCTCCGTGACGAATGGTTTACGGACACGGTTCGTGATCCTGCATACTTGCGTTCGAAACATTTTATGATTTGGCAGCAGACTGCGTTGCGCTGGTATTTTTTACGAAATGGTATGGGTGCGGGTCGTTCAGAAAACAATGGCAAACTACTGAACGTAAACTTGCCAAGGCATCAACAAAAACAAAAAAATGTTTCTGTTTTTTTTTTTTTTACTGCAATCGTCCTATAAAGGATATGCAACTAACTTTTTTTTTAAACAGCCGTTCTAGTAGAACGAACGAATGAACTTTATTTTCCAAGGGCCAGAAATTGGGCACGCAGGGTCGTCTTACATTATGTCCTTCCAAGCACTCATTTTTCTTACATCAATTATCTGTTGTGCATGTTGCATTCGTTGCATTCACACAAGTTACTTGCATACCCTTTACAGGACTTCTCAGTCAACCCCATAAATTTTTGGCTGTTTGTGATTTCTTGGCAAGTTTACGTTCAGTAGTTTGCCATTGCTTTCTGAACGACCGGCTTTGTATGGACCCACGTCATTACCCCGCCCCCCCCCCCCCCCTGTTTGTATTTAACAAAAAATACCTTCAAATTAATATCCTATTTGTGGCTGACTCGGTGAGATAATTATTAGTCTGTGTCAGGGATGGACCCTTATATAACTTCTCAGGTTATAACTGAGGTTGAACAGAGTATGGGGTAATGGTATAATTGAAATCGACATCGCAAGGTATGTTTCTAAACCGCCCGTAGCTGTGTTTCGATCGCGGTATGCGAGATTGCGTATTGCAATCGTAACCTCTGACATTCACATAGAACACATTAAAAAAAAAAAAAACACAGAAGCATTGTCAAATTATTACTGTTAACGTAAACAACACAAGCACAGAAATAAACACGAGCGATTTTTCAAGTCGCTTATGAGCGAACTCGAATATGTTTGGTGCTAAAAATACACACAAACTATAGAAATATATTTAACGAAAAGTAGGTTCTTAGAAAATCTAAGAAGCGTAATCGCAAGCCTATAAACGGGAATTCTCTCGCTATTTATACTTCACATCGACACCGCAAGGTACAAGAGGAACAAAATGGGATGAGATGAAGAGTAGGCTAGCCCGTACTCGTCTTCTTTTCTTTATCTGACCTTAACTGATGAAATACCATGGGATGATAAATCGTCTTGTTCAAACTTCTCGTCACGGCCACGGGCTTATAAATCCAACTATACTTAAAGTATCACTACAGTAGTTTTCCCTCTGCAACTCCCTTTAATTTGATATATAATATAACATGTCTGCTACCGTAGTGATAACTTTTAAGTCATAACTGTGACACACCCATTCTTCTCATTTTTCGCCATCCATTTGTGTTTGGTCCAAACCTACTTTTTGGTTGGCACTGAATCTGTTAATCTCCCCCCCCCCTCCCTCCCCACATCGCAATTGAAGCATAGACCATCTACAATACTCTACATACTTACTCACAGCCTGCCCATAGTTAGCTATCTCCAGTAGTTCTCTCCATGTTCTCGTCATATTATCTATCTACCTCACGTGCTTTCTTTCCAAATTCATCCATTGTTTTAACATTCGAGGTGCTAATTTCTGGTGATAGTTAGGGATGGCCGGTATCCCTGGTCTAGGGGTTACACGACTTTCTCCGTAATCCCGTATACTCTCGTGAGTAACGTGACGTGCGCGAGAATCGGTAAACGGTTTTCTCCACGTCGGTAACTTGCGGGGTATGTGAGCCGGTGGCTCAGAAAGCAATGGCAAACTACT
Source organism: Cepaea hortensis (assembly GCA_963921405.1). Taxonomy (NCBI): domain Eukaryota; kingdom Metazoa; phylum Mollusca; class Gastropoda; order Stylommatophora; family Helicidae; genus Cepaea; species Cepaea hortensis. The sequence goes on from OY992876.1 coordinate 440,284,247, forward strand.
GAACGTAATCTTGCCAAGAAATCAACAATCAGCTGAAAGATGCTGATATTGACAGCGATGTCCTGTAAAGGATATGCGAACAAAATAAAATTTAGGGATGACATGTGATAAGTCGGCGATCCAGACTCCATAGGGCTTTCTTTGCATCACCTCGTGTATATCGATATGATCTTCCTTTCATCTTGTGGCTTATTCCATACACATTCCGAACTTCCCCTGGTGTAACAGCTGTCTGGAATACATGGAGTACGTTGTATCGCCTGGTATACAATAAATAAATGTGGTGGTGTCTCCCTGTCTTCCACATAAACATAGACATTTTATTATAATTATAACGACGAATCGACGTTATTAATTATAATTTGTTTCAAACACACCCCTAAGCGTAAACCTTCGATGGGCCAGTGACGGGATAGGACCACCACATTCGGGGGACCTGAATGCACGGATATACAGGTAAATGGGAACATTCATAAACAAGTGAGTCGGCACAACTATCTCGGAACAATATCACATCTGATGGGAGATGCCTTGCAGAGATTAGAAAAAGAATCGTCATGGCGAAAGTAGCCTTTAGCAAGATGAAAAACATACTGACCAATAAAAAGATGTCAGTTGAAACGAGAAAAAGAATGTTGAAGTGCTACATAGAACTAGTACTTTTGTATGTATTTGAAGCGTGGCCAATGAGCAGACATGGTTGTGGAATTGTGGTTTCTGCCGAAAATGCGAAGAATACCATGGACAGACCCACGCACACACACGCACGCACGCGCGCGCACACACACACACGCGCGCGCACACGCGCACAAAATATTTAAAAACAAACAAACAAGCAAATGCAATTGACCAAGTCCTACAAGAAACGCACGAAAAGCGTAAACTGGTTAGAGAAATTAGACGGAGACAGTCAATGTTTGGACACTATATGAGAAGAAATAAATGGGAGAACTTGGTGACAACTGGCAAGATTGAGGGGTAAAGATCAAAGGGAAGGCAGAGAACTAAATATCTGGATGCTTTGCCACGTGGTAAGGTGGAGACAAGAACACAGAGCTGATCCACGACTCTGGTGATCGTATAAGATGGCGAAACATGATCGCCCACACTTATCAGCATGGCACATGATGATGATGACGAATGCATGGGAGATTAGATGGCCAGTATTTTCCTCTATTAGCGGACGACAAACACATTCTACAAGAACTGAGCATCAAAGAAACCAGGCTCACAAACAGTATCATGCTGTGGAAACTTCAATACACAGTCTATAGTAAACGGCACTTGATGGTGGTGGCTTTGAAAAACCAATAATTGAAAGCTTGGCTACCAGAAACAACTGGCAGGGATCTACAATCCCTACAGTGGGCACGGGATATTAACTGATACAGTGCCAAACAAACAATAGATTTAGACCAAACATGGTACTCAATCACCAGTTCAGTTATCAGTTATCAGTTGGGGTATCTTCATTGCACTCCGGACATGTCCATAGGTGCTCAGATCCTCCCCCAGCATATGCATCAGCGTCCGGTGGCTAATAGTGCCAGTTCTGTGTTGGTTGACGAGGCGCCTTGTTTTCCCAATGTACCTCTCGCGTCTGGCCGTGCCAATTCTTACTCCCAAGTCTTTCATCCTGGACAGCGATGTGGATTCACTGACATCAAAGTCCTCTGTTCTCGCCATATCTTTAAGGACGTTAATAACATCGGCACGATCCATGGGCTGGCCATCTACAGGGGGTGCAGAGCCAGCCAGTTTGTCAGCTCGTTCATTTCCCTCGACTCCCGCATGTCCCGGGACGAAGATGAAGGTGACTTTACGGACAACAGACTTCCGCAGTGACTCAGTCCACTGTGTACGTACAGATCCAGCTTCGACCTTCTGAATCATGCTCATTGAATCACTTAGTACACACACGTTGGTATAATGCTGTGATTCCAGCCATATGAAAGCCTGTGTAACTGGCATCACCTCCATCGTCATGCTGCTCGTGGTCATAGAGTGGGCACCACTGGATTATTGAACGGTTCGGCCCGCTGAACGGGCTGTAAATGCCCACGCACTTCTCTGCTGCTTTACAACAGATCCATCTGTATAGATGAGCACTTCGAGGCTATCTGAATGTTCATAGATGAGCGCGTTAACCTCTGCATTGACAGCGGCAGGGTTCTGCTCTCTGCACCGTCTGTCGAGTGTGATAATGCAGGAGAAAGTGCACTTAAAAGCTGGAGGCACCGACAACCATTCCTTGCCGGGGTTGATATTGGTAAGACTGCAGATCTGTCTGACGACATCTTCCGCCCGACCCATCCATGATTTGCCCCTCTTTAGCCTGTCACCCTTTTCTCTGAATATAGCGTCATGCAGAGGGTGCTGCTCATCTGCACTTATTTTTAAGTATGCACGAGCTCTCCAGATCTTGATCCTGTGTTCCATTGTCGGGAAGTCAAGGAGGTATCTCATTGCTACACAGCTGGTGTCTCTCGTGCAGCCCAAAATGATGCGCATGGCTTCGTTTTGTACCTTTTCAAGTCTTCCAATCTGTGTAGGGCTGACAGTGAGGATGGCCAGGGCATACTCGATGCGTGAAATCACCAGTCCTTGGAACAGAAGTATTAGCAGTCTTTGCTCGATATTGGCAGTCGCCATGACTCTCATTGCTGACAAACCTTTTCGAGCTTTCGTTGTGACATAATTGACATTATCTCTGAAGGACAGGCTACGATCAAGCCTCACGCCAAGATATGTCATTGACATATCTCAATCACGTTAACAAGTGGTATAATATAAATTTCCGTTCACTGAAAATTGAAATTGCGGAAGATACCACGAAACAAAATAAATAACACGGTGAACCTAGTATGGCGATATGCCGTCATTCTGTAAAAATGGAAGGTCACGTGTGGGCTATAGATTATCCTTCGTCACTGAGTCAGTTAAAGACACCCTGGGCATACACGTGAAGGGCAAATGGCCACAGATGGAGAGTCTTCTCTCTGGGCTTACTGTATGATGATGATAATGAGAATAATGTGTTGGACCTACCGTATGCTTAGTTAGCTGGCGAGCAACCCTTAATAGTCAGAAACTGACTAGGGACAAAAACTATATGGCTGAACTATAGATTAAGCCCTGAATATCCAACGTACAGCTCCAAGTGGCTCGTTACAAAATTGAAATGAACTGTGCTGAATATTCGCCAAGGACTAGGAAAGAGAAGGTTAGCTAAGATAGATTTTTAAGTCTGAATTAAAGTTTAAAGACAACTATCCTAGTACAGGTTTTTCTCCCTGACTGCTCCTTTCCTTGGTGTGTAAGTGAACCCCCACCAATGTACACACACAACACGTATGCACAATTGGAATTAAAATATAACGACCGAACTATGAGTTACAATACTACAACATTTATTTATTCATCATAATCATAGACATCTGATGGGTTTTAATATGAGGATGATGAAATCATATAACATATTGTGATGAGAAACATTATGTAACTTTACTTGTTACTTCATCTATCTGGAACTGTGGTCCAGATCCCCACTCTCCAGTAGACTCAACAAAAGAAACAGCTTGCCGGTATTCTGACGTTCCTGTCAGTCCTGACACTCCTAGTCTTCACTCGTCCTTGAGATCTACAACATAGGTGCTCCTTGTGAGAGCTTGAAAGAAAGTCAAGAATGTGTTATATCAGTTCTACATCAGCGCAATCCTAATTAAAACATATCATAACACAAACATATACAATGACCAGTCTGGCCAAGTTTATCTTCCAGCTCTACTGTGTTCACCATCCTCCTTCTCCCTACTGTCTTTAGTCTGGGACGGGCTTTTCAATTGTCTCACACGCCTGTAATGATTACATTTCTGCCGCCCCATGTCCATGTCGCTAATACAGAAATTCTGTGTCGTACAGCCGCTCCGTCCAATGTTAGTTTAGCAGCTCACAGGGTCGGTAATGGTATTATAATAATGCCTGATCATCCGGGCTTACAAGCCGGGACCAGTAGCTGTGCCAGACTTCCGTGAATTACCCTCCACCATATGATGAAAAAGGTTTAGCACCATATACCCCATAACACTTGTGGGTAATGTCTGTACCATTACACCTCTGCTACAAATACAATCGATGGTTAGTGTGCCAATGCGCACACCATAATATAACACTTCATATTGGTAGGCTTGCAATTGACAAATCAATATACCAAACATGAAATACCCATAAACATATTGATTAAACTAGACATATTATGACACTTTAACATCATAGCATAATGCACTAGTTAGTTTATGAAATTACACATACATACATCCAACATATCAACATTATATTACTTCAAGATGGACATCTAATGATACTCAACATAATAGCATCCGGCATTATTAATGAGTACTAATATTGTATAGCTACAAAATGAGATATACAACAAGTCTAATTGAAGTTACCACACAGACCAGCTATATTTGCTGAGCTGCCCGGTTTAACCACCTGCTGTTGTAAGAATTAAATAAATAGTCAGTTGACTATATTCTGTACAACAAATGCACATACCAAAAGGCAACTATGATAGTGTACCAAGAAATGACAATCATCTACCAAGACACCTAAAAGTATACTTAGACAATGATATGCCTTTCACAAGTTTCTACTTCTCAGAAGAGTAATACATGAAGCACAATTATATTGAACACAGAACTTAGAAAGAACACTCAAGTAACATGACAATGATAGTTCTTGAAAATAACCTAGATCAGATATAGACTGACTAGTTACTAAGAAATAATTCCTAGAAGCCAACATAATAATCATACATATGACTACAGAACATTGAGATAGTTCCTACCTGTTCTGAAGTCAGACTTAATCTAAAAGGGAACATGTCTAGTGGGGTTTTTATACCAAGTCTAGCAGTAGACACTTATCTCCCAGGAATTCCATTCCTAAATTCTTCTTATCTCCTCCTGACGTTAATTGCAATTAACTCCAAGTCTGTCCAGTCATAAAAATTCTTTCTGCATGCACACTAGCCTTCACCATAGTGTCACACCTGGATGGTTTTGAGTTGCCAGCCCCAGATCAGTTTCACGGTCTTATCAGTGATTTCACACCTTTCTACAAGTAATTGCCTTTATTCACCCAATGGCCCAGTTCATTGTTGATTCAGCCAGGGTCTACCTGGGCAAGAAGGTGCCAATGTGTCTGTGTGGTGTCATAGCCCGTCTGGGTCAGCAGTTTTCTAAGGTGTAGACTAATTTAAATTATCTAGTTGTGTCCATCTCAAGTATCCCATTTTACTTGCCATCTGCAAGCTTACGTCATGGCTAGAGGCTTTTTGTGAATAATCTTACCTCACGACTAGATAGCCGTGGAGTAGCGTGATTAATTCATTCTTTCTCAATTTGGCCTCTCAAATTTGGAGACCAAGAAAAGTATTCTGGGAGGTTAAGGCGGCATTTTACGACACCATGTAGCGCCTAACGACACCATGTAGCGCCTAACGACACCATGTAGCGCCTAACGACACCATGTAGCGCCTAACGACACCATGTAGCGCCTAACGACACCATGTAGCGCCTAACGACACCACCTACTGTATGCTGCTGCTGATGATGATGATGCTGATGATGATAATGATGATGATAATGAGAATGATGTGTTGGACCTAATGTATGATGATGATAATGGGAATGATGTGTTGGATCTACTGCATGGTGATGATAATGAGAATTATGTGTTGGACCTACTGTAGGATGATGATAATGAGAATGATGTGTTGGACCTACTGGAGGATGGTGAGAATGATGTGTTGGACCTACTGTATGATGATGATAATGAGAATGATGTGTTGGACCTAATGTAGGATGATGATAATGAGAATGATGTGTTGGACCTACTGTAGGATCATGATAATGAGAATGATGTGTTGGACCTACTGGAGGATGGTGAGAATGATGTGTTGGACCTACTGGAGGATGGTGAGAATGATGTGTTGGACCTACTGTATGATGATGATAATGAGAATGATGTGTTGGACCTAATGTAGGATCATGATAATGAGAATGATGTGTTGGACCTACTGTAGGATGATGATAATGAGAATGATATGTTGGACCTATTGTAGGATGATGATAATGAGAATGATGTGTTGGATCTACTGTAAGATGATGATAATGAAAGTGATGTGTTGGACCTTCTGTAGGATGATGATAATGAGAATGATGTGTTGGACCTAATGTAGGATGATGATAATGAGAGTGATGTGTTGGACTTACTGCATGGTGATGATAATGAGAATGATGTGTTGGACCTACTGTAGGATGATGATAATGAGAATGATGTGTTGGACCTACTGTAGGGTCATGATAATGAGAATGATGTGTTGGACCTACTGTATGATGATGATACTGAGAATGATGTGTTGGACCTACTGTAGGATGATGATAATGAGAATGATATGTTGGACCTATTGTAGGATGATGATAATGAGAATGATGTGTTGGACCTACTGTAGGATGATGATAATGAGAATGATGTGTTGGACCTACTGTAGGATGATGATAATGAGAATGATATGTTGGACCTATTGTAGGATGATGATAATGAGAATGATGTGTTGGATCTACTGTAAGATGATGATAATGAAAGTGATGTGTTGGACCTTCTGTAGGATGATGATAATGAGAATGATGTGTTGGACCTAATGTAGGATGATGATAATGAGAGTGATGTGTTGGACTTACTGCATGGTGATGATAATGAGAATGATGTGTTGGACCTACTGTAGGATGATGATAATGATGTGTTGGACCTACTGCATGGTGATGATAATGAGAATGATGTGTTGGACCTACTGTAAGATGATGATAATGAGAATGATGTGTTGGACCTACTGTAGGATGATGATAATGAGAATGATGTGTTGGACCTGCTCTAGGATGATGATAATGAGAATGATGTGTTGGACCTACAGTAGGATGATGATAATGAGAGTGATGTGTTGGGCCTACTGTAGGATGATGAGAATGATGTGTTGGACTTAATGTAGGATGATGATAATGAGAATGATGTGTTGGACCTACTGTAGGATGATGATAATGAGAATGATGTGTTGGACCTACTGTAGGATGATGATAATGAGAATGATGTGTTGGACCTACTGTAGGATGATGATAATGAGAATGATGTGTTGGACCTACTGTAGGATGATGATAATGAGAATGATGTGTTGGACCTACTGTAGGATGATGATAATGAGAATGATGTGTTGGACCTACTGTAGGATGATGATAATGAGAATGATGTGTTGGACCTACTGTAGGATGATGATAATGAGAATGATGTGTTGGACCTACTGCATGGTGATGATAATGAGAATGATGTGTTGGACCTACTGCATGGTGATGATAATGAGAATGATGTGTTGGACGTACTGTATGATGATGATAATGAGAATGATGTGTTGGACCTACTGTAGGATGATGGTAATGAGAGTGATGTGTTGGACCTACTGTATGATGATGATCATAAGAATTATGTGTTGGACATACATCTTGTTCCCTTGAAGAGATGCGGTCGTTATTTATAACAGGCGATTTTGAATTAGATTGCGTTATTGTCTGGCATATCTTCTTAATTTCAACTTTACAACTTCTATGAGATGCGTTAAGTTGAGCTGAGTCAAGAAACGACATCACGGCTCTCGGGATATTCCCATATGTATTCCGTCCTCACAGCCAACGAAGAGTCCCAATATTAATTGACAGCAGTCTGATTATGTGGCCTTTCCTCGGAGTCCTGGTGTCGGTCAGATCCCCTGGTTACTGCCTGCAGCACCATTCTCTCCAACTTCTATGAGTTCAGATCAATAAATTCAATTCCCCACCCCGTCCTCCGATAATATTCGGATATGAATAGTTTGTTACATTGTACTTCAAAAAGGCATAATAACTACAACCCAATAGCGGTAGCGAATGTGACTGATCAGACCAATTCACGCTGTACATGTTCGTCCACAATGGATGCATGAGAACACATGGTCATTTTCACCATCACGCACCATCTTACGTCTCCTGCGCGCAGTGTGCGACCTATCTGCAATAATTTTCTCCTTTGTCATTGATAATGAGAATGATCGTGTCACTTCAGAAAATGATGTAACTTTAGAAAATGGTGTACGATCTTCACTTTTCCATAGGAGGCATGTTCCACAAAGTTGGTGGTCGTGAATTTTACCAGTTAGCGTCAGTGAGCACAGGCCAGTAAAACTTGTGATGAATATGGAGCATGTTCCTCAAGAGTAAAGACCTCTGAAGTTGCTTAAATAAGTGACAGCACAGCACAACGAATCAGCGTTTTGTGATCTTCATCGGGAACAAGAAGGAAAACCATGGAATTATAAATTTAATTAAATATTAACACATAAACAGAAAAAGCAATGGTATCTCACTTTTCTCCGGAATCACACATACCAAACACTAATTGTTTTCAGGTTGTTTTGCTATATCTGTAGCAGCTTTTACTTCTCACGCGGCTGGGTATTTTTTAAAGGAACATCTGTATCTAAAGATATCAAATGTTCCCCCTGATCTCCAACAGCCAGCGAAGAGTCATACTGCTAATCGTCCCAACTACCATCTGACTGAAAGTTCTGCTGGTTTTCCCTCTTAGTTTTGAGATTCGCCTAGAACCCCTGCCTCCCCCTCCCACCCCCACACCACACACACACCCATATCAACATCTCAACATACTGGTTCTCAGTCAGTTCTCCCGCTTTCTCCACCTGGTCCCAGGCGCCCGACCATATCTCCCTTGTCCATAGGGAAGAAGAAGAAGAAGAAGAAGAAGAAGAAGAAGAAGAAGAAGAAGAAGAAGAAGAAGAAGAGGAATGAAAAAAAGAAAGAAAAGGAGGAGGAGGAGGAGGAGGAGTAGTAATAGGAGGAAACAAGAAGAAGGAAGAGTACCAGAAGAAGAAGAGGAAGAAGAACCAGAAGAGGAGGAAGAAAAAGAAGAGAGGGAAAAGAAGAAAGAAAACAACCAGCAGATGAAGAAGAAGAGGAGAAGGAAACAAGAAAAAGGAGAAAGACCAGCATTAAGAAAAAAGAATAGGAGATATTAAAAGAATGAGAGCAACCAGAAGAAGAGGAGGAGAAGGAGGAGGAGGAGGAGGAGGAAGAGGAGGAAGCAGGAAGAAGCAGAACAAGAAGAAGAAGTGGAAGATGATGATGAAGAGGAGGAAAACGACGGAAAAGAAGCAGAAGAGTAGAAGAGTATTGTGACTAGATGTAGAGTGAACTCCCCTGCACAAGCAGAAAACGGGGGTAGCAGGGAGGGCAGGAAGTGTTCTAGCAGAAGCCAAGTCTTGGGCCAGAAGTACCTCTAATATTCTTTCACATTCTTCCTCGCATTTTGTGGATTTTCTACATTTCAGTGAGTAGCCTTTGTATATTAATATCTTTAGTTAATGCTACAGTGTCTGCATGATCATTTACTTACATCTGCAACCGTAGCTTCAACTAGGAAATCCGAAATTGCATTTCCGAGATAATTTATCTTGAGGTTAGCCTGTCAGACGTTCGTCAGGTCGGCGACTTGATTCCCGACTTTCTACAACTGGGCTAGATAAATGTTGTTTACCACAACGGTTCGCACAGAAATGTATATTTGAGTACGTACTGATATTATAATATTCTGTGTATACAGATTGTAAGCGTGGGGATAGTACACATCCTTCCTTAGCCGAACAATCAATTGGTAATAATAAATATGAACATAATAATAAATAATAATTTATTTAATTTTAATGTCTTGATCTGATTTATTTATAATAATTATATAAATATACAATGCTAATGAAACAGGAAAAGTATAAAACTAAATAAACATCCATTACCTAAAAATAATATACACCATACTAATGCTATATCTATAGTCTATAGTATTACTATTAGTATAGTCTATACTATAGTCTGTCTCTATAATGTATTATTAGTAATTAATAGTATATATTATATATAATAGATTATAATGATTATAAATAGTAGAAATTATAATGTAATGGATGTTTATATACTATAGTTTCATATTGTGTAAATATATTATCCTGTCTTTCAGAACATTTTGAAATTCATATAGTGCTGTCCGTCAGATATTTCCTGCCATTTCTTTCAGTATATGTACAGCTTTTCGATAAGAAACGTAAATAATTAATATTTTACCTTGCAATATTCATCTCGAATTGTATACCAGAATGTTTGTTTTACAATACAATGCTTAATTTATCTCTGCAGTACTGTAGGGCTATCTATTTTTCTATCTGATGTTCATGTTTCTGTGACTAGATTCCATTCCATTCTACCATTATCCCTACCCCATTCACCCTGAGAAGGGAAGTTGTGTCTTATCCTTTTCTGCTTTTCTGAATTTTAATTATGATATATACTTTTGTGAAGTTATAATGGCATAGTTGTTAGTGCGTTTGCCTGCTGAGACAGTGGTCCAGTTCAATCCCCAATAGATGCAGGATTTTTTTTCCTGATCAGTATGGCACTGGTGTCAACCCAGTCTAATAAAAATAGGGATGAAACATTTGTCGTAGTTTTCTGAGCATTGTCTAGGAAGGAGCAGTGATCAGGAAGGGAAGGGGCCACCTCATCTCATTTGTCGTGGCCTAGAATATGTACCACACTGTAACCTTCCATGCGGGTTGTCAGAGGCGACGAAGAGGGGTTGGTCTTTGGGCTGGCTTCTTTATCCCCTAGAACTTTAGCTACAAAATCCAATAGCTACAGATGTGGGGGATGGGAGTGAGTGGGTTGAGGGCCTATTCCCCACTGGAGGATAGAGGACAACAGAAGAAGAAGAATAGTTTTGTATGATTTTGACAGAATTTTTCTGGACCTTGATCTCATTTTCTAATGTTTCCTTCAATGCCAGTTTGCTTGTACTCGTTTGTTTTCTTCACCTGCCATCATGGATATAACCACATTTCAAGTACTTCAGTATTGCCCTCGCATTTTCTCATCATTCTCCAAGCTTTTTCAGTAGAAAACAGTTTAGAGTAAATGTAAAACTTGATCACTCTTATTAGTTTTATGAATATACTAGCTGACCCGGCCCGGCTTCGCCCAGGCCCTGGCGAGGATCTATCTATCTATCTGTCTGTCTGTCTGTCTGTCTGACCCGGCCCGGCTTCGCCCAGCTCCTGGTGGGGAGCATCTAATTTAATTCATATAAGTAGTCATATAAGATCCCGTTCCCGACTATCTGTCTGTCTGTCTGACCCGGCCCGGCTTCGCCCAGACCCTGATGGGGAGCATCTAATTTAATTAATATAAGTAGTCATATAAGTTCCCGTTCCCGACTGTCTGTCTGTCTGACCCGGCCCAGCTTCGCCCAGTCCCTGGCGGAGATCTGTCTGTCTGTCTGTCTGTCTGACCCGGCCCGGCTTCACCCAGTCCCTGGTGGGGAGCATCTCATTTAATTCATATAAGTAGTCATATAAGTTCCCGTTCCCGACTGTCTGTCTGTCTGTCTGTCTGACCCGGCCCGGCTTTGCCCAGGCCCTGGCGGGGATCTGTCTGTCTGTCTGTCTGTCTATCTATCTATCTATCTATCTATCTATCTATCTATCTATCTATCTATCTATCTATCTATCTATCTATCTATCTATAGCCAGGGGACTTAACTTAAGATATAACAATGCTACTAAAAGTTATGTCCCTTGTTTTATATTTTCTTATGTTCAGTCATGTAATTACAAAATTAAATTTTAGTAAGGTAATAGCTGATAGTACACTAAAAAAAACTATGACAGTTGGTTGCACTGGAATGAGAAGAAGACGTGTAGACAATTTCATCTCAATCGGATGGACCGTTCGCGAACGCATAAAGAACGGACCTACATACATACATACACACATCGCCTTTTATATATATAGACAAGCATACACATCTATTATCTGGTATAAATATAGACATACATATATGGTTCTCCTCATTCCATTGCCCAGGCTTGTGCCCTGGAGAGGTAAAGGGACTGATGCTCTTTGAGCACAATCTGATTCAACAACCTGAGGGTAGGAGGCACAGGCATAAGATGCAGTCACTTACTGCAGGACCAGCCTCGTCTTACAGATGCAGAAACTGAGTCAGAGGTCACTCTCGCATTGGACTATACAGTCACCAGCGGTGCTGTCAGGTGCCTCCCCAGCGGCACAACTCTATAGTCCTACAGGACTGAAAGAGGCTTACTACTACTGTCTATCCAGAGTTAAAGTCAGGTCTTAGTCAGATATGACTGCAAATGGTGACAGTAGACTTTACTATCTGCTTTCTGTTCATGCTGAATGTTGAGCGGTGCTCAGCAAACCCAACATCCCACATTATACCAACGGTCTTTTCTAACGCTGTCAGTCCCTAGACTAATATGTGCCTGGTTCTGTCCTGTGAACCCTAGCCATCACTCATTGTGTTCTTGTTCTTTTTTACATGTGGTTAAGAGCATGAGTTTAGTTGAGTTAAGAACTGACATCACTGCACTCAGGACATTCCCATACGTGCTCCGTCCCCTCATTCAACAGTCAGCGAAGAGTCATACTACTAATCGTTCCCACCGCTATCTGATTAAAAGTTCTCCTGGTCTTCCCTCTCTGTTTTGAGATTCTGCCAGAACCCCTGCAAATCCCCCGCAGTCTCATTCTTTCCACATATGGGTTCTCAATCTATTCCTCCGCTTTCTCCACCTGGTCCCACAAGTGCACAACCACCTCCCCCTTGTCCATAGGCAAACTACCACCAAGAGGTGCATTCCCTGCTAGCCTATCAGTCTGTTCATTCCCCCATACCCCCGCATGGCCAGGACAAAATATCCATACAATTCTCACAATCTGTGATCTCTGAAGCGACGAGAGCCATTCCACACGAAACATTCCTTTCTCCACCTTACTAAGCATACTCTTTGAATCTGTAATGAATACAACGTGTGTTGCAGTAGTCTCCTCTAGCCACCGGAATGCCGCTGTTACTGCCTCCACCTCCATTCTCATGCTGGAGGTCGTAGACTAATGTGCCAGATTCTTTTTCAAGACTCGTCCATTAGCCTTTGCAATAAAGCCCCAGCCACTACGTCTGTTTCTCACCACTGACCCATCGGTGTAGGTGACTTTGTCACCTTGATGTGTGTAACTCTGGATCAGCTGTTGCACTTCAAACTCAGTGCGGCCAGCTGCTCATTCTCTGCACTCACGACTGTGACGAAACGGATAAAGAACGGCAGATATCTGCATAATATCCCTTTGAAGGGAGTGCGATGCGTTGGTCTCCCTTGAATTAATATCAATTAATAGGGGATTCCCCATCGGAAAATAGTGCGGGGCGGAGCTATTCTAGTTATTTATGGAAAATCTAGAATGTTCTCCCAAGTGCGTACCTGGTAGAGATCTCTAAGTTCACGCGTGCTTCATGCAGCACGGGGTGGGGAAACTTATCGTGACTCTGGTTTTCTTCATGTATCATGAAAGTCACGCGGCCCGTGTAGGCGAGTGGAAGGCGCACTGACTTTGTCGTGAGCAGTCGCCCACCAAACCTCAGCGTAGACAGATCGCAGCCAAGAGGCTGATGTAAGTTTGATGTCAATATTCGCGGCCAGTGCGGACATCTACAGTCAAGGGTTGTGATTCTGCAATCACAGGTTAGTTGAGTACTTATTCTATTATTTAATTGTTGTCGTGATGCCGTGATGATTCCCGGAATGAATTAATTGCCATCGCAAAATTGAGTTGTCGCGTAGCGTTATCCGTTACAGTTGGCGGTTTGCATTTTTAAGTAGGCTTTATCGATCAGCAATGTAATGTGTTACCTGACGGAACAAGCCGTATTCCACAGCGAGTGGTGTGTAAATAAAATAGGCCGAACGATGTGCGTTACAGTGTGTAGCAGTTACGGGTTTGGTTTATTCATTACGCAGGCAAGGCGACAGTTTGTCCGTCATGACATCAACATGCTAGACGCTGTAAATGATAAGGTATAGCTTATTATTAGAAATGTGTAATGTGCTTCGTGACATTAGAATGGTAACGTACTTGTTCTATCAGTGATGGTGATTTTTCGAGGAATCAAGGTGAAATCAGCAGTGGTGTATTTGCTGTGTGCAGATAGCAGTGTTATTCCGCGTAAGCCGAATGGCGTTGCATCGGTAGGATAACAATTGATAAGAAGTATTCATGATACTATTGTTACTGCTTGTTGTCATGTCCGTACGCTAGGATGACCGTGCGTGTTCCATCTTACGTTTGTCTAGGCAGCGGGAGGTAGGCCGGTACCCCCAACCCGATCGGTAATAGGTCCGACCCAATGCAATCGTGCATCTCCGATGGATGAACATACCCGATCGAGGGTGATGCGGCGCTCCGTAATTCGAGGCCGAGGTGTCTAGATAGATCGAGGTTTGAACCTAACCGTTTCTGTCTCTAATATTCTACTCTTCTGGAACCCTGACTCGGTTCATGGAGTACTTGGAGTACTGCCGTGAGGTAGTAGTTGGGAGGGGCATAACCCCCCCCCCCCCCCCCCCCCCCCAAAAAAAAAAAAAAGGTGGAGCCAGAGTTTAGTAGTGGAGTCTGGAGGTTTGCTACATTGGATGACGTGACTTAAGTAGTCACGGGACAAGGTACACGAGACCCACAGTAGCTGTGGGAAAGTGTAGTGGTGGATGGCCACCACAGCTGTGCTCGACCGGCACAGGTATGACTGACCTGCAAGATAGTCAGTGAATACAAGGGCAACTCAGGATCTGGGGCAGGGATCCCAGACCTGACACTATGGCTGTGATATGATTTTGTCATTTAAGTGTAACAAGTCCTGAGTTCTCCTTAGTTAATGCTATAGTAATGAATTATCAGGAGTATAATTCATTATGGGCATATAGTTATTAATGTGTGTAATTCATCAGTCCATGGGTGAAGGGATTGATGAATTGATGAGTCTGTCAGGAAGGAGATGTCCGGCTGGACACCTTCTCGATACAGTAAACCCTACACTGAAAGGAAAGTAAGTGTATATGTTGATTGAGGATGGGAGATGAAACCGGATTGGACTGGCACCAGGCGAAGGATGCTTGACAGAGTCATACAGTCGACTCTGGTGCTAGGGGTTATATGTAGCCCAGAAGTGTTACTTGACTGAACAGGTGTGCTATTGCTTTTTCTACCATCATTATGCCTATATATTATAGTGACTAGGTAGATCTATGATGTGATGATTTCATACTCATGTTGGTAGACATGAGGAATGTCTGAGAGGCAGGTGACAGGGTGGAGATGCTGGTAGTCTTTGTTGTAGTTGAGTACTCACACCAACCTCTCCGTGTTTCAGGATCTGTTATTACTATACAGAAGAAGATTCAAGAGCTGCACCATGAGCTCTATGGGCCCACTCATTCCAGTGCCTATCCAGAAGTTGATTGAGGCCATACTGGGAGTGGTTGTCTGATTCTGCGAGATCGATGTTGGAAGGAGCTGAGTGCTGAATAAGTCGGTAGGTCTAGGTTAGGACCTCCGTCAAGAGTCCGACGAGTGTCATCCGATCCTGAGAGGATCCAACACTGAAACGTCTGGTGATTCTGGCCAGTGAAGCACTGGTGACATTCAGTCTCTGTGTAAACCTTGGTAATTGCAAGGTAGTGACCTTTCAAGTTGTGCAGAGTGATCATTGTTACCGGTCGCCATGACCTGTGTTATATGCTTCTGGCCCGGCTGGGTTATGGGACACCATGTATCAGTTGATGCTTACATAGTGTTTTTACATTGGTTACATTTATGAAGCCAACATGTGGTCCAGTGAACTAGGACATTGATTACAACATTGGTGGAAACACCGGAGTGAACTGTTTGTTAAGGTAGGGAGCTACCTCATGCCAACGTTATGAACTGTTGACAATGTTTGTGAAGGTAGGGAGCTACCTCATGCCAACGTGATGAACTGTTGACAGTGTATGCTAGGTTGTGATTACTACCCATGGATCAGGGTAGGTACATGATACTGTGTGAAGATCTATTGTCCAAGGACATGGAACTAAGGTGAAGTGTTTAGTCACCTGATAGACTTTACCAGTGACATTGTGTGTTCGTGTGGAGCAACCGCTTATTGTGTAGGTGACATATCAGTGTGTGGGTCACTGATGAGATAGAAGAGTGACCTGGCTCTTGTGTATTTTGAGACGGCGCTACATGTATTTTTTCTGCAAGTGGGAGACCGCTAATGTTATAGGGTCGGCCCAGACTTCATCAGGAGTGTGACGAGTGAAATAGTACGACAGCAAGGAAGGATCCTTGTTCATCAGTGCAGTGTCCGTCAGGCAGTGGTACTGCGCTGGATCAGCCCTTGCTTGGTTCTCTGGGTGAAGAGGGAACTTTGGAGAGGCAACAGACCTTGGAGTTCCAGTCCACTGGAGGAGCCTGGGTGAGTCGCTACCACGACTGGACAACCGCACGAGCTATCGTCCGCCTCCATGATGAATACTCATCTGCGTCTTTGATCTTGTACATAGTTCTTCTAGTCTGGCTTCCAGCCATCCTTCTCTGTGTTGTGGTTGACGTAGTTCAGAATTAAATTTTTGTTCTCTTAGCTATGACTTTGTGTAGTGATATGACTGGTGTCTGGTCCGAGCCCCCTTGGGGTGTGGAACCCTAGGTGAGGGAGGGAAGGTTAAGCTGTCCCGGCTTGTGTGGGGCCTGGTAGATGTAGAGTGCTATTGAGGTGGTTGGAGCAAAGGCAGGGGATATTATCTATCGTGGCAAACCAGTCCAAGCCCCGGCGGTCTTGTCACGAGATAGAGTGGGGGCTCATCCGGGATCTTCTCTTTGTTCTGACATCTCGCAGGAATAGGTTATAGTGTCATCTGTCCTATACCTATTATCTACTTGACGAGTAGGGCTACTGAAACCTTTCTCTTCGACGTGGACAGACATTTAGTTAAGTTAGTATAGATACATAGTTACAGTGTTGGTTGGAGTACCGTTAGCATTGTGATTGGGTATTGCATATCTATACTGATACTAAGTTACACTAAGCATGGCTACTCGTACTTTAGATTTAGCTAAGGTGCGGGCATCTGCAACTGAGATGGGATTGGAAGGTGAGGAGTTTAAAGCCTATGTACTGGAAGTAGAGAGAGACTTCAGAGCAGAAGAGAGTGAGAGAAGAAAGTCAGAAATTGAGCTGGAAGCTCGAAAGGTAGCACTTGAAGAGCAAAAGTTGGTGGCAGACCAACAAGCACAAAAACTGGCAGCTGACCTAGAGTCTAAGAAATTAGATGCTAGGAAGTTGGAAATGGAACATGAGTTCCGTATGAAGCAACTTGAGGTAGAGGCTACATCTGTTGGTGAGTCTGAGGGAGCAGTAGGTGGAGTAGCTTTACCTAGCTCATCAGTAGCCAGCCGACCAGCTTACCATGCTATGAAATGGCCGTTTCCACCATTTGAACCGGACCAAGAGAAGATAGATCAATTCTTAGAGAAGTTCGAGGCAATGTGTAAAGCTATGGGTTTAGAGCCTGAGCGTTGGAATCTTAAGCTTTCACAAGGACTCTGTGGCACCGCGTACGAAGTGTATGCGCGTCTTCCCCCAGGGATGGAAAATGATTATCCAACCCTGAAATCGGCTCTTTTGAAAAGATTCGAAATGACAGCCCATGCTTACAGGCGGAGGTTCAGAACTTCCAAGAGAGAACCAGGTGAGATGTTCTCGGCCTATAGTGTGAGGTTGAACTCATACCTGTTGAAGTGGATGGCATTGGCCAATTTCAAAGAGGATTATGAGAGTCTGAGAGAGTTGATGGTGGTGGATCAAATGAAAATGCAGATGTCCAAGCCTTTAAGGAATTTCTTAGGGGAAAATGGGGCGGAAAGGCTAGACATAGTAAATAAGTTAGCTGAAAGGTATGTGGAAGTCTATGGTGAGACTGGGGATTCCAGTCAGACTGATTCACAGAAAAGGCAGAAGGGGCTTGATCAGAAGCCCAAGACCAAGGGTCCCAAAGAATCATCCAATGTAGCAGATCCTGTGGTAAAAGACTCTGGTAAGAAACCCGATAAGCAAAGCCCTCCCGCCTCCCCAAAACGGAAGTGGAGTAAGAGGTGGTGTAAGCACTGTAAGTCTCCTTCCCATAATACTGTAGATTGTCTGAGGAAGCCAAAGGACTTGCACTTTGCGTGTCTCGCCTCTACTAGAGGTAGACCTAGCGAGACCACACCTAAGGGTCGGGAGAAACCAAAGTCTGAGAAATCACCTGCGATCGAAACTATAGAGGTGAATGGGAAGCAGGTGGAATGTCTATACGATACAGGATTGCAGTTTGAAGCTGTAATCTCATCCCACCTTGTGAGCCCAGGGCAGCTCACCGGCGAGACAAGAGAATTTCAGCTGGCCATGAGGAGCTCCGTAGCTATGGACTTGCCGATTGCTCGGATTGACATTCGGTGCAGGTACGTTACGGGTAGCATCCAGGCGGCTGTGCTGCCTGATCCTATTTACCCTTTGATCCTCGGTCGTCCGCATGTATTCCTGGGGGACCCCAGGGAACATTGTCTAGTGAGCGCTAGGCAGGCCAGGGCTAAGGATGGAGAAAGGCAGTGTGGTAAGAAAATAGACCATTCTCTTGCGAGGTTAGTGAGCAGTGCTCAAAGTAGGGACCCGACTTTGCGTCCTTACTTACTGGAGGTGTCCCAAAGTTCTGTCCCGCCAACTCCGGGTCAGTTCTATGTAGAAAACCGGTTGCTTTATCGTAGAGCCGGGCAAGGGGATAGCCAGTACGGTCAGATGGTAGTCCCTACTGACATGAGATCCCGCTTGATACATAGAGTGCATACCTTATCCTTAACCGGACATAAGGATGTGGGGACAACAGTCCAGTGTCTTTCCAGCCACTACCACTGGCCTGGAATGACAGGCGACGTGCGGAGATATATCCGGTCGTGCCCAACGTGTTGTCTGGCAGCACCTAAGCACAAGACCAAAAACGGTTCATCTCTGCAGATTGGAGATAGGGTTCTCGCGCTTCTCCCAATCGAGGGGGCGGAATTCAAACTCGGATGGCAGGGCCCTTTTCCTGTGGAGCGGATAATGTCCCGATCCACGTATGAGGTGAAGGTCCGCGGGGAATTGCGTAAGTTCCATTGTACTCTCCTTCAGAATTTGGAGAGGTCCGAGGTAGTTTCTCCACAAGATAGTGCGACTACCATCGCGCTAGATTCGGTTCTGGGTCCAGACGAGGGCGAGGAAGACTCAGTCCTACGCAGTACATCCTGTGGGGAGGGTCTGCGGTCTCCTGAGCGTTCAACCGTAGATAGGGCGAACGGGCTCCGTCGGGTAGAGGCCCATGGTGTTAAGCACACTGGGAATCGAGGTCGGACAGGCGATGTCACATCTGGCACGACGGGATCGTCGGGTGACTCGATACGCCGACAGGCTCACTGTCCTTACTCGCGGGAGAGAAGGCAGGAGCAAGGGTACTCCAGACGAACCTGGAGTAAGCGACCATTCATTTCGGTCGACATCCGCGAACAGTCCACGAAGGTGATGCCTAGTCGGGATAGGAAATATCCTAGTGTCGGAAGGGACGAACGAACCTTCAGTAAAGTAACCGATGGCCTGCAACAGGTGGATGCGGAACAGTCCAGTGTAGACAGATCCTGTAAGCCAATCACCAGGCCGTTACGTTTCGGGCCTAATCGCTGGAGATAACGTATGTTTGACGCGGTGGTGGGTGATCCAGCATCCATACCATTCTGGTGGATCTCCGCAGGGAAAGTGAATGTTATGGAACGTCTTTTCCTGGGAATCCAATCTTGATAGAGTAGAGGTTCAGAGTTCAGACCGATCTTTGTCTAGTGAGTTCGACCGGGTCGGCCATCTTAAGTGGGGGCCTATGTGACGAAACGGATAAAGAACGGCAGATCTCTGCATAATATCCCTTTGAAGGGAGTGCGATGCGTTGGTCTCCCTTGAATTAATATCAATTAATAGGGGATTCCCCATCGGAAAATAGTGCGGGGCGGAGCTATTCTAGTTATTTATGGAAAATCTAGAATGTTCTCCCAAGTGCGTACCTGGTAGAGATCTCTAAGTTCACGCGTGCTTCATGCAGCACGGGGTGGGGAAACTTATCGTGACTCTGGTTTTCTTCATGTATCATGAAAGTCACGCGGCCCGTGTAGGCGAGTGGAAGGCGCACTGACTTTGTCGTGAGCAGTCGCCCACCAAACCTCAGCGTAGACAGATCGCAGCCAAGAGGCTGATGTAAGTTTGATGTCAATATTCGCGGCCAGTGCGGACATCTACAGTCAAGGGTTGTGATTCTGCAATCACAGGTTAGTTGAGTACTTATTCTATTATTTAATTGTTGTCGTGATGCCGTGATGATTCCCGGAATGAATTAATTGCCATCGCAAAATTGAGTTGTCGCGTAGCGTTATCCGTTACAGTTGGCGGTTTGCATTTTTAAGTAGGCTTTATCGATCAGCAATGTAATGTGTTACCTGACGGAACAAGCCGTATTCCACAGCGAGTGGTGTGTAAATAAAATAGGCCGAACGATGTGCGTTACAGTGTGTAGCAGTTACGGGTTTGGTTTATTCATTACGCAGGCAAGGCGACAGTTTGTCCGTCATGACATCAACATGCTAGACGCTGTAAATGATAAGGTATAGCTTATTATTAGAAATGTGTAATGTGCTTCGTGACATTAGAATGGTAACGGACTTGTTCTATCAGTGATGGTGATTTTTCGAGGAATCAAGGTGAAATCAGCAGTGGTGTATTTGCTGTGTGCAGATAGCAGTGTTATTCCGCGTAAGCCGAATGGCGTTGCATCGGTAGGATAACAATTGATAAGAAGTATTCATGATACTATTGTTACTGCTTGTTGTCATGTCCGTACGCTAGGATGACCGTGCGTGTTCCATCTTACGTTTGTCTAGGCAGCGGGAGGTAGGCCGGTACCCCCAACCCGATCGGTAATAGGTCCGACCCAATGCAATCGTGCATCTCCGATGGATGAACATACCCGATCGAGGGTGATGCGGCGCTCCGTAATTCGAGGCCGAGGTGTCTAGATAGATCGAGGTTTGAACCTAACCGTTTCTGTCTCTAATATTCTACTCTTCTGGAACCCTGACTCGGTTCATGGAGTACTTGGAGTACTGCCGTGAGGTAGTAGTTGGGAGGGGCATAACCCCCCCCCCCCCCCCCCCCCCCCCCCAAAAAAAAAAAAAAAAAAGGTGGAGCCAGAGTTTAGTAGTGGAGTCTGGAGGTTTGCTACATTGGATGACGTGACTTAAGTAGTCACGGGACAAGGTACACGAGACCCACAGTAGCTGTGGGAAAGTGTAGTGGTGGATGGCCACCACAGCTGTGCTCGACCGGCACAGGTATGACTGACCTGCAAGATAGTCAGTGAATACAAGGGCAACTCAGGATCTGGGGCAGGGATCCCAGACCTGACACTATGGCTGTGATATGATTTTGTCATTTAAGTGTAACAAGTCCTGAGTTCTCCTTAGTTAATGCTATAGTAATGAATTATCAGGAGTATAATTCATTATGGGCATATAGTTATTAATGTGTGTAATTCATCAGTCCATGGGTGAAGGGATTGATGAATTGATGAGTCTGTCAGGAAGGAGATGTCCGGCTGGACACCTTCTCGATACAGTAAACCCTACACTGAAAGGAAAGTAAGTGTATATGTTGATTGAGGATGGGAGATGAAACCGGATTGGACTGGCACCAGGCGAAGGATGCTTGACAGAGTCATACAGTCGACTCTGGTGCTAGGGGTTATATGTAGCCCAGAAGTGTTACTTGACTGAACAGGTGTGCTATTGCTTTTTCTACCATCATTATGCCTATATATTATAGTGACTAGGTAGATCTATGATGTGATGATTTCATACTCATGTTGGTAGACATGAGGAATGTCTGAGAGGCAGGTGACAGGGTGGAGATGCTGGTAGTCTTTGTTGTAGTTGAGTACTCACACCAACCTCTCCGTGTTTCAGGATCTGTTATTACTATACAGAAGAAGATTCAAGAGCTGCACCATGAGCTCTATGGGCCCACTCATTCCAGTGCCTATCCAGAAGTTGATTGAGGCCATACTGGGAGTGGTTGTCTGATTCTGCGAGATCGATGTTGGAAGGAGCTGAGTGCTGAATAAGTCGGTAGGTCTAGGTTAGGACCTCCGTCAAGAGTCCGACGAGTGTCATCCGATCCTGAGAGGATCCAACACTGAAACGTCTGGTGATTCTGGCCAGTGAAGCACTGGTGACATTCAGTCTCTGTGTAAACCTTGGTAATTGCAAGGTAGTGACCTTTCAAGTTGTGCAGAGTGATCATTGTTACCGGTCGCCATGACCTGTGTTATATGCTTCTGGCCCGGCTGGGTTATGGGACACCATGTATCAGTTGATGCTTACATAGTGTTTTTACATTGGTTACATTTATGAAGCCAACATGTGGTCCAGTGAACTAGGACATTGATTACAACATTGGTGGAAACACCGGAGTGAACTGTTTGTTAAGGTAGGGAGCTACCTCATGCCAACGTTATGAACTGTTGACAATGTTTGTGAAGGTAGGGAGCTACCTCATGCCAACGTGATGAACTGTTGACAGTGTATGCTAGGTTGTGATTACTACCCATGGATCAGGGTAGGTACATGATACTGTGTGAAGATCTATTGTCCAAGGACATGGAACTAAGGTGAAGTGTTTAGTCACCTGATAGACTTTACCAGTGACATTGTGTGTTCGTGTGGAGCAACCGCTTATTGTGTAGGTGACATATCAGTGTGTGGGTCACTGATGAGATAGAAGAGTGACCTGGCTCTTGTGTATTTTGAGACGGCGCTACATGTATTTTTTCTGCAAGTGGGAGACCGCTAATGTTATAGGGTCGGCCCAGACTTCATCAGGAGTGTGACGAGTGAAATAGTACGACAGCAAGGAAGGATCCTTGTTCATCAGTGCAGTGTCAGTCAGGCAGTGGTACTGCGCTGGATCAGCCCTTGCTTGGTTCTCTGGGTGAAGAGGGAACTTTGGAGAGGCAACAGACCTTGGAGTTCCAGTCCACTGGAGGAGCCTGGGTGAGTCGCTACCACGACTGGACAACCGCACGAGCTATCGTCCGCCTCCATGATGAATACTCATCTGCGTCTTTGATCTTGTACATAGTTCTTCTAGTCTGGCTTCCAGCCATCCTTCTCTGTGTTGTGGTTGACGTAGTTCAGAATTAAATTTTTGTTCTCTTAGCTATGACTTTGTGTAGTGATATGACTGGTGTCTGGTCCGAGCCCCCTTGGGGTGTGGAACCCTAGGTGAGGGAGGGAAGGTTAAGCTGTCCCGGCTTGTGTGGGGCCTGGTAGATGTAGAGTGCTATTGAGGTGGTTGGAGCAAAGGCAGGGGATATTATCTATCGTGGCAAACCAGTCCAAGCCCCGGCGGTCTTGTCACAACGACCCAGTGTTATTATTACATTGTGCCATTCTGTCATGTCTTCTGGAACTTCAACCCACTCTCTTTCACACTTGATAGTCTCTAGATCACACACCTGACGTATAGAAAGTTCTGCCTGTGCCATCCAGGACCTGCCTCGTCTTAGTCTATGACCCTTGACCATATCCACTGCTGCATGCAACGGGTGATCCCTGTCTGCAGCAACTCTCAGGTACCATTTGGCCTGAAGGACCCTATGCCTATCCATCATTGTTGGTAGCGCCAGAATATGCCTCATGCATTTAATTGGTGTGTCCTTTGTGCACCCCAGGATTAACCGCATGGCAGCATTCTGTATATGCTCCAACCTTTCAAGCTGGCTTTTTGATACTGTCAAACCATACTCAATGACAGAAATTATTAACTGCTGAAAGAGCCTGTACAGCATCCTCTGATATACCCCTGCTGCTGCCATAGCTCTCAATGCATTAAGTCCCCTACCAACCTTCACCACCAAAGCCTCCACATGATCCTTAAAAGACAAACACCTGTCAAAGGTGATACCCAAGTACTTCAATTTACTCTCTCGGCTAAGAGGACATTTATTCAACATAATACCTGGGACATCTGCCTTGACGATCCGGTTATCCAGGGAGTACCACACAACTGATGCCTTGTCTGGGTGTATAAGGGCCCCTGCGTTCCTGCACCACTCCGCCACCCTGTTTACTGCCACCTGTAAGTCTTTCGCCAAACTGGCCCTGTCTCTTCCCTGTCTGTACACCAGCACATCATCTGCAAATGTCAAGATTCTACCAACAACTGGTGACTCAATAGCTGCGACTTTGCTGGTGTAGACATTAAAGAGCACTGGGGACATGGCCGATCCCTGCGGCAACCCAGGTGTAATAGTTCAGGGATCAGAAGTCTAGGAACCCATGCGCATTACAACCTTACGCTCATAGAGGACCGCCTCAACCCATCTGACAAGGCAAGGGCAGACCTCCATGTCCAACAGTATGTGTATCAACCGATCATACCTGACCCTGTTATACGCATCCTCCAGGTCAAGAGCTACCGCCACTGTCTCCTGTTTATCCTGGAAACCCTTGTAGACATCAAATACAAAAGTTGCAGCATTGGCCCAGGTGTCCTTCCCAGGCCGGTAACTCCCGAGTCCTTGGGGAAGCATACTTACATACAACAAGAGCCAATTGGTCTATACAAATATGGGTGTAACACCATATACCCACTGTTTTAAGGCGTGAAGAAGAGTAATTTACTTTGCATTTGTTCGCTTTGAACTCAGGCGTGGTCCACAATGTTCTACTGCGTCTAGTGCCCTGGAATGATTTTTGTGTGTGGATTAGCTTTCCCTATTACCAGTGTTGATCATCATCATGCAAACCTACTCCGACTTTTGAGGTACTTGTAATTTACATCCCCAAGTACGGGAAGTCAATATTTAAGCCCAACTGACCAGTATAGGGGTTAACCCTGCTATCTCGGCATCAGTACACAGGAAGTTTAAGTGCAAGTGCTCGTATCCATTTGGCCATGCTGACCTCCTACCAGGAAATGTGGGGGAAGGGAAGGCGGTGGACTTGAGTTGACCACATCATCATCATCATGTGTATGCCGGTAAGCGTGGGCGGTCATGTTTTGCCATCTCACTCGATCACCACATCACCCGTACACTTAAATGGTGTCCCATCACAGAAACACAGTAGCCATGCTAGCACAGTGGCCAGCATGCTTGCCTGCTGATGTGATGGCCATGAGTTTAAATCCTGATCCAGGCATATTTGTATAGTCAACCTGGACTCCCAGGTTCTCAGAAGCAGAGGCAGTCTGCGTGATATTAACCATATGACTTATCACGTGCTGGTTGGCCTGTACAAATATGGGCCGGCACCATAGACCCAATGTGCCTTATGGCATGGAAGTGGGTCCTTTACTTATACTGTGGAGAGAGAGTCTCCGTGGCAAAGTGGTTACGCCATCTGCCTCGCATTCCAAAGGTTGTGGGTTTGATTCTGGGCTGCGTTGTTTGGTTCACAAGTGCAATTTTCTCGGAGACTCCTGAAAGTATCGCTGGAGTTACAAAGTTCGTGCCATCCTGCGGAAAGAGACAGAGCTACATGGGATAAAACCTGGTGCAATGAAATTGATCCTCTTGCCTTGTTTGCTCTGGAGAAACTGGTTTTCATGTGTGTATTCATACTCACTAGACCTTCTAATTAACAATACAAAGGAGGGGCTAACTATTCATTCATTCAGTCGCATGTCCTTTGCAAAACCTCGCTCCTATAACAACCTTCTGGAAAACTTCTCGGTCATAAGTAAGATGTCCAATACACCCATCTGGAGATCATCTGCCACATCCTGCATTCATCTTCTCTTTGGCCTTCCTCTTCCTCTCTTCCCAGGCATTTACCCTTTCATTATTGTTCTCTCCAAACTTTCATGACGTTTCAAGTGACCTAAATATTTCAATTTTCTTTGTTTTATCATCTTTAGTAGTCAACCTTCTTCAATAATCAGCTCTTGTAATATGGATGCATTTATTCTCTTCTGTTTCCAAGATTTTTATTAGAACCCGTCTATAACATTTATATTCAAAGGTATTAATGCGCTGTTCAGCTTGTCTAGTAAATGTCCAGGTCTCACAGGCATATGTTGCTATGGGAAAGATGCATGCTCTTAAAAATCTAATTTTTGTAGGTCTATTTGTCCCACACTACAATTTATTCAATTGTTTTAGTTTTTGAAGAGCAATAGATATTTGTCTTTTAATTTCTTTCATTGTGTCACCATTGTTGGTAATTAATAACCCATATATTCAACATTTTCCACCACCTCCAATTTGTCCTCATTAACATATATTTCTTTCTCCATATTAGTTTTATCTGTATGCATTATCTTTGTTTTTGCTATGTTAAGATATAAGTTGTGGATTTTCACTATTCTTTTGGGTTGAGGTTTTTAGTTTTTCTATACCATTCTGTGTTGTGGATAGTAATATAACAGTGAATATCAACTTAAATAAAGAGATAATAAGCCACATACAATGAGTACTAGATCACTTTCACCTGTTCTGTGCAAAGTTTGGGAAGAAAGAGTGCTGAAGAAGGGAAGTGGTCACCCAACCTCATTATGCATTAACCTACATGTTGAGCGTCCTAACTATTCACACTCCACTGTCTGTTGTGTTGGGTCATCACAAAATTTAGGCCATGTCATAATGAGGTGGGTTTGTCACTTCCCTTGCTTCCCAGTATTCATTTGGCAATGTTTTGTCGATGTAAATGTAACATGTATAATAGATAATTGATGTGTGAAAGATGAGTGGTTGGAAGAGCTGAATGTAAGATGGGCCTGCGTGTCCAATTTGTGATCATTTGAAAATAGAGTTAGTTTGTTTGTTCCCAAACAAGGCACAGGCAATTGTGAAAATTGTTTAGGAGTCATTTTTATATGGCTTCATATCTCTGTATTTAATGTGATATTTCTGTATTTAATGTGATATTTCTGTATTTAATTTATCTTTATTTAATGTGATATCTTTTTATTTAATTGAATATTCATTGTAAACCCCTCCTTTGAATTGCTAAATTATCAGTTTTAGTGTTTTGAACATGCATATCCTATCCACATTCTGTAATTGGTGTATTTACTTGCTCCACAAGGTTCTACAACTCCTACTCTATTTCTGCCAGTAAAAATGTGTCATCTGCATATCTAAGGTTGTTTATTGTTCACCTGTTGATGTTTAGTGCAGGCATTTCTCAACTTGGCTGAAACATGTTGTTCTGCATTTGAGCTGAAAAGGCATGATAACAACACACACCACTGTATTCTTGTTTTCAATTCCATGTGTGTGTACGGTTATTTGTAAAATATCTTTGTGTGTATACTCATTCTTTTAAATACCTAAGTGTGTCAAGAGGTTTATCACGCTCATGTTTAAAGTTCCTGTACTATGAAGGCAGGGTAGTGGGTTGATTCCTCACACCACTCACTTGGATTTTAATGTTGATTTCTCATTCAGAAAGCAATTGTAAACTGCAGAATGTAAAACTGCTTAGTAAATAAGCCAAAAGGGGCTGGCTGTGATTGCAAGGAGGAGGAGGAATAAACTGAAAAATTTGGTGACAACTGGCAAAATTAATGGGAGAAGAACAAGGGTAAGACAAAGAGATAATACCTGGATGGCTTGGATACATGGCACAATCGGGACAAGAACACAGACCAGATCTGAGACTGGTGATTGTGTGAGATGACAGCTCATGCCTGTCAGCACAGCACATGATGATGATGAGATGAGGACAGCAGAGGAAGAACATGCTGGATAGTTTGGCAGTGTGGCCTGGAGGATGAACAAGCTGGATAGTTTGGCAGTGTGGCCTGGAGGATGAACAAGCTGGATAGTTTGGCAGTGTGGCCTGGAGGATGGTTGGTAGTTGGACTTACTGGGAGCCAATGTTCACTGTTAAAAAAGTTAGTTGCATATCCTTTACAGGATGTTGCAGTCAACACCAGCATTTTTTGCTGTTGTGATCGCTTGGCAAGTTTACGTTCAGTAGTTTGCCATTGCTTTCTGAACAACCGGCACTCATACAATTTCGTTAAACACCAACGCAAGACGGTTTGCTGCCAAATTGTCTACAGCTGTGTTTCGAACGTGAGTATGTGGGATTACAAACTGCGTCCGTAATCCCTTCACCACAGAGCCGGCATGTTCACTGTAGGACTACATTAATACGAGGGAAGTCAATAAGTAAGTCACAAATGGCTGTAGAAAAATAATTAAATATGATAACAACTTGAAACAAGTTTATTTTTATACATACATTGTCCCTTTATTTTTCAACATAGTTTCCGCCAACATTGATGCACTTATCCCATCGTTTTATCAGTCCTCCCAAACGAGCTGCATAGAATTGCGTGCTCTGTTTTCTAAACCATGTTTTCACTTCACATTCAACTTCGGCGTCATTCGCAAAATGTCTTCCACCAAGGTGGGTTTTCAGTGGACCAAAAAGGTGGAAATCGCTAGGGGCTATGTCGGGGCTGTAAGGTGGATGTTCCAGAACTTCCCACCTTGGTTAATTTTCTCCTGAGTTAATCGAGCCGTATGTGATCTGGCATTGTCATGAAGAAGCAACACTCCTCTAGTCAGCAGTCCTGGACGTTTTCTTCGACTTGCATCATGAAGCATCAATAGAACTTCACAGTACGATTCAGAATTCACATTGTCACCTTTCTTCTTGAAATTGGTTAAAAGCACTCCATGACAATCCCAGAACACTGTCAGTATAACCTTCCTTGCTGATGGCATAATCTTGAATTTTTGGACACAAGGTGAAGAAGGATGTTTTCTACCCAGCTATGAACTGCTTTATGGGACAAACATTTGTTAGCATAAACAATAAGCATTTCCTTATGAATGTCCTTTGCAGGCAGTCCTTTTGCCCACCAAAAAACAAAAACAAAAACGCACAACAGCACGTTGCTCTTTGGTTGTACACTCCTTAAGTTCAGTCACCATTTTGTTTATGCGCTGCGCATGCGCATGAGACACCTAGCGCCACCTGATGAAAGGGAATATAAATTTCGATGTTGCTGTCACCTAATGACACCTGTAGAAAACACCAACTACATTTACTTGCCATCCCACAGAACTGTGTGACTTTCTTATTGACTCGCTCTCATATTTAACAACCATATTCACTATAAGAGGACATTCACATTTCCCAGCTATGTTCACTGTAGGATTACATTCATATGTTTCAATAGTATTCACTATTTGTTAATATTCACATTCCCTAACACAGTTCAATATCCAAAGATCAGGAATAATAAAGACAAAGGAGAAAATGATTGCAGATAGGTCACACACTGAGCGTGTGAGACGTCAGATGGTACGTGATGGTGGAAATGACCACATGTTCACAGTATCCATTGTGGACGAACATTTACCACGCGAAATGGTCTATCAGTCACACTCGCCACCCGCCATCATCACCATGTGCCATGCTGATAAACGTGGGCGGTAATGTTTCGTTATATGTTCATGTTGGGTTGTAGTTATTGAATCACAATGTGCCAAACTATCGTCTGTCATGACGGCGAGGGTGCCAGTAGGTCCCTGCCATGGGTTGTAGTTATTATGCCAGTTTTGAACCACAATGTAACAACAATCTATCGTCTGTGTAGACGGCAAGAAGCCAGTATTACCCCCCCCCCCCCCCCCCCGTTTTCTCTCACAACAGTGTTCACTGTAGTATTACATTCATCTGCCACCATAGTACTAACGCATCACCCACACTGTTCCAGCATCTGGCTCTGGGCCAGCCGTTGAAATCAAGTTTTTGTGGCATATCACTGCAGCCCGGGTATGAGCGAAGGGCACTCCAGACCGTCAAGTGACAGCTGTACAGCTGTATTTTACATAAAGTTTCTGTGCTCACTGCACAGTGGGGAGAGCCTGGTGGATACACTGGTTCCATTGTGTTATAGGTAAACCAACCCCTGAAGTCAGAGTGGGTTCGCCTGATGGCGAGGGACACTGGTAATAGGGACAGCTAATCCACAAGCAAAATTCAGTCCAGTGCTACAAGAAGTAGTGTGTATGGACTACAGGCTTGAATACTATAGTTTGGTCACGTTATGAGAAGAAATAAATGGGAGAACAAGGGGAGGGCAGAGAAGTAAATACCTGGATGGCTTGACCGCGTGGCATGGTCGCGACAAAAACACTGAGCTGATCCACGACTCTGGTGATCGAGTGAGATGGCAAAACATGACGCATATGCTTACCGGCACGGCACATGATGATGGTGATGATGATGATGATGATGATGATGAATTTTTAAAAAAGCGAGCAAGCGCAAAAATAAAAAAAGGTAAACCATAATTTACAGGGTTTAAAAGTTAAGAGTATCGACTGTATTGCATCAGATTTTATACCATATGCCATATGGCTGGGTCTCTTTCCCCAGAGCAGCCTACCGAAAGCGTCGCACAAACCACGAACTCTGTAGCTCCAGCGACGACCCGCAGGAGTCTCCGAGAGAATTGCAATCGTTAACCGAACGACGTGGCCCGGAATCGATCCTACAACCTCCAGACCGCG
The DNA here is from genome assembly GCA_963921405.1 of Cepaea hortensis. NCBI lineage: Eukaryota > Metazoa > Mollusca > Gastropoda > Stylommatophora > Helicidae > Cepaea > Cepaea hortensis. Next base: position 440,314,878 of record OY992876.1, read on the forward strand.
AAGCAGGCGGCGTTTCCACTTCGGCACGGAGATTCCGACCAAAAAGTAAAGGATCTTATAACACTGCTGCGTGTATATGGTCGTGTATATGGTCTCCTGCCCTTTGTCAGCCAAGTGGAGCATGTACATGGAGTCAACTCGGGCCAGTCGTGGCTTTCTCTGCTCCGTCGGTGTCCACGCTATATTATTTATGTGAATATTATTATTGACGGAGTCAACTCGGGCCAGTCGTGGCTTTTTCTGCCCCGTACGTGTCCACTGTATATCATTCGTCTCTTCACTCCTTTCAAGGAGGCACGGCGTAGGTGCGAGACAGTCTTAGACATTCTATAAAAGGACAAAATCAGCTTCAAGGCCAGATAACTAATCTGAAGAAATAAATCAACAAACTTATACCGACACAGAGGCTAGGCAAAGAAAACCAAGAACAGGACACAGGCAACAACACAAGACTACTGGAAGAAATGAAAGAAATTCAGCGTAGCATCTAGCAAGAGGTGTACAGATAAAGAAAGCAAACGAAGAAATGCAGCACGTGATACTAGCAGAAAGATAACTTACAAGAGAGGGAGCTGGACGGGAACGGGCCAGCAAAAGCAAAGCCCAAACCCACAGATCAAGCTAAGGCCAACAGATCATCTACAAAGACTAGCAAGTCTTAACTAAGGCAGGCCAGTGTCTACCATTTCAAAAATCCAGGAGACGAATGCAAGCTGATGGCGGAGATAGGACAGATTTTCCGAGAGATGGAAAAGAAAAAAGAAAGAAACAACCCCGAGGGATGAATCCTGCTAAGGAAGGGCTACGCCCGGAGCCGCTTGGATCCGTCACTGACAGACTGAAGAGCACAGTGGAAACCGCACCAGCTGACACTACAGGCATGACATCTACCATACGAGAAAACATCATTTAAACATCGCGAAATAAAAGAATATAGGCCCGCAAAATCCGTACCTCAGTTATAACCAAAGCCGCACAAGGCAGGTTGAACGAGGTCAAATGTTTTATGTGTGTTTTCTCAAACGAACGAGCGAACAAACATGTCCACCCCCCCCCCCCCCCCCGCCCTGATGTGTTTTAGGTCTCCCTCTATTTTGTTGGCCCTGTGATCTGTCTGTTTGTCTGTCTATCTGTGTGTCTTTCTTGTCTTTCTGTTTAATCATCGTCCGCATACCCACTACACTGCCTACCTTTCTGTACTGTCTCTCTGTCTGTTTGTTTAATCATGTGTCCGCCTATCCATACTTCACACGTTTCTGTCTGTCTGTCTGTCTTACCGACAATTCTAGCCTACATGAACGTCTTCAGTTACTGCCACTCCACAAACGCCTACTTTTTAATAAGGCCAAACTAATTCACAAAATCCTATTTCAAAATGCTCCACGCTACCTTTGGCCATTGTTTAAATATAGTGCAAAAACATAGCGAACGACTAAACATACTTCATGTCCTTAAACCCAGGATAGACTTATACAAAACAAGCTAGCGTACTCTGTCGCTCAGTTGTGGAACAATCTTCTACAAGAAATCAAAGACACCACCAATCACTATACATACAGTCGCAACCTGTTTGAACACTATCTCAGTACAGGGCCGCCTCTCTCTCCCTCCTGCCCTCGTAAAGTAATAGAAAAATATAATAATAATAATATCTCGAATAACAACTAGCATAATGGTGTAATAGGTTACACCTACCTCAGGTAATTATAACGGCCATGTTAAATATTGCTTTAGTGAGTCATGTATTATTGATATTTTCCATGCGTTTTAATGCACATTGTTTCTGTTGTTGTCTAAGATTAGCTTCGTAAGTGATGTATGAATGAAATAACGTATGAGAGAAAAGAGACAAGAAGGGCAGAATGTCAGATGGGCTTGCGTGCCCAATTCTTAACATTTGAAAATAAAGTTTGTTCATTCGTTCTGTCCGTCCGTCTGTACTGTCTTTCTGTCCATCCATCCATCTGCCTGCCCGCCAGCCTGTCTGTTTAGTCCTTCTGTGTACCAGGTGTCCGTTCGCCCATCCACCCTACTACCTACCCACTTGTCTGTTTGCTTCTCCCTTGCGTATATTACCATAACCACTATTCACCACAAGGTCAACATTTCCTACCCTCCAATTGCTCTGCTCTCTCCCACACATCACCCGTTATCTACACACATTCTAGGGAACTGCGTGCTGCTATTAACGATCAGGTCAGCCTCACATTACCAACCCCCTCCCGACACACTCTGGAATTACCAGGTAGACCGCGCGGAACTGTGGGGTTGCCGTCACGCGTGTACTTCTGCTCACTCCCACAGGGCGCAGTAGCACTTGCTCACCGTGGATACATGCCATTTTAATCATCTTTCAGTGAGTATATAATGTAATCTCAGACCGGAATATTTAATCCAAAAACTAGCATGAAGTATTTCTTCTTCTTCTTCTCTTCTTCTCTTCTCCTTCTTCTTCTTCTTCTTCTTCCTCTTCTTCTTCTTCTTCTTCTTCTTCTTCTTCTTCTTCTTCTTCTTCTTCTTCTCTTCTTCTTCTTCTTCTTCTTCTTCTTCTTCTTCTCCTCCTCCCTCCTCTTCTTCTTCTTCTTCTTCTTCTTCTTCTTCTTCTTCTTCTTCTTCTTCTTCTTCTTCTTCTTCTTCTTCTTCTTCTTCTTCTTCTTCTCCTTCTCCTCCTCCTCCTCCTTCTTTTCTTCTTCTTCTTCTTCTTCTTCTTCTTCTTCTTCTTCTTCTTCTTCTTCTTCTTCTTCTTCTTCTTCTTCTTCTTCTTCTTCTTCTTCTTCTTCTCTCCTCCTCCTCCTCTTTTTCTTCTCCTTCCGACTCCTCCTCCTCCTTCCGACTCCTCCTCGTTCTAGTTCCCTCTCCGCATTCTTCTTCTTCTTCTTCTTCTTCTTCTTCTTCTTCTTCTTCTTCTTCTTCTTCTTCTTCTTCTTCTTCTTCTTCTTCTTTTTCTTCTTCTTCTTCTTCTTCTTCTTCTTCTTCTCCTCCTCCTCCTCCTCTTTTTCTTCTCCTTCCGACTCCTCCTCGTTCTAGTTCCCTCTCCGCATTCTTCTTCTTCTTCTTCTTCTTCTTCTTCTTCTTCTTCTTCTTCTTCTTCTTCTTCTTCTTCTTCTTCTTCTTCCTCTTCTTCTTCTTCTTCTTCTTCTTCTTCTTCTTCTTCTTCTTCTTCTTCTTCTTCTTCTTCTTCTTCTTCTTCTTCTTCTTCTTCTTCTTCTTCTTCTTCTTCTTCTCCTCCTCCTCCTCTTTTTCTTCTCCTTCCGACTCCTCCTCCTCCTTCCGACTCCTCCTCGTTCTAGTTCCCTCTCCGCATTCTTCTTCTTCTTCTTCTTCTTCTTCTTCTTCTTCTTCTTCTTCTTCTTCTTCTTCTTCTTCTTCTTCTTCTTCTTCTTCTTCTTCTTCTCCTCCTCCTCCTCCTCTTTTTCTTCTCCTTCCGACTCCTCCTCGTTCTAGTTCCCTCTCCGCATTCTTCTTCTTCTTCTTCTTCTTCTTCTTCTTCTTCTTCTTCTTCTTCTTCTTCTTCTTCTTCTTCTTCTTCTTCTTCTTCCTCTTCTTCTTCTTCTTCTTCTTCTTCTTCTTCTTCTTCTTCTTCTTCTTCTTCTTCTTCTCTTCTTCTTCTTCTTCTCCTCCTCCTCCTCTCTTTTTCTTCTCCTTCCGACTCCTCCTCCTTCCGACTCCTCCTCGTTCTAGTTCCCTCTCCGCATTCTTCTTCTTCTTCTTCTTCTTCTTCTTCTTCTTCTTCTTCTTCTTCTTCTTCTTCTTCTTCTTCTTCTTCTTCTTCTTCTTCTTTTTCTTCTCATGCCTTTAAGACTTCTTACGGATCGTAGCCTCACAACCAGGCATGGCAAGCTTCTTGTGGTTGGTCTATGGCTTGGTTAAATTCTGGCTGAATGTGTCTACATATGTAACAGCCAGCCCCACACCCATCATCCTGTAGTCGCCCTACACGACCTGCCTAGGACGTCGCCGTTTACCTCACTATGTGTATTCCAAAAAGACACTTCTGGTCATGTGTATGTTTACATGTGGGGGAAGTTTCTGTTACAAGCTGATCTGAAACAGTGAGCTTCAAATTACTACCATCATTGTTAACAGATTCAGTGCGAAACAAAAGTAGGTTTGTATCAGACAATAATGGATGGCGGAAAATGGGAAGCTGGGGTGTGTCACAGTTATGACTTAACAGTCATTAATATGGTACCACACACATATTGTATTATAACGCAATGACAACATTTTGGCGATATATAAGCCCAAGACAGATACGGAAAATCGTTTAAGACGGTTAATCATCCCATGGCACTTTATCAGTTAAAAGGCTGTCTGTACGCTGATCACGAAGGAATAAGAGAACTGACATTTAGCTTGCAGTATTTATCCGATGGCTGTAGGTGGCTGTGTCATTCCTGCAGTATGGCGCGATACGCCCGGCAATAAATTGTGCAGTCTATCGTTTGTGTCTTCCTGATTCAAATTCACTACTGGAAAACAGTGTTGAATTTAATTTGGTGTTTATTCCTTTTCATACTTCACTTCCACACCGCAAGGTACAAGAGGAACAAGATGAGCTGAGATGAGATTTATTCCTGCTCACCCACTTGAACTAACGTACTTATGTCACTTCTACTTATGGCTAGCCTCTTGTGTGTGTATGTGTGTGTGTGTGTGTGTGTGTGTGGGGGGGGGGGTTGGTGGTTTGGGGAGGGGTTGCAATTTATGTGTGTATGTATGTGTGTGAGTTTATATTATATACGTATGTGTGTGTTGGTGGGTAGGTAGGTGGAGGTTGGTATGAATATGTGTGTGCGTGTGTTTTCGTGTGCATGCGTGTATGAATGTGTGTTTGAGTGCGACTGACCTTTGTTAGGGGACCTAATTCTTGGACCAAGCAGTGTTGCTGTCGAGGCGAGTTGTCCGATCCTGTGGTGTGACCTCTGCCAACTGCTGACGCAGTGTCTTTTCGTGTTTGGTGAAGGAGTGGCTGTTTGTACTTTAGCTGACAGGACAACAAAGCAGACATTGTACTTTAGTTGGCAGTACAACAAAGCAGACATTTGAATTCACCAAGCATGGATATGTGTGTGTATGACCTCTAATGCAGAGTGTTTGTTTAGTTATTCCCCCTTTCCAAGTCCAGTCCGGCCAGTCTGATTATGAATGCCTGCATTATTTATTGCTTGTTGTCGTCAATAAGTGTTGGCGTCTTACAAGCTTTAGCAAAGGCTCTGTGTGTTTGTGTGGGAAAAGGGGCCCCGGGGGGGGGGGGGTGTATACATGTGACAGAAACTGGTGTGCGAGTTTGAAATATTAGACCTACATTAGAGTCCTCATGTTTTCTTCTTCTTCTTCTTCTTCTTCTTCTTCTTCTTCTTCTTCTTCTTCTTCTTCTTCTTCTTCTTCTTCTTCTTCTTCTTCTTCTTCTTCTTCTCCTCCTCCCCCTCCTCCTCCTCCTCCTCCTCCTCCTCCTCCTCCTCCTCCTCCTCCTCCTCCTCCTCCTCCCATTTCATCTCACACCTAATACGAAGTAAATCCTATGTAGACCTATTCGCGATTGGTTGGATTGTGCATCTGAAGTTCTCCATGGGATGAGTTAGCCAGCCTCATGCCAGGCTTCCTCAGTCGCCTCCTATGACATGCATGATAGACTGCGGTGTGTCTGTTCTTTCCTTCTCTTATGGACCCTATTCACACGCAGATTCCCATTATCACCATGTTCCATGTCAGTAAGCTTGGCCCATCAGAGTGAGCCACCTCCTACCATCACCAGCGTCTGGGACCAGCTTTCTTGTCTCGTCCTGATTAATACGTGTTGCCAAGCCATCTATCTGTTTATATCTTGGTCTTCCTCTGGCTCTTTTCCCATTAAGTTTGCTTGTTGTCATAGTAGGGAAGAGGGAAGTTATGACTCCTTAGATCACTGGTGATCAGTTTACAACCATTATATTTCATAGTCGGGAGTAGGGAAGTTATGACTCCTTAGATCACTGGTGATCAGTTTACAACCATTATATTTCATAGTCGGGAGTAGGGAAGTTATGACTCCTTAGATCACTGGTGATCAGTTTACAACCATTATATTTCATAGTAGGGAGGAGGGAAGTTATGACTTCTTAGACACTGGTGATCAGTTTACAACCATTATGATATTTCATAGTAGGGAGGAGGGAAGTTATGACTCCTTAGATCACTGGTGATCAGTTTACAACCATTATGATATATCATAGTAGGGAAGAGGGAAGTTATGACTCCTTAGATCACTGGTGATCAGTTTACCACCATTATGATATATCATTATAGGAAAGAGGGAAGTTATGACTCCTTAGACACTGGTGATCAGTTTACAACCATTATGATATATCATAGTAGGAAAGAGGGAAGTTATGACTCCTTAGATCACTGGTGATCAGTTTACCACCATCATTATATTTCATAGTAGGGAAGAGGGAAGTTATGACTCCTTAGATCACTGGTGATCAGTTTACAACCATTATATTTCATAGTCGGGAGTAGGGAAGTTATGACTCCTTAGATCACTGGTGATCAGTTTACAACCATTATATTTCATAGTCGGGAGTAGGGAAGTTATGGCTCCTTAGATCACTGGTGATCAGTTTACAACCATTATATTTCATAGTAGGGAGGAGGGAAGTTATGACTTCTTAGACACTGGTGATCAGTTTACAACCATTATGATATTTCATAGTAGGGAGGAGGGAAGTTATGACTCCTTAGATCACTGGTGATCAGTTTACAACCATTATGATATATCATAGTAGGGAAGAGGGAAGTTATGACTCCTTAGATCACTGGTGATCAGTTTACCACCATTATGATATATCATTATAGGAAAGAGGGAAGTTATGACTCCTTAGACACTGGTGATCAGTTTACAACCATTATGATATATCATAGTAGGAAAGAGGGAAGTTATGACTCCTTAGATCACTGGTGATCAGTTTACCACCATCATTATATTTCATAGTAGGGAAGAGGGAAGTTATGACTCCTTAGACACTGGTGATCAGTTTACAACCATTATGATATATCATAACAAGATAAGCTAATCCATTCTCCTCCTCACCACTTTTGTTTTCTGGGAATATCTAAGCCTGTTTTTATACAACTACAATTTATTCTAAAGCCATATTGAGAAACCGGCTCCATGGTGTAGGGGTTACAGACGCAGTTCATAATCCCGCATACCATGGCCGAAACACAGCTGTGGGTGATTTGGTAGCAGATCGCCTTGCGTTGATTTTTTAAGAAAATAGTGTGAACGCCAGCCGTTGAGAAAGCAATGGCATACTAATGAACGTAAACTTGCCAAGAAATTATGAACAGCCAAAAAATGCTGGGATTGATTGTGATGTCCTGAGATGAACTGTGTGGGGAGGACATGGAGGGAACTGCAGGAGATAGCAATAGATAGGACGGTTTGGTGTAAGTTGGTTGTAGGACTGTTTGGTGTGAGTTGGTTGTAGGAAGTTGGTTGTAGGACGGTTTGGTGTAAGTTGGTTGTAGGACGGTTTGGTGTGAGTTGGTTGTAGGACTGTTTGGTGTGAGTTGGTTGTAGGACTGTTTGGTGTAAGTTGGTTGTAGGACTGTTTGGTTTGAGTTGGTTGTAGGACTGTTTGGTGTGAGTTGGTTGTAGAACGGTTTGGTGTAAGTTGGTTGTAGGACGGTTTGGTGTGAGTTGGTTGTAGGACTGTTTGGTGTGAGTTGGTTGTAGGACTGTTTGGTGTAAGTTGGTTGTAGGACTGTTTGGTTTGAGTTGGTTGTAGGACTGTTTGGTGTGAGTTGGTTGTAGAACGGTTTGGTGTAAGTTGGTTGTAGGACGGTTTGGTGTGAGTTGGTTGTAGGAAGGTTTGGTGTAAGTTGGTTGTAGGAAGGTTTGGTGTGAGTTGGTTGTAGGACTGTTTGGTGTAAGCTGGTTGTAGGACTGTTTGGTGTAAGTTGGTTGTAGGAAGGTTTGGTGTAAGTTGGTTGTAGGAAGGTTTGGTGTAAGTTGGTTGTAGGAAGGTTTGGTGTAAGCTGGTTGTAGGAAGGTTTGGTGTAAGTTGGTTGTAGGACTGTTTGGTGTAAGTTGGTTGTAGGACTGTTTGGTGTAAGTTGGTTGTAGGAAGGTTTGGTGTAAGTTGGTTGTAGGAAGGTTTGGTGTAAGTTGGTTGTAGGAAGGCTTGGTGTAAGTTGGTTGTAGGAAGGTTTGGTGTAAGTTGGTTGTAGGACTGTTTGGTGTAAGTTGGTTGAGGGCCCATGTTCTTGTGATGGAGAAAGGGCAGAAGTAGAAGAGTGTTTAATGATACTCTTCGGGATGGCAGTTATATTTTGCTAAATTTGACTTTTACTCCACAGAAATGAGCATCCTGGAGAAGGCCAAGAGTATGGATGTGCCTGATATTGATCTGGATAACCTGGATGATCTGCTGAATGCCCTGTCTGCTGAGGAGCTGGAAGAGCTGAATGGAGACTTTGACCCAGATGTTAGTTCTGGTTTATTTGTCTGATGTCATTCCACTTGCTAGCTCTGACTTCTTTTATTGTTGCAAGCTTGTAGTTTTCTAAAGTTTGTTGTCAACTTTAGATGTCAGCTGACTTTACCTAGTAATTCAAAGAGGTCATTGTATAGGTTTGACTCCTTGTAACAGCCTTGATCGGCAACTGGTCTTGGGTCGAAGTTAGAGTATTGCTTTTCTGATCCAGAAGCTTCTGCAGCTTGTCTTGTTCCAGATGTATTGGTATTGGTTGTTATTTTTTCTTTGGAGTAAACTAGGCAGACCATGAGAGGGATAATGCTGCATGGGCAACATATGGTCTCTACAATTCAGCCCTGGCTGTGTGCTATGAAGAGGTTATTATGCCTTTGTTTTAAAGCAAATTGTGGTAAACTATCCTCTGTCAAGACTGAAAGGTGCTGGGGGAGGGGGGGATGGATGTGCATGCGTGGATGAGTGAGAGAGAGAGGTTATATAAAAGATATAGGTAGTCCCAAGGCTATTGACGTGTGAAATGTTAGGCCTTGGCATATTCTAGCCCATGGGTAATGAGGTGAGGTGGACAGTTACCTTCCTCACTACCTCTCCCCTCCCAGGACATTCTGAATATTGTCAGGTACCTATTCTGTGAGGTCGGGTCCCACCCCCGAGCCATATTGACAGGAACACTGGTACCTATTCTGTGAGGTCGGGCCCCACCCATAAGCCATACTGGTAGGAATACTGGTACCTATTCTGTGAGGTTGGGTCCCTGTAACAAGCTACGTGGAGGGTCCCAATTATTCCTGTCACAATGCTTCGATAATATTTTATAGCTCTGGCTGGGATAGGTCTTTGCTTGCCAACCCTCCTCCGTTCCTTGGACTCACTGTCACTCTCTCTTTCGACCTCAGGGCCTATTCCCTGCAGTGTCTTTCTGGCTGACCCATAGATAACATGGCGATCGTCAGAGTAAACTATAAAGTAATTTTAATAAATTAATAAAGGACAGCACAGGATAACATCAAGGCAGTTAAAGCAGATAGTTCACTACAGATAAACAGAGGTAATGTTTGTAGTCCAGGCACAGAGCCTCAAGGTTTTCCATCATCGACCAAGCCTAAAAGACTGTCCGTTCCGTCCACATACAGCTCACCAAATGTGTCTTCAGTTCTTTCATTCCAGGTACGTTGTTCGAACAACAGGTCGCTGTAGAATCAAGCTTCCAAGTTTCCATGGACCACAGTCTATAGTAATCAAATGTTCTAGGGAAGTGCCATGGAATCACTTGGCATAATGTCGGGTAGGAAATAATATCATGGAGAACAGTTCTTATATAATAATGGGTGTGTCTGAGTGATTGGCGGGGTCCAGCCAATAATACAAAAGGACTCGATCCTAGCGTATCGAGATGACTGGTGATGTGTCAGCAAGGCTGATGGTCATTCTTTCAAAGTCAGCGGTGGTTCTATCTCGTAGAGATCATACCCTTAGACCTGGCATGGCCCAAAACTTGACATGGCCTCGTCTTAAACATACTTTCTGCGTATAGGCCCTGTCGATACCTTCAGCTCGATTCCCTTCCAAAAGAAGGACCCTGGAGATGATAAATATTGGTGAAAGTCTCCAGCTTAAACTTCAGGTACAGTCTACAAGGAGACTTCTAATGGTCTCAGCATATCAATTTGTATTCACAAAATCTATAATAGTAATAGATATATAACTATTTAGTAGACCTGATTGAATTGGCCTGACCTGACAAGAGGTCCTGGATTGGCAGCATCTTTCCTAGACTAGGACTTCAGCCTGTCTAGGTCGTGTCGTTTGACCCTATGAACTCTTTGTATACAAGATTCACTCTTCACTCTCATACCATGCCTTTATTATTACTGGGCACATTCTGTTCCAGGCTTCCCTCTTACTTGCAAACCCTGCCTTTCTCACGACAAAGCTCCTGTAGTGTTGTATGGGTAATTATGTGTGTTTTCCCCGCTTATAGTAGTAAGTTGGTAGGGAACGAAGTGTAGTTCCCTATCCTTAGCAAGAATAGGAAAGAAGAAACTACCCCTTCCGGCCGCTGCTCTTGTCTGAGCTGTTGCCGCAATGCACCGGCAGTACCTCACATTACACGTAGATCTAGATGAACTTATCGACCAGTAACTATTCAGTCCACCTGGCCACCCTATCCGCTAAAAGACGAAAGATTTAACACAGTGTATATCCTCCTCCGCCTAAAGAAGACAGAACATAGATGGGTGGAACCCGTCCCCACGGAGCCCTCCCCTCTTTCCGACATTCCGTGGATATTTTATGTTTATATTCAAATGAAAGATGACACTATGCAGAGTTCAGGCCGTAGGAAGAAAGATAGCCCCCGCCCATCTGCTGCCAAGAACCAGCGAAGTTATCTGGAGCAATATATTGCTCAGATTCGTTCCCAGGCCATGCCAAGAACAAGCCGCTTAGCTAGATTGGCCAACGGTCAACCCACTCCCAATATGGCATGGCTGGCTTTTCGCCAATTCTTCTCACCAGTCGAGACAACAGAGAGTTATAGGCCAAGGTTTGGCAAGATTAATTAAAACCCAAGTTTACCTTTTCATTCACCAGCATGATGCGGCACTTAATTTGTAAAAATCTTTAAATTTTCAATACAGGGTGCCGACAACAAACTATAGTGGTTTAAACGGACATTCATGACCCAAGAAATTACACTAGTGCGTATTTGGTGCAAGGCGCGCCATCGGGTTTTCCCCAAGACACGCCAGACTTCCAATCATTCTATTAAGAAGATCGGGTTGTAGAGGTAACCCAGAGAACTATACTTCAGGGGAATTGATCGGACAAGAGAACTGAGAGTTCCCGAAAGCCATTTCCCCCTGTTTACCCAAAATCAAAGAATGCATAAGGACATGGGCCACTGGCGTTTCGCCACAGTCCCACCCCCGAGCCATACTGGCAGGAACACTGGTACCTATTCTGTGAGGTCGGGCCCCACCCATGAGCCATACTGGTAGGAACACTGGTACCTATTCTGTGAGGTCGGGCACAACCCATGAGCCATACTGGTAGGAACACTGGTACCTATTCTGTGAGGTCAGGTCCCACCCCTGAGCCATACTGGTAGGAACACTGGTACCTATTCTGTGAGGTCGGGCCCCACCCATGAGCCATACTGGTAGGAACACTGGTACCTATTCTGTGAGGTCAGGTCCCACCCCTGAGCCATACTGGTAGGAACACTGGTACCTATTCTGTGAGGTCGGGCCCCACCCATGAGCCATACTGACAGGAACACTGGTACCTATTCTGTGAGGTCGGGCCCCACCCATGAGCCATACTGACAGGAACACTGGTACCTATTCTGTGAGGTCGGGCCCCACCCATGAGCCATACTAGTAGGAACACTGGTACCTATTCTGTGAGGTCGGGCCCCACCCATGAGCCATACTGGTAGGAACACTGGTACCTATTTTATGAGGTCGGGTCCCACCCCTGAGCCATACTGGTAGGAACACTGGTACCTATTCTGTGAGGTCGGGCCCCACCCATGAGCCATACTGGTAGGAACACTGGTACCTATTTTATGAGGTCGGGTCCCACCCTGGGCCATACTGGTAGGAACACTGGTACCTATTCTGTGAGGTCGGGCCCCACCCCTGAGCCATACTGGTAGGAACACTGGTACCTATTCTGTGAGGTCGGGCCCCACCCATGAGCCATACTGGTAGGAACACTGGTACCTATTTTATGAGGTCGGGTCCCACCCCTGAGCCATACTGGTAGGAACACTGGTACCTATTCTGTGAGGTCGGGCCCCACCCATGAGCCATACTGGTAGGAACACTGGTACCTATTCTGTGAGGTCGGGCCCCACCCATGAGCCATACTGGCAGGAACACTGGTACCTATTCTGTGAGGTCGGGCCCCACCCATGAGCCATACTGGTAGGAACACTGGTACCTATTCTGTGAGGTCGGGCCCCACCCATGAGCCATACTGGTAGGAACACTGGTACCTATTTTATGAGGTCGGGTCCCACCCATGAGCCATACTGGTAGGAACACTGGTACCTATTCTGTGAGGTCGGGCCCCACCCCTGAGCCATACTGGTAGGAACACTGGTACCTATTCTGTGAGGTCGGGCCCCACCCATGAGCCATACTGGTAGGAACACTGGTACCTATTTTATGAGGTCGGGTCCCACCCCTGAGCCATACTGGTAGGAACACTGGTACCTATTCTGTGAGGTCGGGCCCCACCCATGAGCCATACTGGTAGGAACACTGGTACCTATTCTGTGAGGTCGGGCCCCACCCATGAGCCATACTGGCAGGAACACTGGTACCTATTCTGTGAGGTCGGGCCCCACCCATGAGCCATACTGGTAGGAACACTGGTACCTATTCTGTGAGGTCGGGCCCCACCCATGAGCCATACTGGTAGGAACACTGGTACCTATTTTATGAGGTCGGGTCCCACCCCTGGGCCATACTGGCAGGAACACTGGTACCTATTCTGTGAGGTCGGGCCCCACCCATGAGCCATACTGGTAGGAACACTGGTACCTATTCTGTGAGGTCGGGCCCCACCCATGAGCCATACTGGTAGGAACACTGGTACCTATTCTGTGAGGTCGGGCCCCACCCATGAGCCATACTGACAGGAACACTGGTACCTATTCTGTGAGGTCGGGCCCCACCCATGAGCCATACTGGTAGGAACACTGGTACCTATTCTGTGAGGTCGGGCCCCACCCATGAGCCATACTGACAGGAACACTGGTACCTATTCTGTGAGGTCGGGTCCCACCCCTGAGCCATACTGGTAGGAACACTGGTACCTATTCTGTGAGGTCGGGCCCCACCCATGAGCCATACTGGTAGGAACACTGGTACCTATTTTATGAGGTCGGGTCCCACCCTGGGCCATACTGGCAGGAACACATAATCCAGCTTCTGCTGGGCATTGAATCCGAAACATTGTCATGACAGGCAAGTACATGGCCACTGTGCCACCATTGTGATAATGGTCTTGCTGTTTCTGCTTTTATATTTATAGAAATCTATGTGGCAAAAGTGGTTCAGCTGTCTGCCTCGTGTTGGGAAGGTTGTGAGGTCGAGTCTGGACTCTGTCATTAGGTTCATGCTTGCAGCCTTCTCGAAGACTCCTGGAAGTGGCTAGAGCTGTGGAGTTTGTGCTCTGTGTGTCACTTTTGACAGATTACCCTGCAGAAAGAGACCAAGTTATATGTGATAAGTAGGTCAGCATGGCCGAATCAGGGATAAGAACATGTGTTCTTAAACATCCAGTGTGCTGATGCCGAGGTAAGGGGTTCATTCCCTACACCGGACAGTTAGTCTAAAATATTGACCTTATGTCCTTGGCTTTGGGGATGTAAATTACATATACCAGTCGGAGTGTGTTTGCCTGATTGGTTGGTTGGTTGATTCAAAAACTAAAATTCCAAATTCGGCCTCGTCTAACCTGCTTCATGAGCTGTGGTTATTGTTGAGGTCCATGATTTTTGTGGGTTTATTCACCCTAATTCTTGTCTTGTGAGTCCTTTCTCAGACTGGTTATGTATCGTTTGTGTCTGTGACGTCAGCAGGGGGATCGGTCGGCGGCTATCCTTTGTGCTCGTCTGTTCTTGTGGTTTTCTTTGTTTGAGTAGGCTCCTGGCTCGTCTGGCTTGACTGGCTGCAGTCCTTATAAGGACTTTTCGTAACCCCATTCCAGCTGGGGGATCGGTCGGCGACTGTCCTTTGTGCATGTTTCCCCTTGTTTTCTTTGTTGGCGCATGCTCCTGGCTTGACTGGTTAAAAGGACTTTTTATTTGGTATTTTTGTCTCCTTTTTTATGTATTTTCTGTAGGAGCTTTTCGACGTTTTCATTTTCCTCCTTGTGCCTGTTTTCACTGTCGCGTTTGCTAAGCTGCTGCCTAAAGTTTTCTTCCTCCGTGGTCAGCCATGGGACGATTTTACCGTCATCTATATAGTACTCGAAGTCGTTCTGACAGTCGTAGTGTAAGACTGGGTATACCATCGGTTTCCCCCGGAGTTTCTTAGGCTTCTTCTTTTCTTTTTCTTCCCAGCGCCTTCTGAATTCCTCGCGCTTGAGTTCCTCCTTGTCGACTGGGTATTCTGTGCCTCCTTCAGAGATCCGACGGTATAGTAGTTCCCTCTTGGGCGTTGTTGTTGGGCTGCTGGCTTTAGTTTGCGGTACAGGCTCGGACTCTTGGTTTTCTTCTTGCGGTTTCTCTCTGAGTTCTTGTGTGGCTTCTGTTAGTTTGTTTTGAAAGAGTTCCATTTCAGCTCTATGCAGTTCTCTTTCGGTCTTGATCATTTGTAGGATTTCTTCGTTCTCCTTCTTCATCTCAGCCATGCGCTGGATCTCTTGTTTGATGTTGAGCTGGATTTCTTTCATGTCGGACAGCAGCTTCTCATTATCGCTGGTCGGAGTCGTAGTCAGCAGTGCCTTGACTTGCTTCTTCAACTCGTCTATCTGCTTTTGAAGTTGATCTCTTTCAGCTTGAGATATACCCGTGGCTGTCTCGCCCCTCTGCATTGCTTCCTTGAATGGTGTCTTTGTGATGGTGGCAATCTTTAAGACGTCTCTGTGTCTTTGCAGGTACGGACAGCCCAGGTATCTTTCTCCATGTTTGCCCAGGCAGTTGGCGCACTTTCTTTTGTTGTTGGGTGCTCGGAAGTCCGTGTCCAGCTTTGCAAGCGGACACTCCTTGAAGGCGTGGTGATCGGCGCAGTATCGGCATGTTTCCGTCTTACTGCGACACGTAGCTTTACTGTGGCCGACCTTCTGACATCTGGAACATTGCGTGATTCTTGGTATGAATCTCTCTGATTGCTGCATTCTCTTTTTGAATGATGCTGTGGTCGGCATCTCGCTGCCCTCCGACGTCACTACTGCCAAGGTTGTAGGTATCTTGGAGTAGGTGAGGAGCCGCTTCGCCTTCAAGAATCGGATGTGAAGATTCTCTTCCCGTAGCTGCTTCAGGATTTCTTCATCTGTCAGCTCCACAGAAATACGCTTGACAACCCATCGGACTGTTTTTGAGTCGGTGTTTCCGACTCTGGTGTCTTTCTCCTCCTTCTTCTCCGCTTTCTTGGTTCTTGACTGTGTTGGGCTGTCAATCTTCTCCCTCGTAGTAGCTTCAGTAATGGCTGTAGTATAAGGCTCTTTGATGCAGCTAGCAGGTGGGCTCTCGACGTTCTTCTTCTTGTTGTCGGCTCCCACGCTGCACATCTTGGCAACAGCGTGTTTCTTGTTGTTGGACTTTCCACGTGGCATTTTCCCGCGAATCAGGCTTCTTGACAGAATAGTGCGACTTGACTTGTTAGCGCTCGCAGTGCGAATGACGACGACGATGACTTTGCCTGAAGGCAATGAAGACTGTTAATAGGTAAAGCTAAGCCACAGCAAAATTAAATCCAGCACTACTATAAGTAGTGTGCATGGATTACGCTTGAGTTCAAAGCGAGCCAGCTATACAAAAAATATGTGATAGAACTTGGTGCAATGAAGTTGATAATCAGGCCTCTAAACCTCAATTTAAACCTTTATTTATAGTTTGTCATTAAACTTAGGACAAGCATCCATGATGAAGCAGCCGAGCCATCTGCTTCACTCTCTAAAGATCACGGGTTTGTTATCAGACTGCTTCAAGGAACCCTTGTGTTCATTGTGGAGCTGTGGGCTTCATGCTTTTTGTGATGGCTGCTTGCTATTCTGCAGAGAGAGAGTGATTGTTGTGATGTAAAACCAAGTGCACTGGCATGATTCTCTTCCCTGTAACCTTTTTTAAACCAGTTTTCACAAAATGACTTATTTTACAAGCATTATTAGCCATTGACAACTTCAACTGTAAAAATGTGTCCACAATTTGACCATACCTGTTCCAGAACTCTCTGCTCCCGGCTTCCCAACGTAGCAAAAACCAGACATCCAAGACGCCCACGGGGCCGTTCAGCCGACAGAAACTGCTGAACTTCCTGGAGGAGAAGGCCAGGCAAGAGAAAGACTGGGAGAACACAGTGCCTTTTACAAAAGAAATAAAAGGTAATTTGAGCTGGAGCATACATTTTTAGCCTTAGTGCGCATATGTTTGGTCCAGTGCAGGAATAGATATCAAAATGGTGAAATTTATGTGATGGTCAAATGTAGGCTTGTGGTTTTAATGTTCGTAGCTCATGAAGTTTAGGGCTGCAGTAGTGTAGTGACTAGATGCTTGCCTACTGGCCAAGTGGTCAGGGGTTTGATTCGCATTTAAAAAATGAACCTGGGCTTTCAGGTTGGCCCAGCCTAAATCTGTGCCAGGAAATGGCTTGGGAAGTACAGGTGGCCATCAGGATACTGACCACATCAGCCACCTGGTGTCAGTTGGTCTCTACAAACACAGGTTTAGCACCATATACCCAATGAACCTTAAGGCATGTTCTAGAGACCTTTACTTTGTCTTGCCACTGCTAAGAGAAAGTTCTTGTATGTTCTTGTGTTTTTCCACAGCTAAGAGAAAGTTCTTGTGTTTTTCCACAGCTAAGAGAAAGTTCTTGTGTTTTTCCACAGCTTAGAGAAAGTTCTTGTATGTTCTTGTGTTTTTCCACAACTAAGAGAAAGTTCTTGCATTTTTCTACAGCTAAGAGAAAGTTCTTGTATGTTCTTGTGTTTTTCCCCAACTAAGAGAAAGTTCTTGTATTTTTCTACAGCTAAGAGAAAGTTCTTGTATTTTTCCACAGCTAAGAGAAAGTTCTTGTGTTTTTCCACAACTAAGAGAAAGTTCTTGTGTTTTTCCACAGCTAAGAGAAAGTTCTTGTATGTTTTTTTGTTTTTTGTTTATTTGTTTGCTCGCTTTCAACTCGAGCAAAATCCATACTACTTCTAGTGCACTGGACTGAATTTTGCATGTGGATGAGCTTTCCCTGTTACCAGTGTCCTTCACCATCAGATGAATCCACTCCAACTTCTGAGGTGCTTGTAATTTATGTTCCCAAGTCAAGGACGCAAAATTAAGATTTTACTCCAACTCACCGGTGTAGGGTTTGAACACTCTACCTTGGCATCATCATACTGGAAGTTTAAGAGTGAATGCTCTTTTTTATTCATTCGGATGTTGACTCTGATGCCTGTGATGGCTTGACTGTCTTCAGAAGAGACACTGACACTGATACCTGTGATAGCATAGACTGTCTTCAGAAGAGACACTGACACTGATGCCTGTGATGTCATGACTATCTTAAGAAGAAATGTTGACAGTGATGCCTGTGCTGTCATGACTATCTTAAGAAGAGACATTGACACTGATGCCTGTGCTGTCATGACTGTCTTCAGAAGAGATGTTGACAGTGATGCCTGTGCTGTCATGCCTGTCTTCAGAAGAGACATTGACAGTGTTGCCACACCTGTGATGGCATAGACTGTCTTCACAAGAGACATTGACACTGATGCATGTGATGGCTTGACTGTCCTCAGAAGAGACACTGACACTGTATTACTGTCTTCAGAAGAGACATTGGTGCCACACCTGTGATGGCATTCCTCCAAAAGGATGGTAAATAAAGACCTGGCCAAGGATGACATCTCAGTGACCTATGTCTTCCGTCATCACCACTCCATCAGAATGAGGTTTCTTATTGTGATTGAGGTGAAGTGACTTTGATATCACCTATAGCTCAAACAGATGTGGTATGATTCACAGCCTTGACAGTCTGGATGTTTACAAAATAGAAAACCTTAGGATATACCCTCCCTTCGGGTAGTGCATTGAACAACTAATCTTTTCAGATAATGGTGACAAACTATAATGACCTGTTTGCTTGTTGTGCATATTACAAATTGCCAAAATGTTAGTGTAGAGGAGTTGTCTTAAGGACAATAATGCTGACAATGATTACTTGAAGCAAAGGTACAGACAAGAATCTGGCAGATGTTCAGACGAAAGGGTCAAGACAGTGTCACAACGGGAGCTGGTATAACATTTATTGCCAGAGGATGTACATCGTATATGCTCCAGCCGCAGGCTAAGATACTTGTAGTCACAATAGACAGTCATGCTTATACACCTCTCGATCATAGGCGGTACAATTGCTAGCCATCAATCATGTCAACACAATGCATGCTTATACACCTCTCAATCATAGGCGGTACAATTGCTAGCCATCAATCATGTCAACACAATGCATGCTTATACACCTCTCAATCATAGGCGGTACAATTGCTAGCCATCAATCATGTCAACACAATGCATGCTTATACACCTCTCAATCATAGGCGGTACAATTGCTAGCCATCAATCATGTCAACACAATGCATGCTTATACACCTCAATCATAGGCGGTACAATTGCTAGCCATCAATCATGTCAACACAATGCATGCTTATACACCTCAATCATAGGCGGTACAATTGCTAGCCATCAATCATGTCAACACAATGCATGCTTATACACCTCAATCATAGGCGGTACAATTGTTAGCCATCAATCATGTCAACACAATGCATGCTTATACACCTCAATCATAGGCGGTACAATTGTTAGCCATCAATCATGTCAACACAATGCATGCTTATACACCTCAATCATAGGCGGTACAATTGTTAGCCATCAATCATGTCAACACAATGCATGCTTATACACCTCAATCATAGGCGGTACAATTGTTAGCCATCAATCATGTCAACACAATGCATGCTTATACACCTCAATCATAGGCGGTACAATTGTTAGCCATCAATCATGTCAACACAATGCATGCTTATACACCTCTCAATCATAGGCGGTACAATTGCTAGCCATCAATCATGTCAACACAATGCATGCTTATACACCTCTCAATCATAGGCGGTACAATTGCTAGCCATCAATCATGTCAACACAATGCATGCTTATACACCTCAATCATAGGCGGTACAATTGTTAGCCATCAATCATGTCAACACAATGCATGCTTATACACCTCTCAATCATAGGCGGTACAATTGCTAGCCATCAATCATGTCAACACAATGCATGCTTATACACCTCTCAGTCATAGGCGGTACAATTGCTAGCCATCAATCATGTCAACACAATGCATGCTTATACACCTCTCAATCATAGGCGGTACAATTGTTAGCCATCAATCATGTCAACACAGTCCAACCGTAGGAACCTTTCTCACACTGTACTTTCCCTGTGCCGCTGCGTGGTACAACTCAATAGGTCAGCTTATTACTCTGTCTTGTACACATTGGATGAGAACTGACTCTTTCTTCCAGCTGCCAACACCACTAAACAGTTCACACTTTTCTCAACTAACTACTGGAACATTTTCCATCATTCATTCTAGTTTGCAATTGCACACTCGCGTCATCTGAATATGAACAGAATGTCACTTACGCATGATTGTGTGATGTAAGATATTGATTGATAGTGTCACGTGTGAATAGTATGTGAACTGATGTCGAAGTATCATTGTTCTAGTGTTACGTGTTGTCCGCCCTATTTACATCTACTATGTGACTTGTATGACTAGCCTCTAAGCTGCCTCGTGTCTGAAAGATCGCTTTCCTGATTCAAAACGACAACTCTGGTCATCAGCTGTCCTCAGGCTATTCCAAGTTTTTGTCACTAGAGCTTTCTGGCTAGCAGCTTGACTAGCTTTATGGGTCTGTCATGTATTTATGTCTCACTATAGTCTGTTTCAGTTGAACAGTTCTGTAACTGTCTTAAACTCTTTACGTCTTGTCTTCCAGTCATAATTAACTCTATCTAGATTGACACAAATCATTCAGCACTTGGGAATAAAAAAGAATATGCTGAAAATATCTATACCCTTTCTAAATCTCAAATTGAGGAACACCTACACACGATAACAAAGTATTGTTTAGTGTAAGTGGTCAAGTTGTACACATATTAGGATGTGGAGTTCATGCACTGAGTTAAGATGCTCCTAGTTTCACCCATGGAAGGAGACTAGAGCACTTTATGGTAGTATACTATGTGCAATGAGGGTGATCCCTCACAAAACAACCAATCAAAGACCACAGACAGGAGTTGATCTCTTGCGTTGCTTAACCTTTATGCTTGTGTGTCTAGATGTTTCCTTTATATCCACATGGGCTTTTTCTCTTAGGGAAGAAATTCACTCCTAAAGAGCCAGAGAAGACAACAATTAATGACGATGATGCCTCCGTGGAAACCGAGTGGGATGAGATCTTGACTGCTGCCAGTGAGGAAGAGTTGGTGGATCTCGCTGGTAAATGCCCGATTTTCTTCTTTCAACTCATAATTAATAGGGTGAGCTGTAGTATGTTTCATTTTTGTGCCAGGGCATGCTGGTGTAAGAGGAAATGATCAAGCTGATTAGTTTGTAGACTTGGCTGCCATGGGGTGTGGGTACTCTCTAGCTACGGTCTCCCTTTTACCATGGCCAAGACATATGATCTTCCTCTTACCATAAGGTAGATGCCTACCATCTACCTCCCACCTCCCTTTTACCATGGCCAAGACATATGATGTCCCTCTTACCATAAAGTAGATGCCTACAATCTACCTCCCACCTCCCTTTTACCGTGGCCAAGACATATGATCTTCCTCTTACCATAAATTAGATGCCTACCATCTACCTTACCATGGCCAAAACATGATCACCCCTCCCACCTCCTTTTTTACAGTGGCCAAGACATATGATCTCCCTCTTACCATAAAGTAGATGCCTACATCTACCTCCCACCTCCCTTTTACCTCCTACTGTAAAATACAACTACTTACCTATCTCCCTAGAGAAAGAGAGAGAGAGAGAAATAATTTATGTAAGAGTAAATATTTGTTTGTTTGTTTGTGATTGTGAGTTGATATATATGTGTATGCGAGGGAGTATGTATGTGTGAATTATTGAGTGGGTCTACAACTTTGAGAGTTTGTGTAAATGGTGTATGTATGTATGATTAAACGAACAAACAAATAAACATACTTTATTTTCAAAGGGCTAAGATTTGGGCACACAGGCCCGTGTGACATTCTGCCCATCTTATATCTTTCCTGTCATACATTATTTCATTCATACATCACTTATGAAGCTAATTTTAGACAACAACAAAACAGTATGCATTAAAATGCATGGAAAATAATAATACATGAATGTGTGTATGTAGGTATGTATGTCTTTATACATGTGTGTGTGTGGGTGGGTGAGTGGGTGGGATTAGGTGCAGGAGGTGCATATGGGGTGGGGGGGGGGGGGGGGGGGCGGGGGGTTGCCTGCATACCTGTCTCATAACATGGCAAAATGTATTTATGTTTACAGCATTCATTTGACTATGTTTTATTTATGTGAAAGTAACATGCACAATAGATAGTGATGTACAAAAGATAAGTGGTTGGAAGAGTCGAATGTAAGATGGGCCTATGTGCCCAATTTGTGACCCTTTGAAAATACAGTATTTTAATTTGTTCGTTCATTCAGCCATTCTCCCATCATCTCTGTAAACTGGATACCCACAACCCACCTACCTGCTAGCATATTTACATATTTTGCATGCCAAATTAACCAAGGATTAATCTGATTATGCAGTCTCCATCACTCTTCCACAGCTGTCCTGGGGTTTCACAGTATGCTCACACAGACACAGTATTATGCGTCTCTGGAAGAGAGGGAGCTCCACGAGGGAGGCTTCACGGGTAAGTTGGTGCATGCTCTATCTACTCTCAGTCCTGTTTTCATCTTTTCATCTTTTCATCTGTTTTCACCTCCACCTCTTTTCATGTTTCCACCTGTTTTCATGTTTTCATCTTCTCATATGTTTTCATCTTTTCATATGTTTTCATCTCCACATGTTTTCATCAGTCTCCACCTGTTTTCATCTGTTCCCACCTCTTTTCATCTGTTTTCACCAACTTTCTTCATTACCTGTTTCCACTTGCTTTGACCTGTTTTCAACTTTTACCTGTTTTCATCTTCACCTGTTTTTACCCGTTGCTGTGATGTTGGAACTGCAACTGAACTGAACAACTGAACTTTATCAGATTCATGGCAACACTGTATTGACTATCAGTAAAATCAGCCTCTTACTTATTTCTTTCTCTTTGTAATACTTTACCTATAGTTCTTTGCATATTTACTTATATCTGTGTGTATAAGTACAGTGTCTTTTTTAAAATTTTAGCACTGTCTGGACATTGTCCATATATTTTTTAGTTCATCTAATTGTTCACTTGATATTAATAGTTTGTGTGTAGATTAGATATATGCAGTTAATGTAATTGTTCATTTGATATTGATAGTATGTGAGTAGATTAAATATTTACAGTTAATGTAATTGTTATCTAAATATTAGCAGTTAATTTGTAGAATAGATGTTGGCGGTTGCTGTATAGATTAGATATCAATAATCTAATTGTTCATTAAATATTGACAGTTAATCTATTTGTTTATTAGATATTGACAGTTATTCTATAGGTTAAATATTGGCAGTTACTCTATATAAAGGTTCATGTTCGTTATCTCACTTTGCTAGGGAAAGTAATCACATTGAATTTCTTTGTTTAAAATATAAACAAAGAAATTGAGTCAAAATCTAACATCACAGCACTTGGGAAATTCCCATACATGCTCCATCCTTTTGTTCAACAGCCGGTGAAGAATCCCAATACTAATGGTACCAGTAACAGTCTGATTATGTCTTGCCTTTCCTGCGTGTCAGCCATATTCTCTGGCCACTCCGTGCAGCACCATTCTCACCTAACTGATGATTTGTCTGTTCTTCTGCACTATACACACAGTCCCAAATGGCCCCAACCACATCTGCCTTATCATGCACCCATGCCCCACCCAGTGATGCAGACCCAGCCAATTTGTCTGCCTGTTAAGTAAAGTAACCACACTGAATTATTTTATATAAACACCAGTGCTTGATAATAATCTGTTGATTAAATTCCCCTGACAGGGCACGCTCAAGCCCAGAAGTTGAAGGTCATCCCTGATGAAGCTCCAAATATGACAGACGTGGAGGGGAGCATAAAAAAACTTCGGGACAATGACAAGGAATTGAAAACTTTGAATCTCAATAATATTAAGGTAACTCTATATGCCCAGCCTTTTTGCAAGGTGGAAAACATACTGATAAAAAAAAAAGATGTAATTTGCAGCAAGAAAAAGTGTGTTGAAGTGCTACTTAGAACCTGTACTTTTGTATGGGTGTGAAGTGTGGACAATGAGGAGACACGCTGAAAAACATCTGATGGCTGTGGAAATGTGGTTTTTCGGTGGAAAATGCAAAGAATACCATGGATAGACAGAAAAACCAATGACCAAGTCCTACAAGAAACAAATGAAAACCATAAACTGATTAGAGAAATTAAACATAGATAGTCACAACTTTTTGGTCACATGACAAGAAATAAATTGGAGAACTTGGTGACAGCTGGCAAGATCGAGTGGGAAGAGAACAAGGGGAAGGAAGAGAAGTAAATACCTGGATGGCTCGACCAAGTAGTATGGCACATGATGATGATATGCCCAACTGTAGCTGAGTGGGCAACACTCCTGAGTTGAGTCTTAATCCTTTCAAGGATGTTGTACTTGTCTTTCAGATATCCTTACTTGATCTTGTAATGGAAGAAGCTATCTGTCTGCTTTTCAACACTACTATATGGTACAGAAGCCTGGACAATGAAGAAGGAGTTAGAAAGTTGAATTGAGACCCAGGAGATGTGGATATACAGGAGAATATGTTGTATTTCATGGAAGCAAAAATAGAGGTACTAGAAAAATTGGGAATGAAAAGAGAGTAGATGAAAGAAATAAAAAAGAGGCAAGTGAAATGTTTCAGCCACGCTAAAAGACATAACACTCTTATAAAAACCATACTGGAGGTTAAGGTTGAAGTGAGCAAGAGTATACAATGATACAAGTGGGAAGATAACACCAAGAGATGGACAAACAGCAGTCTGACAGAATGTAGTCAAGGCGAGAGACAGACAGTGTTGGAGATCCATTGCAGCCAATCTTCATTGTGGAGATGGTATCCGATTGATTGATGAGTCTGTGTCAACATCCTTGCATGATTGATTGATGTACAATTTTCATAGGATGTTCTCATACCCTGGATTTTGTTCTCCAGTATTTTCAGTCACGGACCTTAATTTGTTATATTGTGACCAAGACAAGATAATTATCGTTGATTGTTTCTTCCTTATATGATATTCAATAGCTATCTATTATCTCCAATTTCTTTAAGAATTTGTTTGTTGTTCAATAGCTGTCTTTTATCTCCAGTAAGAATTTATTCGTCCGTCGCCCTGCTACTGAGTGAGTGCATGGGTGACACTGTGAGCTGTGAAATTCGCGGGGAATGCTTTTACATCTGTCCTGAACAGTGACCTGCTTGTTCGGAACAATGGCTACTGGCTATTGCTGAATAGACTAATTTGCCTTTTCGGTTCACGGGTGCATTTTACAGGAGACTCCCGGGGGTCGGCGCTGAAGCTGCGGAGTTCGTGCTTTATGCGACACTTTCGGCGGGTTGCCCTGCGGTGAAAGACCGAGCCATGTGAGAAAACCCGGGTTAGTGAGGTCTTTCTGGTGACTGTCGAGTCCATCGACGATGAACTGTGGTTTTCGTGGATTAATTTTGTGGTGGCATTCTGGCAGCAGCATTATGCACAGTGTACCTGTGCAGGCTGTTGGATTGCCGAGACTCCTGCCTATTCCACTTTTCACATTGGACAGTGGGGAGCATTTTGTGTGATATTCACTGGCACAGGAACGGAGCATAATGGGGAAGACCCGTTGCCGTGAAGTTGGAACCTCGACTAACTAACTAAGAATTTATTCGTTGTTCAGTAGCTGTCTATTTTCTCCATTGTTCTAAGAATTTGTTTGTTGTTCAATATCTATCTGTTTTCTCCAATTTCTTTAAGAATTTGTTCTATGTTCTATAGTTGTCTACGCATTGGAAAGGCAGCCACAACACTTTCCAGGCTAACTAAAAGAGTTTGGGAGAATAATAGACTAACAGAGTGTACACAAGTTCAAGTATATAAAGCTTGTCTTGTTAGCACACTACTCTATGGGTCTGAATCCTGGACCTTGTACTCACGACAGGAAAGAAAGTTGAATTCCTTCCATTTGAGATGTCAGAGATGTATCCTGGGCATGTCATGGAAAGACCACATAACAAACAAACACGTACTTGAAAGAACAGATATTACCACAGTGCACTTCCTCCTCAAGTAGAGACCCCTCAGGTGGCTGGGCCATGTATCTCGAATGGAGGATGAACGTATTCCCAAAGATCTCCTATATGGAGAACTAGCCACAGGGAAGAGGCTAACCAAAAGACCCAAAATGCGATATAGGGATGTGTGTAAACAAGATATGAAAACCCTCAGCATAGATCCAGACATGTGGGAAAGAGTTGCAACAGACAGATGTTCCCGGAGAAGAGATGTACGAAACAGACTGGTGCTCTTCCAGCGCAATCTGATCCAACAAACTGAGGATAGGCTGCACAATCATGAAATGCAGTCACTTACTGCGGGACCTGCCTCGTCTTACAGATGCAGAAACTGTGACAGAGATTGTCACTATACAGTCACCAGTGGTGCTATCAGGTGCCTCCCAGTGGCACAACTCTATAGTCCTTCAGGACTGAGAGTGGCCTACTACTGCTGCTACCGCCGCCACCTGTTTTCTCCAATTTCTTTAAGAATTTGTTCATTTAATCTCTATTCAGCCCAGTTTACTCTTTGTTTCCTGTAATAGTTTGTCTCTGAAATTCATTTTGTGAACATAGCCCACCGTTGGAACATCTGTTTTCAATTTGTTTGCATTTTAATATCATATTTGTAATAATTCTTTCCTATACTTGTTACTCATTTGTATTTTAACACAAGTTGTTTAGCAAATCTTTCTGGCACTTGTTAATTGTGTATATTTTTACATTCAGAATCTTTCGTTGGAGAGGTTGATTGAAGTTTGCGATGCCCTGAAGAACAACACAGTCTGTGTGCGATTTGACATGGCCGGTGTTGCGGCAAACGATAAAGTTGCCAAGGTAATTAGCTTGTGTTAGGTTGTGTTAGATTGTGTCTGCTTGTGTTAGGTTGTGTCTGCTTGTGTCAGATTATGTTAGAATGTGTCTGCTTGTATCATATTGTGTCTGGTTGTGTCAGATTATATTATATTGTGTCTGATTGTGTCAGATTATGTTAGATTGTATCTGCTTGTGTTAGATTGTGTCTGCTTATGTCAGATTATGTTAGATTGTGTCTCCATCCATCATGTGCCATGCTGATAAGCGTGGGCGGTCATGTCTTGCCATCTCAAGACTTCCCTTCGATCTTGCCGTTGTCACCAAGTTCTCCAATTCATTTCTTCTCATAACATGCCCCAAAAATTATGACTGTCTACTTCTAATGCCTCTAATCAGTTTGCGATCTTCATTTGTTTCTTGAAGGACTTGCTCATTGTGTCAGATTATGTTAGATTGTGTCTCCTTGTGTTAGATTGTGTCTGCATGTGTCATATTGTGTTTGCATGTGTCATATTGTGTTAAATTGCATTTGCTTGTGTTAGATTGTGTCTGCTTGTGTCAGATTATGTTAGATTGTGTGTGCTTGTGTTCGATTGTGTCATATTGTGTCTGCTTGTGTCATATTGTGTCTGCTTGTATCACATTGTGTTAGATTGTGTCTGGTTGTGTCAGATTATGTTAGATTGTGTCTGCTTGTGTCAGATTGTGTTAGATTATGTTAGATTGAGTCTGCTTGTGCCATATTGTATTAGATTGTTAGATTGTGTCAGATTATGTTAGATTGTGTCTGCTTGTGTCAGATTGTGTTAGATTATGAGTGTTTGTGACAGATTATGTTAGATTGTGTCAGATTATGTTAGATTATGATTGTGTCAGATTATGTTAGATTGTGTCTGCTTGCATCAGATTGTGTTAGATTATGAGTGATTGTGTCTGCTTGTGTTAGATTGTGAGTGATTGTGTCAGATTATGTTAGATTGTGTCTGTTTGTGTCAGATTGTGTTAGATTATGAGTGTGTCAGATTATGTTAGATTGTGTCTGCTTGTGTCAGATTATGTTAGATTGTGTCTGCTTGTGTCAGATTATGTTAGATTGTGTTTGCTTGTGTCAGATTGTGTCTGCTTGTGTCAGATTGTGTCTGCTTGTGTCAGATTGTGTCTGCTTGTGTCAGATTGTGTCTGCTTGTGTTAAATTGTGTCAGATTGTGTTTGCCTGTTTCAGATTTTTTTTTCTGAACAATTATTCTTACCATGCCTAACTGTAATATGTCGTTGTTTACAATCAATTCCACTTACCCACCATCACCACTGTCTCCCACAGGCTCTGGCTGAAGCTCTGAGGGAGAATTCCACACTGAAGACAGTCAACGTTGAGTCCAACTTCATCTCTCCGGAGGCAATTGTGGAACTGATCAAGGCAGCTAATGTCCACCAGTCACTTCTGGAGCTGAGGGTGGCCAATCAGGTAGGGTTAGGAGTTGTCGCTGTCCTTGTTGTCGGTTATTTGTTGGCCAGAAAAGATCAAATTTAGGACAGTGTACTATTGACAGACTGATGGTGGTGGTGTTGTCTGATCTCCATTGTTCGAGGTCATCATAATTATCATCATCATCACCACCACCACCATCATTATCATCACCATCATCATCATTATCATCATCATCATTATCATTGTCATCATCACCATCATTACTTACCATCATCATCATCATCATCGTTATCGTCGTCATGTAGCAGGTTCTCTGCAGAACATCGCTGTCATCATGGCACGGCAGAAAGCCTCTCCATCCCTGGCCAGTTCCCCTGCCTCATTTACCCTCATCCCCAAGGTGTCTGCCATGTCCTGTATCTGTCTTCATGATGGTTTGCCACATGGTAGTGTCTTTCCTGCCCTCAGACACTAGGAGGCGTAGTCGGGATTTTTCCTTGGAGTTTGGGGCTATGGAGGCATATCTGAAACTCTCCAGTAGCTGTTTGAGGTAGCCACTCTCATACAACATGAAGAATTTGGAGAGTGGTGACTACTATGTTTCCATCCCACACTGATGTTGTTCCCACAAGAGAGGTCTCCAAGTGTGGATGCAAGGCTTTGGTGCTGAATGTCTACCATCATCATCAAGTGCCATGCTAAGTTTCAGCAGTTATGGCTCGCCATCTCACATGACCACCTGTCTTGAGTCAGGTCTATGTGCTTGTTCTAAGTATACTATATGACCAAGCCATCCAGGTATTGATCTTTTTGCCTTTCTTTTGCTCTTTTACCATGAAAGTTTGCCAGTTGTCACTAAGTTTGCATGTTCATTTCTAAGTTTATTTCTCCTCACCATCACCATCTGTCATCACCGTGGGATTTACTGTGACCCTCTTTCTTTCTTGAAGCATAAGGACATGGGACTTTGACAGGCTCCTCCACAACAAAGACCATGAGCCTCAGGGGTTTGTTGTATATCCTTTACAGGATGCAGCAGTCAACCCAAACATTTTTTGGCTGTTTGTGATTCCTTGACAAGTTTACGTTCAGTAGTTTGCCATTTCTTTCTGAACGACTGGCACTCATACCATTGTATGGAAATACCAATGCAAGGCGATCTGCTTCCAAATCACCTGCAGCTGTGTTTAGAACCTGGATTACATATTACATTTGTAACCCCTTCGTACCGGCATCCTCGGGGGTAGCAACCATTAAAGTGTAGAACCCTTGTTTTACATGCATTGAGACTTATTGGTCATATGGTGCTAGCCACATAATTGTATAGACCAGTCAACACTCCAGGGCTGGTGTGGTCACATAGTTGTACAGTCCACTCATCACTCCAGGACTGGTGTGGTCAGCCACATAATTGTACAGACCAATCAACATTCCAGGGCTGGTGTAGTCAGTATCACATAATTGTACAGACCAATCAACACTTCAGGGCTGGTGTGGTCAGCCACATAGTTGTACAGTCCACTTATCACTCCAGGGCTGGTGTGGTCACATAGTTGTACAGTCCACTTATCACTCCAGGACTGGTGTGGTCACATAGTTGTACAGTCCACTTATCACTCCAGGACTGGTGTGGTCAGCCACATAATTGTACAGACCAATCAACACTCCAGGGCTGGTGTAGTCAGTATCACATAATTGTACAGACCAATCAACACTCCAGGTTTGGTGTGGTCAACCACATAATTGTACAGCCAATCAACACTCCAGGGCTGGTGGGTCAGCCACATAATTGTACAGACCAATCAACACTCCAGGGTTGGTGTAGTCAGTATCACATAATTGTACAGACCAATCAACAAACACTCCAGGGTTGGTGTAGTCAGTACCACATAATTGTATAGACCAATCAACACTCCAGGACTGGTGTGGTCAGTACCATACAGACTGCTTTTACTTGCCATGACATTTTCTGGTACCCATTGTATTCTGGCTCGATCTGAGAACCCAGGTTCTCAAACATCTGATATGCTTATGCCGAGGTAAGGGGTTCAGTCCCTACACCGGACAGTTGGACTAAAATGTTGACCTGTCATCCTTGACTTGGGGACATTAATAAGTACCCCAGAAGTCAGAGTGGGTTCGCCTGATAAGGCGAGGGGCACTGTTAATAGGTTAATACTAATCCACACACAAAATTCAGTCCAGTGCTACTGGAAGTAGTGTGTACGGACTACGCTTGAGTTCTAAGTGAGCAAGCGCCAAAAAAAAATAATTAAATAAATCTGAATGCAAATTGGATCTCACAACCACCGGGCCAGCAGACCAGTGTGATAGCCATGGCAGTTGAGAGGTGAATGTTGCTCGTTCATTTATTCCATTGTACTTCATTCATTCCACTGTATTTCATTCATTCCACTGCACTTCATTCATTCCACTGTACTTCATTCATTCCACTGTACTTAATGAAGTGCATGACTGGTTTTAGACCTAGCCATCTTTTATTTCCTCATTCCTAATTCTGTCTCTTACAGTTACTCCTGCAGCTCTACTAAGGCATCTCATCTCTGCTGTTATGATTTTGTACTACGTCCACGTTTGTCACTGGTAGCATCATGCCAGATGGTGTAGGCATTCATGCATCTCCACACATCTCAATGTTCAGGATCAACTCTGTTGATTATATTCCTACATACCACCATCCCACTCTAGTTTCTCTCTGTTCATTTCTGCCTCTTTGTCGCTAATCTTTCTGGTCATCATGACATCTCACTGCCTTTCTTGTCATTACATTACACTGTTTGTCTTCTTCTTATATTTCTATGAGGGGGTTTTAAATGAAAACCTGAGAAGTGTGATAGACATGACAATAACCATGCCATTGTCTTTTAACCTGTCAATATTGTTAAGGATGTCAAGAGTGTTAAGCGCATGGCATCACGGTTAAGATGAACACTGTGAGGTCATAAGGACAGTTTAAAGATGGCCGCCCCACTTTTGACATGCACCAAAGAGGAGCAGCGTTTTGTTATCTGTTTTTTGATCAGTGTAAGGGTGAAACCTATAGAAATTCATCGGCGATTGAAGGTCCAGTATGGTGATGCATGCCTGTCAGTCCAGCAAGTGTATGAGTGGAGGAGGAAGTTTTAAAACTTTTTGGTCTGATGAAGAGCTACAGCAGGTGGTGCATGAGTGATTACACACACAACCAAGATAATTTTTTTCTACAGAAATCCAAACACTTTATCGGTGCTGGAGGACTTGCATTGAATGCAGTCGTGACTACATCGAAAAATGATATATTTGTTCTTTACTTTTTCAGAATGCATTCACCAAAAACAAAAAAACCATTTAAGGTTTTCTTTTGAAGCCCCCTCATATATAATGATCTACATTATTCAGCCTTTTCCAGGAAGATGAAAATTTATGGAATTTTAACAGAATGTTTTTATTTTCATCTGACAATATTCTTGCTATGATAACTAGAAACCTGAGGTACTTGGCAACCAAGCAGAGATGCAGATTGCCAAACTGGTTAAGGAGAACAACAAGCTGCTGAGGTTAGGTATCCAGTTGGAGTACCCTGATGCCAGAATCAAGGTTCATGACAAGTTGAAGGCAAACCTTGATGCCTGTGAGTTGGAAAGTCTTGTCACTTATTTCTTCATGATCCTGCTGCTGTACTGTTCTTCCTTAACCTTCTACTGTTGTATTTTTGTTAGCTTACTGTATCTCTTTTACATTTTCCTCCTCTTTCTCCATCTTTGTCAGCTCATTGTCTTGTTTTGTTTTTGTTCTCTTCATTCTTTTCTTCCAATTCTTTCTTCTGCTACTCGAATTCTTCCTTTCTGCTTCTTCCATCGCTCTTGCTCATGCTGTTTCTTCCACTCCTCTTCTTTCATCTCTGTCTTTTCATTTTCTTGTGTCTTCCTTTTGCTTCTCATCTTTTTCTTCCTCCGTATCTCCAGCCCTGACTCTTCCTTTCAGCTTCTTTTACAGCTTTTCCTTCTATTCTTTCTTCTCCTTCTCCCCCTCTTCCACTTTCTTATCTTGCTTTTTGTTTTATTTCCAATAGCCTTTTTATTATTCTATTCTATTTTGTTTTCTGCCTTCCTTTCTTTACATAGTTACATTTTGCTCCTCTTCATCTGTTTTCATCTCTATCTGATCCAGTTCTTTACTCTTCATCTTTTGTTTTGATGTCTTGTTTCTGTTACTTTACTTCTCTATATCTTCACATCTGTTTCATTTTCTCTTTGCATGTGTGTGTTTTTGTGTTATAATGAATGTGTGTGTCTGTGTTTGTGAGAGAAAACAAAATGTAACCATAAAACATTGATTATAGAGACAATGGCTGCAGTCATTGATGAAAATAGTCACTGCTTTAAAGGAAAGCAATGGCAAACTGCCTTCTTTACAGATGCTTAGAAAATCATGATTCAGCAACTTGACCTAAGTCTTTGCTCTGTTGATTATGCAAAGGCTTTTGATAGAGAAATAATGTCGACATTATAAAGATGCTTACAGATCTCCAAATTTTCGATAGAGTATTACATGCCCACATTATAAAGATGCTTGCAGATCTCCTGATTGACAGAAAAGACCTTACACATGTAAAGACCATATATTGGAAACAACATGATGCTATAAAAATTGATAGTCGCGGTTCCAACGGGTGGTCCCCATTATGCTCCGTTCCTGTGCCAGTGAATATCATAAAAAAATGCTCCTCACTGCCTATGTGAACAATGGAATAGACAGTATCAGCAAGCCAACAGCCCGCACAGGC
This sequence comes from Cepaea hortensis, assembly GCA_963921405.1. Classification (NCBI taxonomy): domain Eukaryota; kingdom Metazoa; phylum Mollusca; class Gastropoda; order Stylommatophora; family Helicidae; genus Cepaea; species Cepaea hortensis. Next base: position 440,347,585 of record OY992876.1, read on the forward strand.
ACACTGTGCATAATGCCGCCGCCAGAATGCCAACACAAAAGTCCTCCACGAGAAATACAGTTCATTGTCGATGGAAACGGCAGTCACCAGAAAGACTTCATTGACCCGGGTTTTATCCCATATGGCTCGGTCTCTTTCCGCAGGGCAACCCGCCGAAAGCACCGTACAAAGCACAAACTCCATAGCTCCAGTGACAGCTCCCAGGAGTTTCCTGAAAAATGCACTCATGGACCGAAAAGGCAAACCAGTCAATCCAGCAACAGCCGGCTGCCATCGTTCCGAACATGCAGTTCATGCTACAAACTGCGAACAGATGTATAAGCATTCCACGCGAAGTTCACAGCTCACAATGTCGCGCCACGCACTCACTCAGTAGCAGGCGACGGAACCATAGCCTCCTTAGTCGCCTCTTACGACGTGCATGGTAGGCAACAGTGTTACTATTCTTTGCTCCCCCGTAAGTGCCCCGGCAACACACGGGCGAAAAAATTGATAATGAAGCAGGTCAGTACCAGCCAATCAGGAGAGGTGTGTGACAGGGATGCAGGCCAATACCAGCCAATCAAGTGAGATTTGCAACAGGGATGCAGGTCAATACCAGCCAATCAAGCAAGGTTTGGAAATAGGAGGCAGGTCAATACCAGCCAATCAAGTGGGGTTTGCAACAAGAATGTGTAATGTCTTGAAACATTTTTCCCCCTGTATAGTATAACATGGACGGACAGAAAAATGAATGCGACAGTCATCAAAATACAAATGAAAAGTATAAATTAATTAGAGAAATAAGATATCAGCAATCAAAATTTTTTGGGCACATTATTTGAAGAAATAAACCCGAAAGCTTAGTGACAACTGGCAAAGTTGATAGGAGAAAAGCCAGGGAGAGACAGAGATAAATACCAGGATGGCCTAGTCACATGGCATAATCAGGCAAGAACAAAAGACCTGATTCTAGACTCTGGTGAACATGTGAGATGTCAAACCTTGATCATCCGCGCCCATCAGCATGACACATGATGATGATAAACTATGTTATCATTTCCTTTAGATATGTTTTTTAAGTAATATAAATTGATTTCTTCCGTATTGAAGATTCACTATTTTTGTTTAGTACAACAGTGTCTCTACTTGTCATTTTATTTCAGTGAGGAAAAAGCGCATAGGCAAAGAAGATGGCCAGTCATAGACTTGTCTGAAGCCCAGACCACCCGTTTTGTTCAACAAGTAGACACTCTATATATTTTTATATTTCTTATTTATTATTGATCTGTTTTTAGTTGTGTATTATAGCAAATTTCTCTTATCTTCCCTTAGACCAATTTTGCTTATCTCCTTGTTACTGACCCCATTAAGAAATCTACTGGTCTCTCCTTAGTTTGCTTAACTCCTTGTTGCTGACCCCATTAAGAAATCTATTGGTCTCTCCTTAGTTTGCTTGTTACTGACCCCATTAAGAAATCTACTGGTCTCTCCTTAGTTTGCTTAACTCCTTGTTACTGATCCCATTAAGAAATCTACTGGTCCCCCTTAGTTTGCTTATCTCCTTGTTGCTGACCCCATTAAGAAAGCTACTGGTCTCCCCTCACCACTGCTGCTTGTCTTGTTGTATAAGAAAATGCACCAATTTTTTTGTCCTTGCTAAAAACAATGGTTTACTTGTCTTCCCACCTGTCTTGTTTCTTACAGTTAGTTGTATGTTCTTTGCAGTCAACCCCAGCATTTATTGGTTGTCTTTGTATTTTTTTCATTTGCTTTGAACTCGAGTATAGTCAACGCTGCACTGCTTTTTTACATATGTGCTAGCTTTCCATATTGCCAGTGTCCATCGCCAACAGGCGAACCCACTCCGGCTTCTGAAGTACTAGTAATGTACATCTTCAAGTCAAGGATAAGAAGTCAACATTTTAGTCCATCTGACCAGTGAAGTGGTTGAATCCGCTACTATCACCATCAGTTTAAGAACAAGCGCTCTTATCTATCCAGCCATTCTGACCTCCAATTGGCTGTTTGTGATTTACTTGGCAGTTTTATTTCAGTAGTTTGCCATTGCTTTCTGTGCAGCCAATGTCTCCCACCATAAGATGCAATCCTAAAGCTGTCTACTTCCACATCACTCGTGGCTGATATTGAACCCGCGGCTGGTTATATTGGGCAATTAAGAAACTTGTTTCTCTGTCCCTATAGCCACAGACAACAGGTCTGGCTTGTCACTTGGGAAAATAACGATGTTTGTCTCCTCATTGTAAGAAGGTGTGTAAGGAGGAGGTGTACCGCAGTGGTTAGCTCACTTGCCTGCTAGCCTAGCGGTCGTATGTTCAAATCCTCTTTAATGCATTTTTGTTTTCAGTGATCTTATCCCCCCAGGTCGACCCAGTTTAGGGGTACCAGGGACTTTCCTAAACAAGCCAAATGGTGTGATATTGACCACATCGCTCATCGAGTTCCAACTGCCCTACAAATATTAATCTACCACTTTATACCCATGACCCTCATGGTGTGAAAAGTGGTGCTTAAGTTGTGATGCTTGTCTCCTCTTGTAATATTAGGTTCCGTTCCTTTATATTCTGTTTGTTTCCGATCTGAACCATTATCATCTGGCTGTCTTGACAATCACTGTTTCTGGTCTTTTCTAGAAGTCTTGATGCATGTGCGTGTAACGTATGTCGTAAATATTGTGTAAACAATTTTGTTGTAAATATCTGACCTTAAATCTGCCATACTTTCAGTTTTACTGTCCTAAATTTCTAAAAAATTTGTAACTTGTGAAGTTTGGATTGTAATAACTGTGATAGTAGACAACATAATTTTTTGTTTTAATTGTTTGTAAAGTACCCCAGCTGTATGATTACTGGAATAATCATATGATTATTGGAAACACCTGGTGTCAACAACATCCAAGAAGATCGTAGGCATGGAAGAGTCCTGACAATAAGATCAGACTCCAAATTGACTACATCCTCATTAACAGAAGATTTATACATGCTTTAAAACTATACAAAATGCAGATTGCTAGAGTGATTGTAGATTAGTTACAGGCAATATAAAAATAAAAATACAGTCGTAGAAGAATGCAGACTATTACAGTGATCATAGATTAGTTATAGGAAATATAAATATAAAAATGAAGAAATGTCAAACATACATCAAGAACCAACACATTTCATTGATGTGCTGAAGAATGAGGGGATAGATTAGATACATTGTCTGATCTAGAAATTCTGTTTCAAGATGTCAGTGAGAAATGGGAAATATTGAAAAGCTGAGTCAGCCAGGCTACAGAAACAACTATCCCAAAAATAAAAATGTTGGGTTGTAAAAAATGATTGACTAAAGACATCTTAAAACTCATGGAAATAAGAAGAAATAGCAAAAATAACCACAAAAAGTTAATAGATTTTAGGGAAAATTATGCAAAGAGGCAAAAGAAGCATGGCTTAAGGAAAATTGCCAGGAAATTGAAAAATAGCGCAACACCTTAAATACCAAGCTAATGCATGAAACAATTAATGACCTCATTAACAAAATAGCAGAAACATTAATGAATTGCCCAGAAACTGTAGAAAGATAAATCATGGACAAAGATAAGATTTTAAATACATGATCAAATGTGAAAGACCTTTGTAACGATTCATGCGAGGAAAATTATGCTATTCCATGTAATAATTAAAGAACACTAGTTTTGCATAATGCCTCCAAATCTTTTATCACTATACGGTGAAAATAATATAAGCAATTTAGAGGATATGAGGAAAATAACCATCAGAGGACAAATCATCAACACTATAAGATGTGCAGATGAGACAGAATTGATTGCAGACAATGAACAGGATCGGCAGCATTTGGTAGATGTGGTGTCGTGCACATTGAACAACTAGGGTTAGAATTAAATTGTAAAAAGACACAGATTACGGTCATTTCTTAGAAGAAAGAAATACCACAATATAACGTAATAAATGGGAAAATTCTTAAACAAGTGAATCTGTACAACTATCTTGGAACAGTCACGGCATCCGAGGGAAGGTGCCTTGTAGAGACTAGAACAATAATCGCTATGTCAAAGGCGGCCTCGTGCAAGGTGGACTACATACTGGCCAATAAAAAGTCAGCAGTAGTGAGAAAATCTGTTGAAGTATCATCATTATTATGAATGAATCACCAAATAGTGAGAATTAGACAGCCAGCTGGACTAGAACATGATAATGAGTAACAAAATGGATGTTGCGACCAAAAGCCTTCATCAGCACACAAACAGCAAGCTTTATCATCATCATGTGCCATGCTGTTAAGCATGGGGGGGGGGGGGGGGGCATGATTCCTCAGAGTCTTGGATCAGGACCGTGTTCTTGTCCCAATCAAGACATATGAACTGATGAATCTTGACATTCTAGGCATCTGTGAAGAAGGTAGTTTGCCATTGCTTTCCTTCTTGGCAGTGACCATATTGGTCAATGTCCATAGCCATTGTATCTATAAAGAGATTTTCTGTCTGCCATTGTCTCTATAAAGGGTTCCTCTGTCTGCCATTGTCTCTACAATTAGTTCCTCTGTCTGCCATTGTAAAACTTGAGACCATAACCAACAACTGTCTGTCGGCTGCTCTCCAGCTCCATCCACCATACAGTGCAATATAGAAACTATGCTGCTGTATGGATGTGAAGCATGGACAATAAGCAGGCAAGCTGAGAAACATCTAATGGCAGCGGAAATGTGATTTCTGGGGACAAAGCAGGGAATACCATAGATGGACCGACGATACGGAAAGTTCTATGAGAAACAAAGATTGTAAACTGATTTACACGGTCGATCTGGGAGCCCAGGTATACTGCTCTTCGAAAGGAATTTGAATCCGTGACTACCGGGTTGGCAGGTAAGCTTGCTAGCCTGCACTATTACAGACTCCCTCTTGATTTGAGGTTTGTGAATATTTGATGAATATGCTTTTGTAATCTATGTGGCCATTGTTCAGCATGAACCTTTGCCAGGTATCATTTATAAACTATGTTTAGACAATCTGGCAGTCATTGGTTTTGATAGCTTCAGCTTGCCAGCTGGCCATTAGTATTGTGGCCAGGTGCACATAGCCTTTGTTTGATATAATTATAAGTATATTGTCAAAAAGAATGTAATGCAAGTTTTTACACATGTTCATACTATATTCCTGTTGGGCTAATTATGTAATGCAGCGCAGGTGAAAACAATTGTCAAATGTGTTTTTTTTTAAAGAGAGCACTTTCTAAACTGCTTATAATCCACAGCTTTGGTCGCAAAGTTTACATTTTATTATCCAAGATCGTGAACAGTTCTAGATGCCTTGCTTGTGTTTCATTTCTTCTGTGGTCAAACTTTGTATCTGGTTTATTCCTTGATGTTATTAACCATGTTTTTAAAACATTCTGTTGAATGTTTGATATAATCAGACATGAATTCAAGAGTAGAAGGATATGCTTGGTTCACTCGTTAGATGTCTGACCTTGTTTGGATGTAAGGACGATTTTGACACCAGGTCCCGGTATTGCTTCAACAATACACTAAACCATACTATAGATATCTGACCACATCCAGTTGTGGAAATTTTTATTTGGCGCTCACTCGCTGTGAACTTGAGTGTAGTTCATATACACGCTACTACTTCTAGTGCACTGGACTTATTTTGTGTGTGGATTAGCTTTCCCTATTACCAGAGTCCCTCACCCACACTGACTTTAGAGGTGCTTGTAATTTACATCCCCAAGTCAAGGATAAGAAGTCAGCATTTTAGTCCAACTGATCAGTGTAGGGATTGAACCCGCTAGCTCAACATCAGCATAGAGGATGTTTAAGGGCGAGTGGTCTTATCCATTCAGTCATGCTGACCTCCCAATTGTGGAAATAAAAGGCATTAAGGAAGGATAATGATCACCCCATCTCATAAAGCTTAGTATGTCTTTAACAGTCCACAATGCTTCATGGCGTGCCATGACCAAATACATCCTTTGTGAACTGCTAGCTGAAATGATGTAAGCGAGCTTACCTGACTGCCATACATTTCTCTGTAATATATATGCTCTGTGCTGAGACAAAGGTATGTGCCCTAAGGGCTACAAATGTGTGCACCAGTACACTCTACCCAGCTTTCAGAGAATATTGTTCCTTAGCAGTTTTGTACTACTGTGGTTTTGTGGAAGTGCATTTAGCTGTTTACACAGGAATGACTTAATAACTTTGGGATGAACTGTGTTATATCTTGTAGCCATCTTGCTGTTGCTTACCCAACTGATTTACTGTTAGTTCAGTTCTTGTTTTGCCTTGCATGTCTTTAGTGGTTTCATTCATGAATTGACAACAGAAATGAGAACAAGCTTGTGCGTTGTTGGTTATTTCATATTGTTTTGTTAGAGCAAAGGTCTTGGCTGTCGAATTGGAGCAAAGGCTTCAGCTTTTTTGTTAGAGCAAAGGCTTTGGCTGTTTTGTTGAAGAGAAGATTTCAGATGTTTTGTCACAGCAAAGGCTTTGGCTGGCTAAACTACTATGAGAAAATTAATCTGGGAATTGTCGTTATTTCATATGTATTGTCAGATGGGAATGACCTTAGACTTGTAAAAAACATATATTGGAAACAACAAGCTGCCATAAGGATTGATTAATGAATAATGAAGTAGGTCAATATCAGCCTATTAAGAGAGGTGTGAAATGGGGATGTGTCATGTCTCCAGATCTTTTTTTTCCTGTACAGTGAAAATATTTTCAGAAATCTAGAAGATATAAAAGGATTCATTATTGGGGGAAGAAACATCAATAACAAGAGATATGTGGATGATACGGTATTGATTGCAGACAATAAGCAGGATCTGCAACATTTTGTAGATGCGGTTGTTGCACACAGTGAACAACTGGGGTTAGAATTAAATTGTAAGAAGACACAGATTATGGTTGTTACTAGGAAGAAGGAAATACCAAAATGTAGTATACAAGTAAATCGGTATAATTATCTCGGAACATTCATAACATTTTATGGGAGATGCCTTGGAGAGATTAGAGCATGATTCGCCATGGCGTAGGTAGCCTTTTGCAAGATGAAAAACATACTGACCAATAAAAAAGATGTAATTTGCAATGAGAAAAAGATTTTTGAGGTGCTACATAGAACCTGTACTTTAGTATGGATGCGATGTATGGACAATGAGCAGATAAGCTGAAAAATATCTGATGGCTGTGAAAATGTGGTTTCCGAGGAAAATGTATTGAATACCATGGACAGATAGAAAAACCGATGACCAATCCGTACAAGAAACAAATGAAAATTGTAAACTGATTAGGGAAATTAGACGTAGACAGTCAAAATGTTTGGGTCATGTTATGAGAAGAAAGAAATTGGAGAACTTGGTGACAACTGGCAAGATTGAGGGGAAGAGAAAAATAGGAAGGCAAAAAAGTAAACACCTGGATGGCTTGGCCACATGGCATGGTCGAGACAAAAACACAGAGCTGTTCCATGACTCTGGTGATTGAGTGAGATGGTGAATCATGACTGCCCACGCTTAACGGCATGGCACATGATGATAATGATTGTCGGAGCAAAGACTTTGTCTGGCTAAACTAAACTGAGGGGAGCCAGAGTAGCATGGTGGCTACACGCTAACCTGCTGGCCCGGTGCTCTTGGGTTCAAATCTGCATGCTGGAACATTTATTTTAATTGACCAGAGGTCCTGGATGGACCCAGCCTGAAATAAGTGCCAGGAAATGGCTTGGGAAGTAAAGGCAGCCTGTGTGATACTGTCCACATGACCCAGTGAGAGCTGATTGGGCTGTAGAAATATGGGTCTAGCACCATGTGTTCAATGTGGGTAAAGTAAAAGGGTTTTTTACTGTTGAAACTGGCACATGAATACGGGAGTTCCCCTTCAGTGGTGCAGGCAGCTGCTGGCAGGTGAAGATCTCTCCTTTAGTGGTGCATACAGTTGCTGGCAGGTGAAGATCTCTCCTTTAGTGGTGCATACAGTTGCTGGCAGGTGAAGATCTCTCCTTTAGTGGTGCATACAGTTGCTGGCAGGTGAAGATCTCTCCTTTAGTGGTGCATACAGTTGCTGGCAGGTGAAGATCTCTCCTTTAGTGGTGCATACAGTTGCTGGCAGGTGAAGATCTCTCCTTTAGTGGTGCATACAGTTGCTGGCAGGTGAAGATCTCTCCTTTAGTGGTGCATACAGCTACTGGAGGTAAAGATCTCTTATTCAGTGGTGCAGGCAGCTGCTGGCAGGTGAAGATCTCTTATTCAGTGGTGCAGGCAGCTGCTGGCAGGTGAAGATCTCTCCTTTAGTGTTGTTGGCAGCTGAAGATCTCTCCTTCAGTGTTGTAGGCAGCTGCTGGCAGGTGAAGATCTCTCCTTTAGTGGTGCATACAGCTGCTGGCAGGTGAAGATCTCTCCTTCAGTGTTGTAGGCAGCTGCTGGCAGGTGAAGATCTCGCCTTCAGTGGTGCAGGCAGCTGCTGGCAGGTGAAGATCTCTCCTTTAGTGGTGCATACAGCTGCTGTCAAATGATCTCTCCTTCAGTGGTGCATACAGCTGCTGGCAGGTGAAGATCTCTCCTTCAGTGGTGCATACAGCTGCTGGCAGGTGAAGATCTCTTATTCAGTGGTGCTGGCAGGTAAAGATCTCTCCTTCAGTGGTGCAGGCAGGTGAAGATCTCTTATTCAGTGGTGCAGGCAGCTGCTGGCAGGTGAAGATCTCTTATTCAGTGGTGCTGGCAGGTGAAGATCTCTCCTTCAGTGGTGCAGGCAGGTGCAGGCAGGTGAAGATCTCTTATTCAGTGGTGCAGGCAGCTGCTGGCAGGTGAAGATCTCTTATTCAGTGGTGCAGGCAGCTGCTGGCAGGTGAAGATCTGTCCTTCAGTGCTGCATACAGCTGCTGTCAAATGATCTCTCCTTCAGTGGTGCACACAGCTGCTGGCAGGTGAAGATCTCTCCTTCAGTGGTGCATACAGCTGCTGGCAGGTGAAGATCTCTCCTTCAGTGGTGCAGACAGCTGCTGGCAGGTGAAGATCTGTCCTTCAGTGCTGCATACAGCTGCTGGCAGGTGAAGATCTCTCCTTCAGTGGTGCATACAGCTGCTGGCAGGTGAAGATCTCTCCTTCAGTGTTGTAGGCAGCTGCTAGCAGGTGAAGATCTCCTTCAGTATTGTAGGCAGCTGCTGGCAGGTGAAGATCTCGCCTTCAGTGGTGCAGGCAGCTGCTGGCAGGTGAAGATTTCTTATTCAGTGGTGCAGGCAGCTGCTGGCAGGTGAAGATCTCGCCTTCAGTGGTGCATACAGCTGCTGGCAGGTGAAGATCTCTCCTTTAGTGGTGCATACAGCTGCTGGAGGTGAAGATCTCTCCTTCAGTGTTGCATACAGCTGCTGGCAGGTGAAGATCTCTCCTTCAGTGGTGCATACAGCTGCTGGCAGGTGAAGATCTCTCCTTCAGTGTTGCATACAGCTGCTGGCAGGTGAAGATCTCTCCTTCAGTGGTGCTGGCAGGTGAAGATCTCTCCTTCAGTGGTGCATACAGCTGCTGGCAGGTGAAGATCTCTCCTTTAGTCACGCTGGCAGGTGAATATCTCTCCTTTAGTCACGCTGGCAGGTGAAGATCTCTCCTTTAGTGGTGCATACAGCTGCTGGCAGGTGAAGATCTCTCCTTTAGTGGTGCATACAGCTGCTGGCAGGTGAAGATCTCTCCTTTAGTCATGCTGGCAGGTGAAGATCTCTCCTTTAGTCATGCTGGCAGGTGAAGATCTCTCCTTCAGTGTTGCATAGAGCTGCTGACAGGTGAAGATCTCTCCTTTAGTCATGCTGGCAGGTGAAGATCTCTCCTTCAGTGTTGCATACAGCTGCTGGCAGGTGAAGATCTCTCCTTCAGTGTTGCATACAGCTGCTGGCAGGTGAAGATCTCTCCTTTAGTTGCGCTGGCAGGTGAACATCTCCTTCAGTGGTGCTGGCAGGTGAAGATCTCTCCTTCAGTGGTGCATACAGCTGCTGGAAGGTGAAGATCTCTCCTTCAGTGTTGCATAGAGCTGCTGGCAGGTGAAGATCTCTCCTTCAGTGCTGCATACAGCTGCTGGCAGGTGAAGATCAATCTATTGACAGTCTGACGACAGGAGCTAATCCAATGTGGTATGAAGCCTCTGGGTTCACCATCAAGGAAGATGGTATTCTACCAGTACTGTCCAGAAAGCTGTGGCAAACTGCTAAATTGCCAAGATATAAATCATGAAAGCCAAACAGTGAGGCCACAGAACTGGAGTAGGATTGGGTCTCAGTTCCCCCAGTGAGCTGTGATGAGAGCAGTTCTCTGCAAAATTGCTGCACATTGATGATGATGTTTTGCTGTATCAAGTTTGGTTGTGGTCGTGTGCCCAGATGTTTTTCTTGTGTAATGGTGTACTTGCTGGCTCCTTGGCGAAGAAGTTACAGACGCAGTTCGCAATCCCACATACCCGCGTTTGAAACAGCTGTGGGTGATTTGGCAGCACACCGCCTTGCATTAATTTTTTATGAACCGGTATGGGTGCTGGTCATTCAGAAAGTAATGGAAAACTACTGAACATAAGCATTTGCCAAGAGATCACAACAGCAAAGAAATGCTGATGTTGACTGTGACATCCTGTAAAGGATATGCAACTAACTAACACTATATATACCTCATCGAAACAATCACAGGCAGAAAGAACAAATGAGCAAAATTTATTTCAAATGAATCACAAACTAGGCACACAGGCTTGTCTTACATTCAGCTCCTCCCTCACTCTCATCTGTCTCACAGTTATCATATATTCAGTATTATGCATATTTATGCTAATAATTTCCTGGTCTGTTAAAATAAGCAATCTAAACATTTCTTAAAGGCTGAAACACACACACAACTTATCACAAACATCAGAAAGACTCAGCTGCCATTTGTTGGCCACATATAAGCATGTTAGTCAACAGACCATCTTCACTGCACATCAAACCATTCAGTCAACAAGTGCTCAGATCCCCTCAGTAAACCCTGCAATGTGTAGTGGCTAACGACACCAGTTCTGTGTTGGTTTATTAATCTTCTTTCGCTTCCTGCATAGTATTCTTGTTTGGCCACACCTCTTTTAACTTGCAGTTCTCACAATCTGACCATGGTTGTAGACTCACAGTCATCACTTGGTTCTCACAAACGAATTATTTCACGTAGAGCTTTCAGTATATCAGCCTGGTCCATGGCTCGCCCACCCTCCACACTAGCCTTACCTGCAAGCCTGCTCATTTTGTTGCATTCCCGCATGCCCTGGCATGAAAATGAAACCAATCTTTGCCAGCCGTGACCACTCCAGAAGCAACAAACACTGTCTTCGGACCCACTCCATCTCTATCTTCCTGAGCATAATCATTTGAGTCACTAAGGAAACATGCCCGAGTGAAGGTCTGTGTCTCGAGCCATGTCATTGCTTTACTTACTGCCATGACTTCCATAGTCAGACTACTCGTGGTCAAGACAAAAGCACCAGAATCTTCCTTCAAAATTATCCCCCCAGTCTGAGCCATATAAGCCCATGAACTTCTCACAAACATATAAATGATAGCATCACCCTCTAAAGAATTCTCGAAGTCTGTACTTCCACCTCCACAGCAGCCGGATTTTCTTGTCTGCATTTTCTGTCACACAAAATGCTCCTTACTGTCCCATGTGAAAAGTGAAATAGACAGCAGTCCCAACAAACCAACAGCTCGCACAGACATACATGCATATGGCCGCTGTCAGAATGCCAACATGACAGCCCACCACTAAAATTACAGTTCATCGTTGATGGAAGCAACAGTCACTAGAAAACCAGCAGTTGCACACACATTACTACATAAGACAAAACCAGCTAGTTCACAAACAGGCCGCCCGCCATTTTTTAGGACATGCAGTTCACAATACAGAGTTGTTGAGTTGAGTTAAGAACCGACATCACTGCACTCAGGACATTCCCATACGTGCTCAGTCCCCTCATTCAACAGCCAGCAAAGAGTCTATTCTTTCCACATATGGGTTCTCAATCTGTTCCTCCGCCTTCTCCACCTGGTCCCACAAGCAACACAAATCACAATACAAATCACTGCAGACAGATGTGAAAACATTCCACATGAAAACAGAGTGATTTTTTAACAAATCTTAGCCTCTATGCTAAGGTCAGCATAGATGAAAGATTAAGAGCATTCCCTCCTAAACATCCTGTGTGCTGATGGCCGGGTAGTTGTTCACTCTCCTGATCAGTTCACTTCAATTTTGACTTCTCAATTAGCACGCAGTGACAAACTAGTGAATGTTAATTTGTCTTGAAAATTAACCTGCTGTTGAAGTGGAAAAGAGTCTCTTACTGAACTTTGAACTCTTAAAAGCCTTATCAATCATCATCATAGAGTGACTGGCTAGCTGGCATGGGCGATCATGCCTCTCCACAAATTAAGATCTCGACATCAATGCTCAATTAGTGTGTTGACTCCCTTCCGTGCCATGACTCAAGACTGAAGATCTCTCCTTAGTTGCTTCAAGAATCTTCTCTAGCTGTCTTCCTCTATCTCTCTTTCTGCAAATCTGTCTGGTTGCCATATGTTCCAGTTTTCGTCTTCTCATAACTTGGCCAAAAAACAATGACTGCCTCTTTCTGATCTTTGTGATGAGTTGTCTTTGTGACGCATCTTCTCTTAAAACGTCCTGATTGCTCATTTTGGCTGTCCAACTAATTTTCAGCTTTCTTCTATAAAACCATAAACCATAACAACATAACATGAACATTAAAAGGCATTAGAACATAACATTAACATTAAAAGACAGAACATCAAAATTAACAGACATAAAAACAAAATATTACATTAAAAGACATGAGACTAAAACATCAACATTAAAAGACATAAGACTAAAACATCAACATTAAAAGACATAAGAACATAAATTCTACATTAAAAGACAAAAACATAACATCAACATTAAAAGACATAAGAACAAATTATCAACATTAAAAAAACAAACATAACCAACATTAAAAGACATATCAACATAAAAAAACAAAAACATGACATCAGTATTACAAGACATACCAATCTTATAAAATTAAAATAAGTGAAAAGTCAAAGGCTGGCAACAAGAGGTTGACAACGATACAAGTGGGAAGATAACATCAATAGATGACAAAAAAACAAGACTGCCAGACTGTACAACCAAAGAGAGACAGAAAGTGTTGGAAATCCATTGTAGCCAACCCTCAATGTGGAGATGGCACATGGTTTGTTGAATGAGTGTCCAAAGTATGGAGAGAAAAAACACCTGAAATTTAATTCTTTCACTTCAAGAATTATGTAGCAACAGCCCAATAGGGAAAATAACAAGAACAAAATCACAAATGTACTGCTTTCAGAGGAGTTAAATATACACACTGTTAAAATACAAATAAGTTGTAAGATTTCTTTTGCCAAAGCGTAAAAAGTACAATCATGTGTGACATATTGACTGGTTCACATGAAGAACAGTCTATCACACATGACACACTAGTTCACATGATAAATAGCCAATCACACATGACACCTTGGTTTACATGAGAAATAGTCAATCACATAAGACACATTGGTTCACATGAGAAACAGTCAATCACACATGACATGTTGACCGATTCACATGAAAAATAGTGAATCATACATGACACGTTGATTGATTTACAAGAAGAAATAGACAATCAAATATGACATGTTGATTGGTACACATGCAAAATCACACATTTGGCGTTGCTTAGGTCAGAAAGAGTTAACAGTTCATGAAAACGCAAACAGAGAACAACCCTACACCACACACAGAAAACTAACACGCCCAACAAGTGCTAGGTAATGATATCTAAAGGCGACAAGTTCCACACCAGTTTTCTCAGTTCTTTAAGTTGACATTAAACATTTGTGTGTTGACTGGTCTTGGCGGGCGCTCCACCTGAGAGCTGTCAGACACAAACAGATTAGAAATTTAATTTATTGTATAACAATCAGTGAGAACACAATCATTTACACCAGTGGTTCTCAACCTTTCTTGGCCCGTGCCCCCCTTCACCATATTTTCAGAACGTCATTCCCCCCTTCCTATCAACAATTTGGCCCGTGCCCCCCCTTCACCGTATTTTCAGAACATTCCCCCCCCCCCCCTTTCATATTTCCTATCTAAAAATCCCCCACCCCTACACATGTATCACTGCATGGAACAATACAACAGCTGAGGGACACTTGCATGTATCACTGCATGGAACAATACAACAGCTGAGGGACACTTGCATGTATCACTACATGGAACAATACAACAGCTGAGGGACACTTGCATGTATCACTACATGGAACAACACAACAGCTGAGGGACACTTGCATGTATCACTACATGGAACAACACAACAGCTGAGGGACACTTGCATGTATCACTACATGGAACAATACAACAGCTGAGGGACACTTGCATGTATCACTACATGGAACAATACAACAGTTGATGAACACTTGCATGTATCACTACATGGAACAACACAACAGATGATGAACACTTGCATGTATCACTACATGGAACAATACAACAGCTGAGGGACACTTGCATGTATCACTACATGGAACAATACAACAGCTGAGGGACACTTGCATGTATCACTACATGGAACAATACAACAGTTGATGAACACTTGCATGTATCACTACATGGAACAACACAACAGATGATGAACACTTGCATGTATCACTACATGGAACAATACAACAGCTGAGGGACACTTGCATATATCACTACATGGAACAACACAACAGTTGATGAACACTTGCATATATCACTACATGGAACAACACAACAGTTGATGAACACTTGCATATATCACTACATGGAACAATACAACAGTTGATGAACACTTGCATGTATCACTACATAGAACAACACAACAGTTGATGAACACTTGCATGTATCACTACATGGAACAACACAACAGTTGATGAACACTTGCATGTATCACTACATGGAACAACACAACAGTTGATGAACACTTGCATGTATCACTACATGGAACAACACAACAGTTGATGAACACTTGCATGTATCACTACATGGAACAACACAACAGTTGATGAACACTAAATGGAATTGTGTTACAGAATGGAATCCTAGTCACCACTAGATTGAAGACAACTACAACTTCAGAGTGAAACTTGAGAATGACCATTATCATCATCTTCCTGTCATCTCCTAATGAAGCATAGGTCCTCAACCATATCAAGCCCTGTCCTGTGCTGATTTGTCCAGGATGGGTTGGATTTTGCGGCTGAAGTTTTCTACAGGATGAGGTCATCAGTCCTGCACCAACTCTCCGTAGTTGCTTCTTACAACATGCTTGAGGTCACCAGTCCTCAAGATCGCGTTAATACAAGAACCGATTACTTGGTATTGTTTTTCTGTCCATACTTTACAGTTCTGTACTTCTCACCCTTCTGAAATTTGTTTTATAATATAAGTAGACCTGCAAATCATGTTTTATGTAGACGTCTATACTTGTTCTAGTATGTGCTATTAAATTTAGCTTCCACTTTTGTGTATACTGTGTAAGGACAGGGGGGAATTTATAGGGAGGAATTTTTTTTTAAAAAAGGTGTGGGGGGGGGGGGGGGGGGGGGGGGAAAGAGGAATGACATGACATTCTGAACATGTGGTGAAGGGGTGCATGGGCCAAAAAAGGTTGAGAACCACTGAGGGACACCACCACCATCCCCCCCCCCCCCCCCCCCCACCATGTGTTCAGAACGTCATTCCCCTCCTTTCAAATTTCCTTCCTATAAATCCCCCCCCACCCTTACAAAGTATACATAAAAATGGAAGCTAATGTTAATAACACATACTAGAACAAGTCTAGACATCTACATAAAACGTGATTTGCAGGTCTACTTATGCTATAAAACACATTTCATTGGGGCGAGAAGTACAGAACCGTAAAATTTAGAGGGAAAAACAATATCAAGTAACTGGTTCTTATATTAATGTGATCTTGAAATAATCTTAATTCCAACTGGAAACCCTAAAATTCCCCCCTGGGGGTGGGGGGGGGGGAAATTCCCCACCAGTTGAGAACCACTGGACTAGACGCTTGGCTGCCCACCCAAAGGTCATGGGTTTGATCCGCTTCAGAGTGGGATTGGATATTTGTAAACACGGACCTGGGCCCCTAGACTGACCCAACCTAAAATGGGTACCCAGAAATGCCTTGGGAAGTCAAGGTGGCAGGTGTGATACTGGAAGCGTTGATTGGTCTCTGAAAATATGGACATAGCACCATATACCTCATGTAACTTAAGACATGGAAACAGCCTTTTACTCACTCACAGAAGCCTGCTTTACAGCATAAACTTAAGGGGTGAAAACAGCCTTTTACCCACTCACAGAAACCTGCTTAAAAACATAAACTTAAGGCGTGGAAACAGCCCTTTACTCACTCACAGAAACCTGCTTTACAACATAAACTTAAGGCATGGAAACAGCCCTTTACTCACTCATGGAAACATGCTTCACAACATAAACTTAAGGCGTGGAAACAGCCCTTTACTCACTCACAGAAACCTGCTTTACAACATAAACTTTGTGTTACTTGTGATTGTGTTCCAGTAAAGCTTACTGTCTACTTCTCATTTGTTGGTGATTCATCCATTAAAACATAAACATACTGTAAGTTTAAAAGACAGTAAGCAGCTACTGAAAAAAAGGAAGAAAGAATGCAAGGAACACCCCTCATTCAGTAGTTTGCCATTGCTTTTTGAATGGCCAGCACTGATATCACTGAATGAAAACCAACACAAGGCAGTCTGCATTCCAAATCGCCTGCATCAACAGGAGGAAAGAAAAGCGAACAAGGTTGCTTCAATGATCAGATATATCACCACTCGATACCTACTCCATCTGTGAAAGAATTATTGTCTCCGTACAACAAATCAAACTGCATTTATCAATTCCAGTGTGAGTGCCAAGCAACTTATATAGATAGTACGGAAAGATATTTAGCACATCGAGGAGCCAAACATATACCGGTGTGGGTGGAACAGACAGTTAATCAGTCTTCAGGAAAGGCTATAAAATACTGCCATCCATCGATTTCTCAACACCTAATAAAGTACAGTCATAGCGTGAACAAAGAAAAAGCATTTCATATACTATATTCGACAAAGAGGAAACGACTGCTCAAATATAGTGAGGCATTAGCAATCAATTTTGAATATCTTGGGTCATTGATTACCAACAATGGTGACACAATGAAAGAAATTAAACGATGGCTATCAATTGCTCTTCAAAGATTAAAACAACTGAATAAATTATGGAGAGGGACAGATAGAACTACAAAAATTTAAGATTTGTAAGAACATGCATCTTTCCTATTGCAACATACGCCCATGAGACCTGGACACTTACTAAACAAGCTGAACAGTGCATAAATGCTTTTCAATATAAAAGCTATAGATGGGTTCTAAGAATATGTTGGGTAAAGAAAAGAACGAATGCATCTATACTTCAAGAGCTGAATATTGAAGAGGACTGGCTATTAAAGATGATAAAACAAAGAAAAGTGATATATTTTGGTCACTTTGAACGTCATGAGAGTTTGGAGAGAGCAATAATGGTAGAGTATATGCCGGGGAAGAGAGGAAGAGGAAGGCCAAAGAGAAGATGGGTGCAGGATGTGGCGGATGATCTCCAGATGGGTGTATCGGATGCGGGACATCTTGCTTGTGATCGAGAAGTTTTCCGGAGGGTTGTTATGGGAGCAAGGTTCTGCAAAGGATAAGCTACTGAATGAATTAATGAATTAGCAATCAGATGGTTTGAATCAGTTTTGTGTAAACAGAAAGAGTTTGTTGTAAATTTGAAATTACCGCGGGGATATCAGATAGTTCCACATTCAAACAATCCTTGTGACTATGTGTTTTAATTCTTTCAGCTTTAGTATTATTCATTTATTCACTTCATATGATATATAACTCTGCAGTATGCACCTGAGGAGATGCAGCGAAATATGCCAGGCAATAAATTATGCGACATATTGTTTCTGACTTCAGTGTTTAAGTTGCTTCTGTTAGTGAAACTTCTCTCCAGTCATCTTAACTTGTCTTGCCACTGGATTCAGATGGACTCATGCAAGAGAGTGTGGTCGACAAATTGTACAATTCTTCGTCACTTTAGCCTACGTTAATGTGCAAGTCATTTTTCATCCAACTTCGCATGTCAGATCACAGGCTCCCTTAAAAGTTTTTACGGAATTCATCACGACACCTGGGAGACTGCCACCAAAGACCAAAAATTCATAGCATACATAATTACATAAGGATGTAGACACATGTGAAGTAAACAGGATTGCAAAAGCTATGAAAAAAAGACTGGCGAAAAAAACAACAGCAGGAGATCATCCTCCTAGAACATCAAGCATTCTTTGCCCACATTGTCGAAAATTCTGAGCCAAAATAGGCCTTACCAGCCATCTTAGAACTCATGGCTCCAAACTTTCAACCCCACTGGATGAAATGAATGGTAATCATCATTCTTGATGGACAAACAACACCAGTGAAACTTACCTTTTCTTTTCAATGTAAATCTCGTACTCATCACCTCCTCCGATGACATCTGTATAGGATTCCACAGTCCGGGAGTCATCAAGAACCTCACGGGATTGGTTGGGACCATGTACCACCATTACATACAGGATCGGGTACGGGATTTGAGCCTCTATGAGAATTCTTTCCTTTTCCTGAAGAATGAAGTTGTGTTAATTTATTTCTATGGAGGTCAGCAAGGCCAAGAGATTCAACCTGCACTCGATAAAACTTTCTCTGGTGACTGCATCATATTGGGTTCATTCTACACACCAGTGATTTTACACACTGGTTATTCTACACACCAGTCATTCTACACACTGGTTATTCTACACACCAGTCATTATACACACTGGTTATTCTATAACACCAGCAATTTTACACACCGGTCATTCTACACACTGGTTATTCTACACACCAGTCATTATACACACTGGTTATTCTACACACCAGCAATTTTACACACCGGTCATTCTATACACCGGTCATTCTACACACCATTCATTCTACACACTGGTCATTCTACATACTGGTCATTCTACATACTGGTCATTCTACACACCAATAATTCTACACACCGGCCATTCTACACACCGGTCATTCTACACACTGGTCATTCTACACACCGGTCATTCTACACATGGTCATTCTACACTGGTCATTCTACACACCGGTCATTCTACACATGGTCATTCTACACACCGGTCATTCTACACAATGGTCATTCTACACACTGGTCATTCTACACACACTGGTTATATTAAATGACGGTCATTCTACACACCAATCATTCTACACACTGGTTATTCTACATACTGGTCATTCTACACACCAATCATTCTACACACTGGTCATTCTAAATACTGGTCATTCTATGTACTGGTCATTCTACACACCAATTATTCTACAAAATGGTTATTTTACATACCAGTCATTATTCACACCAATAATTCTACAAACTGATCATTCTACACACCAACCATTTTACACGCCAGTCATTCTACACACTGGTCATTCCACACACTGGTCATTCTACATACTGTTTATTCTACACACTGGTCATTCTACATACTGGTCATTCTACACACTGATCATTATACACTATCCATTCTACATAAAGGCTGATCAACACTCAGTGTAATGTTACCATAATAGAACCATCAACACTAAGTGTAATGTTACCATAATAGAACCATCAACACTCAGTAAAATGTTACCATAATAGAACTATTGTGTAATGTTACTATAATAGCACCATCATCACTGAGTAAATTGTTAGCATGATAGAATCATCAACACTCAGTAAAATGTTAGCATGACAGAATCATCAACACTAAGTGTAAAGTTACCATAACAGAACCACAAATACTCATTGTAATATTACCATTATAGAACCATCGACACTCATTACAATGTAACCAATATAGAATCATCAACTTTCAGTGTAATGTTAACATGATAGAATCACAACTTTCAGTGTAATGTTAACATGATAGAATCATCAACTCTCAGTGTAATGTTAACATGACAGAATCATCAACTCTCAGTGTAATGTTAACATGGTAAAATCATCAAAACTCACGTAACATTAACATAAAACACAATCAACACTCACTGTAATGTTAACATGATAAACAGAAGTAATGTTACCATGATAGAACCATTCACACTCACTGTAATGTTAATATTTAAAAAAAAACATCAACACTCACTGTAATGTTAACATGATAAACAGAAGTAATGTTACCATAATGGAACAATCAACAGTCAGAGTAATGCTAACATGAAAGAATCATCAACACTCATTGCAATGTTAACATGATAAACAGAGGTAATGTTAATATGATACAACCATCAACTTTCATTGTATTTATGAGGCTCCAAAGTTTGAGGGTTCATTTTCGGACTCCATCTTTCTGTTGACGAGTACATTTGTCTCAGTCTCCCGGGGGTAACCGATGGAGCTACAAATTAAGTTAATCCTCTCATCTTTAAACATCTTTCAACTTCATATATTTTTGCTTGAACATTTATTGCCATGTATAAACGTTCTTACCTCTCTGACAGTGCTTTCTGTGTCTAAACCAACATTTCTCTTCAATCGTCCATCGGGTAAAATCACTTTTGTGACTTCGATTGACATCACCTCAGCCTCTGCGTTAGACATGAAAACTAGGTTAGTAGATTTCCCAGGTCAATAGATATTCAGGTCAGTAAAGTGAAGGCAATAATAAAACAAGCTCTATAAATATTTTTGACCATATTATGGATGGAGTCTCGTTATACAGATATTACAGATATATACATGTGTTGAAAAATTATATCTTTGAAACATTATACACAAAATGGATACTAAACTATGTACATTGTATAATATGTATCCTAATTATAACTCAGCAAGGTTGAACATTAAAAACAAAAATAAATAAATATAATATGAGCTATAGTATATAATTTTAATTCTGTGTTACATTTGTTAAAATATGTGTTCCTTTGAGCTGTTTCTGACAAAGTTTTCGTAAGTGAATTAAAAAAAATTTTGCTGCTTGATTTAATATATTGTTTCTTATTTTTTGTCCCGGGTGTTTTTATATATTTGTCATACTTCTTTTAACTGATTCAGTGCCAAACAAAAAGTAGATTTGAACCACACATATAGTGCACAATCAAATGAACAAGTATTGTAAAGTAAATTTCCGTTCACTGAGCATTGAAGTTGCGGAAGATACCACGAAAGCAATGGCAATCTACTGAACGTAAAAACTTGCCTAGTACATCAACAGCAGCTGAAAAATGCTGGTGTTGACTGCAACGTCCTGTAAGGGAAATGCAATTTAAAAAAATAACAACAAAAAACCACAAAACAAAGCAAATAACACGATGACCCTAGCATCTAGCATAGTGATGTAAGATCCTTCTGTCCAAATGAAATATTCTTCAGCACTTAATAAGTTAAACAACTTCAGTTCACTCAATAGACAAATTTATGTTTATGATTTTATTCCACTTCTTCTTCTTCTTCTTATAGTCCATGTCATGTGGCTTTGGTGATCATATCTGTCAACAGCCTTCTGTCTCATGTAATGCTAATCTTCTTATAGTCCATGCCATGTGTCTTTGGTGATCATGTCTTTTTCACAGCCTTCTTTCTCGTGTACTGCCTATAATTTCTGATATATCTCATGTGCTGCCAGTCATTTCTGATACTGATGTTCTTTCATGCCATGAAGTCAAACTGTCCACCATCTTCTCTCCTGATCTCCATATGCCTCTCTTCCCCTCCAGCTTTCCCATTGTGGTGACATAACCCAGCTTTCCCCTTCTCATGACATGCCCACAGAATGTGGATTGTTCTCTTCCAATGAAAGTAACCAGCTCTCCTTGTGAGTTCACTTCTTTAAAAATATCTTCATTACTACTCTTTCCATTCATCCATGGTGTTCTTATCATTCTTTTAAAAACCACATCTCCACAACTTCCACACATCTCCCCACTTGTCTGCTAATTGCTCATGATAAACTTCCATACATCAGTACTGGGCTGCATACAGCACCTAAGAACTCTTTTCCTAACCTTGATTCTTATCATCGTATCTTCTTGTTCCTCGTGTATCTTGTGGTGTCAAGGTGAAGCATAAACAGCAGGAGAATGTCCATTTATGGACTTCATATATTGAGATTCCCATGGACTCTGTTATTCCCTTTTGCATTGTTTACAAGGTTGGTCTCTTCTTCTGGTTCCATTTGGTCTGTACCTTTATTGACAAAGATCAATTCCAGAAAATATTCTTCATAACATGAAATGCTGCCCTTGTCCTAAATTTAACTTCCTTAATACTTCTTCCATCTGTGTTATTAAGGTACCCAAATGCTTAAATACGCAGACTTGTTTCAGATTGGCTGCATTTAGACCATTGGTTCCATTTGATGTTGCATTTGAGTATACAGTTTGTCTTTGTAATAAACATTACTTGTTGTGTTTTCTGTTATTCAGACTAAGTCCTCTGTTTTGACTTTCAGTGGTTTCAGCTATATCTATTATTTCTTGTAGCTGTTTGTTTTTCAGTGACGAAATCCACGCCATCAGCAGAATGCAAGTTGTTTACATTATGTCCACCAATTTGTATTTTTGACATGTTGTGTATGAGTCATGCTGACCTCCAAAGTGATAAATGAGTTGGTTAATAAAGTGAGAGGCCAGACAGAAGGAGTTACAGTAATAAATGTGTTGGTGATAAAGCAAGTGGCCAGACTGAAGGACTTAAAACTAATTAATGAGTTGGCTGATAATGTGAGTGGCCAGACAGAAGGAGTTAATGTAATAAATGAGGTGATTAATAAAGTGAGAAGCCAGACAGAATTAAAGTAATAAATGAGTTGGTTAATAAAATGAGTGGCCAGACAGGAGTTAAATTAATAAATGAGTTGGTTAATAAAGTGAATGGCCAGACAGGAAGAGCTAAAGTAATTTAAAAAAAATTGGTCTCTGTGGCTAAGGGCTTGCGAACGCGCTTTGTGAGCCCGTATACCCGGGTTCGAAACACAGCGGTGCTGGTTTTTTCGAAAAAGGTATAGGAGCCAGTCGTTCAGAAAGCAATGGCAAACTACTGAACGTAAAATTTGCCCAGGAATCACGAACAGCGAAAATGCTCGGGTTGACTGCTACGTCCTGTGAAGGACATGCAACTTAAAAAGTAATAAATGAGATGGTTAATAAAGTGAGTGGCCAGACAGAAGGAGTTAAAGTAATAAATGAGTTAGTTAATAAAGTGAGTGGCCAGACAGAAAGAATTAAACATTATTTGACAAATACAAAAGTCAAACCTTGATTTCCATGTCCGGCCATGTTTTCGTCACAAATGGAAACCTGTATAGTGTGAAAAAAATGTGAACAGCATGTAAACAAAATGTGAATACAATGTGAACAAGATGTGGACAAAATGTGAACAACATGTGAACAAAATATGGGGAAATATGAACAAGATGTGAACACAATGTGGACAAAATGTGAACAGCATGTAGACAAAATATGAACAAGATGTGAACAGCATGTGGACAAAATGTAAACACCATGTAAACACACACACAGAACCACACACACAAAACCACACACACAGAACCACACACATACACCACACCACAATATGCGAGTCCAGTGCCTTCTTCATTCAACAACAAACATGATGTACACGGGCTACATTTCAATATAATAACAATAATATAATTCAATACAATATAGTCCCTTAGTGAATTTAAACACGGCAGCCACAAACAATACGTTGCATGATTTATTGCCTGGCGTATTTAACTGTGCATCTCATCAGGTGCATACTGCAGAGTAATATACCATATGAAGTGAATAATACTTAAGATGAAACACTCAAAAACACAGTCACAGGTATTGTTCGAATATGGAGCATCTGTTATCCCCACAGGTCATTTTAAATTTGAAACAAATTCTTTGTAAAGAGTTTTAGCTGAAGTATTAAATAAATTGTGCAATATATTGTTTGTGGTTTCTGACGTTAAAAATGATACCTACATAAAAGTATACATATGCTGTAAACAGTCACAACACAATTACATTCAAAGCACACATTCCAGATGAATGAAGAAGAACAGGATAATGATATTAAGAAAATATGAAGAAGAAACAAGAAAAACATGAACATAGTTATTTAAAAAAGAATGATGGTTTGAAGAACGTTCACAGTTGTGTTAAAAAAAAGTTAGTTGCATGTCCTTCACAGGACGTAACAGTCAACCCCAGCAATTGTTTTTTTGGCTGTTCATGATTCCTGGGTAAGTTTACATTCGGTAGTTTGCACTGCTTTCTGAATGACTGGCACCCATACCATTTAATAAAAAACCATCACAGCTGTGTTTCAAACACGGGTATGGGGGATTACGAATTGCATCTTCAACACCTTCGCCACGGAGCCGGCTCAGTCGGACACTTCTACAATTCCTTAAGGTGGTATGGGCATATGGTGCTAGACCTATGATTCTATAGACCAATTGGCTCTCAGTGGGTGATGTGGGACGTATCACATGGGCTGCCTTTACTTCCCAAAATATTTCCTGATACTCAGTTTAGACTGGGTCAATCTGGGAGCCTCGGTCAATTAAAAAAATCCTTAACAAGCAGGGAAAATATGATCAGAAATCAGTAAATCAATCAGGTGCTGTCTCCACAATGAAGGTTGGTTGCAATGGATCTCCAACACTATATGTCTCCATCCCTGACTGTACATTCTGTCAGATTGATTTTCGTTCAACTCTTGACGTTATCTTCCCACTTGTAATATCGTCTGCCTCTTGCTGGCTTGCCTTCATCCTCACCCTCCAGTATGGTTTTATAAGTATAAGAGTGTTATGTCTTCTTTTAACATGACCATAATATTTCAATTTTTAAAAATTTCTTTCATAAACTCTATTCATTCTCTGTTTTACTAGAACCTCTATATTTAATTGTTTTAAATATACATAATGATAATGAAATACAACATATTGTCTGTATATCCACATCTCCAGGGTCTCTATGCGACTTCTAGTGTTGCATAAGATATAACTTGCCAGGGTTTAAAGCTAATAAATATCAAGAATGCACGTGGTGATTAATGAATATATTAATTAACTGGCGGCCATTATTAATTGCTAATAAGGTCACGACGCATCATATGTAAAAATAGATGACATGAGCAGTTAGGCTTCGCTACACCTATCGACTATCGCAATGATGGGCACTCTTCCGATTGATGGGTCTAAATAGTTCCGCAGTGAATAAGTTAGGGTTAAGGATTAGGGTCAGTGTTAGTTTAACACTAACCCTAACCCTTAACCCCTGACTTATTCACTGCGGAACTATTTAGACCCGTCAATCGGAAGAGTGCCCAATGATGTATGATTGCTAGGATGTTTGTTTAAAAATAAACAAGCTATCTATACTAATTAATAAGAAAACAAATTTTGATACATTCTGCTATGGCCTTGACTCGGACACGAAAAAAAGATGTCCAGAGAGTTGATTTCTGATTCTGTGTTTAAGATCAGGACACTCAAATAATAAATAAATATTAAATATAATATGCATATCTTCGCTTCTACGTGACATGCATGCATCATCTTGGTACCGTTGGATTCGGCTTTCCAAGGCCTATCTATCTGCGGTGATCTCATTAGTAAATACGCAATTTGAAAATCATGATGAAACCTGCTACAATTGGCAATTCTCATGTTTAATCAAATGCAAGGCGATGTATCCCTTACACGTTGGCTTAGAGCCGTGCGGTACACCCCCTCTCACTTTCTTTACCCTACACCACACGATAAGTAATAAATTAACTTTAAGAAGCATGAAAACTTACTGGAAGAATATCAATATACATAGAATTACTAATTAGAACTGATACATAACAACAATCAATAGTTGCAAACTGAGTGAAAAGGTGTATGCAGCATCCATGAACGTTTTTTTAAAAAGACTTTTTTTTTTACTAAGCTAAGTTTTTAGTAATATTAATAACTAATAATATCCAGTTGAGACGGCATCCGAAGAAGATTATTGTCATGAAGAAGATTATTTAGTGAAACTTAGAGGCCCTATATGTAACTAGGCATTTCAATTCGATACTTCAGGGTTTATGTTGCTTGATTCAAAGTGTGAAATGAAGGAAAGTTATCCAGTATATCACTAACCTGAATCCTCACTTTCTGAACTTGTGTGTTGTCTATGGCTGCTTTCACACATCACTTTCGGTTTCTCCGATTCTGGGGAAAACCATGTCTATTTTAAATTCCGGCGGATGATTACAGAAAATACCCGAAAGATTTCACCTACCTCTATAAATACAATAACAGCAACAACCACCAATAACATTTCTACTACTACTACTACTACTACTACTACTACTACTACTACTACTACTACTACTACTACTACTACTACTACTGCTGCTGCTGCTGCTGCTGCTGCTGCTGCTGCTGCTGCTACTACTACTGCTGCTGCTGCTGCTACTACTACTACTGCTGCTGCTGCTGCTGCTGCTGCTGCTACTACTACTACTGCTGCTGCTGCTGCTGCTACTACTACTACTGCTGCTGCTGCTGCTGCTGCTGCTGCTGCTGCTGCTGCTGCTGCTGCTGCTGCTACTACTACTACTACTACTACTACTACTAGTACTACTACTACTACTGCTCCTGCTGCTGCTGCTGCTGCTGCTACTACTACTACTACTACTACTACTACTACTGCTGCTGCTGCTGCTGCTGCTGCTGCTGCTGCTGCTGCTACTACTACTACTACTATAGTGCATTCAAATTTGTTTGCCTCAATATAAACATCCATATCTCAGTAACGAACTGAGGGAAAATTATGAGATTTAGTATATAACCTTATCATTATGTCCACCCAACAAAAAGATTTTTGTTCTGGAGATTTTACAGCAGATTTCAAAGTTTGTTTATATCCGGTATATAATTTACGAGTCTGAGATTAAATTCATAATTTTAAATGTATTACAGCGTAGCCAGACAACCAGCGCTCAATGTTGAATATTTTCACGGGATTGGCCTTATGCCAACTCCCGACGTTGTTTAATAATAATAAACTAGGACTGTTCAGAGGTGTCTCAAAATGTGGGTTATTTCATGAAACCCGATTAATATGTTGTTGTTGTTGTTTTTTTTTTTTTTTTTAAATCTTACCACTTATCGCTAACATTGAAATGTGTGAATATTTTTCAATGGGATTGAATGCGAAATTATACACTTCAAAGAATCGCTATGAAGTTGTACAAATATTTTTGTCAAGGAGCTGATGCAGGAAACTGTTTTATACTATTACAAATTCGTAAAAAAAAAAGAATAATGCATGCATTGGGTTTGAGTAAACGGTCATTTCGTCGACAGCTTTGACAAAGATGTCATAAGGCGAGATATTATAAAAATGCTTTAAAAAGTCGCTTAAAATTCGACAGGGTCGACTTCATTGCACCGGGTTCTATCCCATATGGCTCGGTCTCTTTCCGCAGCGCGGAAAGCATCGCACAAAGCACGAACTCCGCAGCTCTAGCGACGACCCACGGAAGTCTCCGAAAAATTTAACTCGTGAACCGAAGGATGCGGCCCGGAATCGAACCCACGACCTTTGGAGCCCGAGTCAAAAGGCTTGACCACTTCGCCACGGAGACTCCTAAAATTATAAAAATTTTGGATTTTATATCCAGGATTATCCAGCATTATAAAAATGCTGGATGCCAAAGAAACAGTGACTGTAAGAAAACTTAGAGTTTGGTTCAGAAAGAACAATAACATAGAGCTATCCAAAACAACTTTGTGGAAAATTATAAGGACATTATCTTCACTTTTTGAAAGTACAAGGGCGGTAGAAATATTTTTTGCGAGCAACCGCATTTAGGAGCCATGAGAAGCAGATACCTACGTGAAATAAGGAAAATGCGCAAAGAAAATTATGGAATAGTGTGTTTGGATGAAATGTGGATCAATGCGCACCACACAAGTGATAACGAATGGCAATCAGTGGATGGACAGATAAAGCGATATGTGCCCAGTAGTATAGGACAGCTTTTGGTCATGGCCCATGCTGGTAATACGCATAATGGCTTACAACAGAATGCTGGACTCGTGTTCGTATCAAAGCATACAGACAATAGGGATTATAATAAGATGAATGGTAATGTATTTAGAGATTGGCTCGAGAATACTGTGCTTCCATCCCTAGATAGACCGTCGTGTCAAATTATGGACAATGCATGATATCAATGTTGTTGCCCAAGAAGACAAAATACCTACAGCATCGGGCACAAAGGGAGCAATAAAGATATGACTCCGAATGGAAAACATACCATTTCCAGAAACGTATTTCTAGCTAGAATTGTTGTCCCTTGTAAAACAGACGCCAAAAAACAAGAAATATCAAATCGACAAGTTGATAGAAGAGCATCGTCATGGGTGCTTGAGACTTCCGCCGTACCATTCTCATTTTAACCCTATAGAACTTGTGTGGGCTAAAATTAAAGGACAGGTGGCAGCTGCCAATACTATATTCAAATTGTGTGACGTCAAGATACTAATTCTGTCCGCGCTATTAAATATTGATAAAAGTTACTGGGAAAATGTGAGGACCATGTGTTGAAAGAGGAAGAGGATTATTGGAGAAAGGATAGATTGAATTTTATGCAACCGAGAGCAGTCATCAACCTACTGGAATTGTCCGACACAGATTAAGGTCTGAGCAGATCGCAGACCTTAATCCACGTGCAAACCGACTGGGATATTTTGCTACAAATATTCAGAAGAATTGCAGGTCCTAAACATTACAGCATCAGCATAATGTCAATGGCAACAGTTTGTATTCCACAGTGATCAATTTTCAATTCCGCAAGCCCTCAGCGGTGACAAACAACTGTATTGAAAAAAAAGCGCACGCACGCGCGCGCACACACACACACACACACACACACACACACACACACACACACACACACGCACACACACACTAAACGCATTGAATACTGTCAAAGAGCCGCATGCAGGCAAATAGAGAAGTGAGAGAATTAAGGAAGAAGATTAAGAACGGATAGAGATAACATCCCTATCTAAGAAATAGGGGAGAGAAGGGACAGAACGCAAGAGGGAGAACCGTAAACAGTTCTCCGACTGAACACACGCGTGTCCTAAAAAGGGAACACGCTAATATATGATCAAGAGTTACCCAAGATAGAGTGGGAAAACCAGTATTACGAGAAGTATCCATAAACAGTGGATACTTTAGAAGAGTAACCGAGTGACAAGTAACCATAACGCGTGACGCACGAAGGGTCAGCAGCTCGTGGTGGAGGAACACGCCACGAAAGTCAAGCAGACTGAGACTTGACAGCATACAGGACGGATCGGTGTACTTGCTCTGAATACTGTATCGTTTACAGGACAGTAGAGATAGACTTAGACTTAGAATAATTCAGTGATAATACCATTAGACCATGTCATAACATAGTAATGGCTAATGCCATCATGTATGTATCTCATGTGATTATCAGCTCTCAGAGCTTGTGTATAATCAGCCCAAAATAAATCTATATCCTTTTGTGCGACGTACGAGTTATCATTCGTGTGGTACAAAAGAAGAATCCATGTGGGCCTGTCATAACTAGGTTGCTGACAAATACCAACAGAAGAGTAATATTGCGGTGGAAACTGACATATTGTGGCATACGATACGTGAGAGCAAACACGTTGTCAAATTAGGGGACAACATACTTGCATACGAATCAATCTATAAACTTCAATGAAAAGAGGACCAACATCTTGGTCGTTAAGAAGAAAGCCCACTACAGAGACTCTGACAACTATTTTCATAGTGCAAAACAGGTAATCATGTTCAGTCTCTGAACGGTATACAGCAGAGTAGACAATCTTTCACGAAGACTCAAAGCGGGTCTGTCACCCATGTGTACGTGTGAACAAACTACACAGACAGCTGAACAGATCCTTAAAAATGGAAACATGATGACTAAATTGCGGTATCATTTCTGGTCATTCCATACGCACTTTAACGCACGGCTATTTGGAAGCTTTCACGAACTCAATATAAAAAGCTAGCATGAATAGTTGTGTACACATTATTAATCAGCAGCTAAAGAAACAAGAAGGAAATTAAAAATAAGGTAAGAAATATATTCCTTCTACTTTCCTGTCAATTTACAAATTATTTACCCCATGCCTCTGTAAATTATCTGTCTTTACTAATATTACACATTGCACCCCTCTCGGGATTCTCCGTGGTGAAGTAGTCAAGCCGTCTGACTCGGGCTACGAAGGTTGTATGTTCGATTCCGGGCCGCGTCCTTCATTTCACGAGTGAATTTTTTCGGAGACTCCCGAGGGTCGTCGCTGGAGCTACGGAGTTCGTGCTTTGTGCGACACTTTCCGCGCTGCGGAAAGAAACGGAGCCATATGGGATAAAAACCCGGTGCAATGCAGCCGACACTGTCGACTTTTAAGCTACTTCTCTTATTGCACCCACTCCCATACGAATCCGGATACGTCTTGTGTCGTCATGTGAATAGGCGGGGCGTTCCTTACTGTAAAAACAAGTTTGTTAGCGAGAAATCACTAGTTTTTCAGCAAAACATCAAAGAAATGTCGCCGCTTTCCATGATGTAAGTTGCTTTTGGACCTATCAAAGGCATATTCCTTGGGTGGGGGTAAATATAAGACGGCAGGAAAAATTTCATAACGATGCAACAGTTTTCAAAATAATTGATCGTGAATGACGGCATTCGTTTGTGGACATACTATCCTAGTAGTAGTAGTAGTAGTAGTAGTAGTAGTAGTAGTAGTAGTAGTACTAGTAGTAGTAGTAGTAGTAGTAGCAGTAGCAGCAGCAGCAGCAGCAGCAGCAGCAGCAGTAGCAGCAGCAGTAGCAGCCGTCGCAGCCGTCGCAGCCGTCGTAGCCGTCGTAGCCGCCGTCGTAGCCGTAGTAGTAGTAGTAGTAGTAGTAGTAGTAGTAGTAGTAGTAGTAGTAGTAGTAGTAGTAGTAGTAGTAGTAGTAGTAGTATTTTTCCAGCCGTCTTATATTTACCCCCACCCAAGGAATATGTCTTTGATAGGTCCAAAAACAACTTAAATAATTGAAAGCGGCGACATTCCTTTGATGTTTTTCTGAACAACTAGTGATTTCTCGTTAACAAAGTTATTTTTACGGTAATGGGAGACCTGTCAATTCTGATGACACACAAAGGCGTATCCAGATTCGTATGGGAGTGGGTGCAATGAAAGAACTATAGTCTGTCCGGAAATTAATGCCGTCATCCACGATCAATTATTTTGAAAACTGTCTGTTGCATCGTTACGAAATTTTTCCAGCCGTCTTATATTTACCCCCACCCAAGGAATATGTCTTTGAAAGGTCCAAAAGAACTTAAATCATTGAAAGCGGCGACATTCCTTTGATCTTTTGCTGAACAACTAGTGATTTCTCGCTAACGAAGTTATTTTTACGGTAATGTGAGACATGTCAATTCTGTTGACACACAAAGGCGTATCCGGATTCGTATGAGAGTGGGTGCAATGAACGAATTAGCTTAAAATCGACAGGGTCGGCTGCATTGCACCGGGTGTTTATCCCATATGGCTCAGTTTCTTTCCGCAGCGCGGAAAGCGTCGCACAAAGCACGAACTCCGTAGCTCCAGCGACGACCCTCGGGAGTCTCCGAAAAAATGCACTCGTGAAATGAAGGACGCGGCCCGGAATCGAATATACAACCTTCGGAGCCCGAGTCAGACGGCTTGACCACTTCATCACGGAGATTCCCGAGAGGGGTGCAACGTGTAATATTAGTAAAGACAGATAATTTAGAGGCACGGGGTAAATAATTTGTACATTGACAGGAAAGTAGAATGAACATATTTCTTACCTTATTTTTCACTTCCTTCTTGTTTCTTTAGCTGATGCTGATGCTGTAACGTTTAGGGCGTGCAATTCGTCTGAATAGTTGGAGCAAAATATCCCAGTAAGTGTGTACGTAGATTGAGGTCTGCGATCTGCTCAGACCTTAATCTGTGTCGGACGATTCTAGTAGGTTGATGATTGCTCTCGGTTGCATAAAATTCAATCCATCCTTTCTCCAATAGTCCTCTTCCACTTTCAACACATGTTCCTGACGTTTTTTCCAGTAACTTTTATCAATATTTAATAGCGCGGACAGACAGACAGACAGACAGATAGACAGACAGACAGACAGACAGACAGACAGGTAGGTAGGTAGGTAGGTAGGTAGGCAGAAAGGTAGGTGGGTGGGTGGGTGGATGGCTGGCTGACTGGGTGGGTGGGTGGGTGAGTCGGTCGGTCGGTGGGTCGGTCGGTCGGTGGGTCGGTCAGTTGGACGGTCGGGCGGCCGGCAGGCAGGCAGGCAGGTAGGTAGATAGATAGATAGATAGATAGATAGATAGATAGATAGCAAGCTAGCCAGATAGATAGATAGATAGATAGATAGATAGATAGATAGATAGAGAGATAGAGAGATAGATAGAGAGATAGATAGATAGATAGATAGATAGATAGCCAGCTAGCCAGATAGATAGATAGATAGCCAGCTAGCCAGATAGATAGATAGATAGATAGATAGATAGATAGATAGATAGATAGATAGATAGATAGATAGATAGATAGATAGATAGATAGATAGATAGATAGATAGATAGATAGATAGATAGATAGATAGATAGATAGATAGATAGATCCCCGCCAGGAGCTGGGCCGAGCCAGCTAGTTTATTTATATAATCACGTTTCATGAAAGAACCCACAGTTTGACGACACCTCTGAACCTACCTCATATAAATTCCCTCAGTATGCCAAAAGCAAATTCGCGCAGACAAATTTCAAAAATTTGGGGGTGTCTTGTTGAAACGGTAATACTCTTAAAATGATGGAATGAGTGCGGGAGCAAAAAAATATATACCGCATATAACCAAACATTGAAATCTGCTTTACAATCTCCAGAACAAAATTTTTTTTTTTGTTGGGTGGACATAATTATAAGGTTATATACTAAATCTCATTATTTTCCCTCAATTGGTTACTGAGATATTGAATTTTATATTGAGGCAAAAAAAAAAAAAAAAAAAAAAACACTATAGCTTAAAATCGACAGGGTCGGCTGCATTGCACCGGGTTTTTAATCCCATATGGCTCAGTTTCTTTCCGCAGCGCGGAAAGCGTCGCACAAAGCACGAACTCCGTAGTTCCAGCGACGACCCTCTAGAGTCTCCGAAAAAATGCACTCGTGAAATGAAGGACGCGGCCCGGAATCGAACATACAACCTTCGGAGCCCGAGTCAGACGTCTTGACCACTTCACCACGGAGATTCCCGAGAGGGGTGCAATGTGTAATATTAGTAAAGACAGATAATTTAGAGGCACGGGGTAAATAATTTGCAAATTGACAGGAAAGTAGAAGGAATATATTTCTTACCTTATTTTTCATTTCCTTCTTGTTTCTTTAGCTGATGCTGATGATGTAACGTTTAGAGCGTGCAATTCGTCTGAATAGTTGGAGCAAAATATCCCAGTAATGTGTACGTAGATTGAGGTCTGCGATCTGCTCAGACCTTAATCTGTGTCGGACGATTCTAGTAGGTTGATGATTGCTCTCGGTTGCATAAAATTCAATCCATCCTTTCTCCAATAGTCCTCTTCCACTTTCAACACATGTTCCTGACGTTTTTTCCAGTAACTTTTATCAATATTTAATAGCGCGGACAGACAGACAGACAGACAGACAGACAGACAGACAGACAGGTAGGTAGGTAGGTAGGTAGGTAGGCAGAAAGGTAGGTGGGTGGGTGGGTGGATGGCTGGCTGACTGGATGGGTGGGTGGGTGAGTCGATCGGTCGGTGGGTCGGTCGGTCGGTGGGTCGGTCGGTTGGACGGTCGGGCGGCCGGCAGGCAGGCAGGCAGGTAGGTAGATAGATAGATAGATAGATAGATAGATAGATAGCAAGCTAGCCAGATAGATAGATAGATAGATAGATAGATAGATAGATAGATAGAGAGATAGAGAGATAGATAGAGAGATAGATAGATAGATAGATAGATAGATAGCCAGCTAGCCAGATAGATAGATAGATAGAAAGATAGATAGATAGATAGATAGATAGATAGATAGATAGATAGATAGATAGATAGATAGATAGATAGATAGATAGATAGATAGATAGATAGATAGATAGATAGATAGATAGATAGATAGATAGTTAGATCCCCGCCAGGAGCTGGGCCGAGCCAGCTAGTTTATTTATATAATCACGTTTCATGAAAGAACCCACAGTTTGACGACACCTCTGAACCTACCTCATATAAATTCCCTCAGTGTGCCAAAAGCAAATTCGCGCAGACAAATTTCAAAAATTTGGGGGTGTCTTGTTGAAACGGTAATACTCTTAAAATGATGGAATGAGTGCGGGGGCAAAAAAATATATACCGCATATAACCAAACATTGAAATCTGCTTTACAATCTCCAGAACAAAATTTTTTGTTGTTGGGTGGACATAATTATAAGGTTATATACTAAATCTCATTATTTTCCCTCAATTGGTTACTGAGATATTGAATTTTATATTGAGGCAAAAAAACAAAAAAAAAAAAAAACACTATAGCTTAAAATCGACAGGGTCGGCTGCATTGCACCGGGTTTTTAATCCCATATGGCTCAGTTTCTTTCCGCAGCGCGGAAAGCGTCGCACAAAGCACGAACTCCGTAGTTCCAGCGACGACCCTCTGGAGTCTCCGAAAAAATGCACTCGTGAAATGAAGTACGCGGCCCGGAATCGAACATACAACCTTCGGAGCCCGAGTCAGACGTCTTGACCACTTCACCACGGAGATTCCCGAGAGGGGTGCAATGTGTAATATTAGTAAAGACAGATAATTTAGAGGCACGGGGTAAATAATTTGCAAATTGACAGGAAAGTAGAAGGAATATATTTCTTACCTTATTTTTCATTTCCTTCTTGTTTCTTTAGCTGATGCTGATGATGTAACGTTTAGGGCGTGCAATTCGTCTGAATAATTGGAGCAAAATATCCCAGTAAGTGTGTACGTAGATTGAGGTCTGCGATCTGCTCAGACCTTAATCTGTGTCGGACGATTCTAGTAGGTTGATGATTGCTCTCGGTTGCATAAAATTCAATCCATCCTTTCTCCAATAGTCCTCTTCCTCTTTCAACACATGGTCCTGACGTTTTTTCCAGTAACTTTTATCAATATTTAATAGCGCGGACAGACAGACAGACAGACAGACAGACAGAAAGGTAGGTAGGTAGGTAGGTAGGTAGGCAGAAAGGTAGGTGGGTGGGTGGCTGGCTGACTGGGTGGGTGGGTGGGTGAGTCGGTTGGTCGGTAGGTCGATCGACCGGCCGGCAGGCAGATAGATTAGATAGATAGATAGATAGATAGATAGATAGATAGATAGATAGATAGATAGCCAGCTAGCCAGATAGATAGATAGATAGAAGATAGATAGATAGATAGATAGATAGATAG
>OY992876.1:440385750-440463250 GCA_963921405.1 Cepaea hortensis
TCTGGAGTCTCCGAAAAAATGCACTCGTGAAATGAAGGACGCGGCCCGGAATCGAACATACAACATTCGGAGCCCGAGTCAGACGTCTTGACCACTTCACCACGGAGATTCCCGAGAGGGGTGCAATGTGTAATATTAGTAAAGACAGATAATTTAGAGGCACGGGGTAAATAATTTGCAAATTGACAGGAAAGTAGAAGGAATATATTTCTTACCTTATTTTTCATTTCCTTCTTGTTTCTTTAGCTGATG
This sequence comes from Cepaea hortensis, assembly GCA_963921405.1. Lineage (NCBI taxonomy): Eukaryota > Metazoa > Mollusca > Gastropoda > Stylommatophora > Helicidae > Cepaea > Cepaea hortensis. The sequence goes on from OY992876.1 coordinate 440,386,003, forward strand.
CTGATGATGTAACGTTTAGGGCGTGCAATTCGTCTGAATAGTTGGAGCAAAATATCCCAGTAAGTGTGTACGTAGATTGAGGTCTGCGATCTGCTCAGACCTTAATCTGTGTCGGACGATTCTAGTAGGTTGATGATTGCTCTCGGTTGCATAAAATTCAATCCATCCTTTCTCCAATAGTCCTCTTCCTCTTTCAACACATGGTCCTGACGTTTTTTCCAGAAACTTTTATCAATATTTAATAGCGCGGACAGACAGACAGACAGACAGACAGACAGACAGAAAGGTAGGTAGGTAGGTAGGTAGGTAGGCAGAAAGGTAGGTGGGTGGGTGGCTGGCTGACTGGGTGGGTGGGTGGGTGAGTCGGTTGGTCGGTAGGTCGATCGACCGGCCGGCAGGCAGATAGATTAGATAGATAGATAGATAGATAGATAGATAGATAGATAGATAGATAGCCAGCTAGCCAGATAGATAGATAGATAGAAGATAGATAGATAGATAGATAGATAGATAGATAGATAGATAGATAGATAGAAAGATAGATAGATAGATAGATAGATAGATAGATAGATAGATAGATAGAGAGATAGAGAGATAGAGAGATAGATAGAGAGATAGATAGATAGATAGATAGAGAGATAGAGAGATAGATAGATAGATAGATAGATAGATAGATAGATAGATAGATAGATAGCCAGCTAGCCAGATAGATAGATAGATAGAAAGATAGATAGATAGATAGATAGATAGATAGATAGATAGATAGATAGATAGATAGATAGATAGATAGATAGATAGATAGATAGATAGATAGATAGATAGATAGATAGATAGATAGATCCCCGCCAGGAGCTGGGCCGAGCCAGCTAGTTTATTTATATAATCACGTTTCATGAAAGAACCCACAGTTTGACGACACCTCTGAACCTACCTCATATAAATTCCCTCAGTGTGCCAAAAGCAAATTCGCGCAGACAAATTTCAAAAATTTGGGGGTGTCTTGTTGAAACGGTAATACTCTTAAAATGATGGAATGAGTGCGGGAGCAAAAAAATATATACCGCATATAACCAAACATTGAAATCTGCTTTACAATCTCCAGAACAAAATTTTTTTTTGTTGGGTGGACATAATTATAAGGTTATATACTAAATCTCATTATTTTCCCTCAATTGGTTACTGAGATATTGAATTTTATATTGAGGCAAAAAAAAAAAAAAAAAACACTATAGCTTAAAATCGACAGGGTCGGCTGCATTGCACCGGGTTTTTAATCCCATATGGCTCAGTTTCTTTCCGCAGCGCGGAAAGCGTCGCACAAAGCACGAACTCCGTAGTTCCAGCGACGACCCTCTGGAGTCTCCGAAAAAATGCACTCGTGAAATGAAGGACGCGGCCCGGAATCGAACATACAACATTCGGAGCCCGAGTCAGACGTCTTGACCACTTCACCACGGAGATTCCCGAGAGGGGTGCAATGTGTAATATTAGTAAAGACAGATAATTTAGAGGCACGGGGTAAATAATTTGCAAATTGACAGGAAAGTAGAAGGAATATATTTCTTACCTTATTTTTCATTTCCTTCTTGTTTCTTTAGCTGATGCTGATGATGTAACGTTTAGGGCGTGCAATTCGTCTGAATAGTTGGAGCAAAATATCCCAGTAAGTGTGTACGTAGATTGAGGTCTGCGATCTGCTCAGACCTTAATCTGTGTCGGACGATTCTAGTAGGTTGATGATTGCTCTCGGTTGCATAAAATTCAATCCATCCTTTCTCCAATAGTCCTCTTCCTCTTTCAACACATGGTCCTGACGTTTTTTCCAGAAACTTTTATCAATATTTAATAGCGCGGACAGACAGACAGACAGACAGACAGACAGACAGACAGAAAGGTAGGTAGCTAGGTAGTGTCGCGTAACGTATACTACTAGGATGGAATTGGATCAAAGTAGATACTAAATAGACTTCTACGAATAGAGAATCTAACCACTACTGAAGAAGCGATCAAATGGCTCGCAATTCTAGAAGAATGATTATCAAAAGTCCCAGAATGGATCACTACTTCTAAACAGTGCCAGGCGGAAAGTTATGACGACGAACTGTGCTAACAAACGAAGACAGTATGTCAAGTGATTCCTGCTAACGTGCCTGGATGAAAAAAAAATTATCCCCCACTGCCTAATGTATTCTCACACAACAGGAGATAAGACAGAATGATACGTATAGATGTAGTCCTTTCACTCGTCACACAATCTGATGATGCCAATTCTATAATGACAGACGCAGTTGTTAAAAGTACAAATATAACATAACGTTTAATCCTAAAGAACACTACGTGAGCCCCACTGGGAACTCACTGACACATAAGAGATACGCAGATCCCTGAAATCTTGACCAGATAAGGTTCAGCTAGAGGATATAATCATAGACTCTTAGCCAATAGCGGACAAATTAGGATTGCTGTGCAGTGGCAAACGGGTGGGTAGCCACTCATCTGATAATCATTAGCCTCCTGGATGGTAAGCTGGCAGTGCTGACTGGATCGTGGTATGGACTCCACTCTCTGCTGCATCAAGTGAGTGGTTCGTAGCTCAATCACCGGTCGTGACTACGGCTACGAATGATCAGGGTGCAGGCTCTGTGAATGACAGTGAGAAGGAGTGAATAATCCTTCAAGACAGAATTGTAAATTCTTTTGGCCATGTCCTGCATGGCATGCTTGTCTCATAAATTTTCATAGCATGTATTATTTAAATTTACAGTTTGATTCCTTATCTGAAATCTACAACAGCACACTGATCTAATGGAAACAGCACACAAATGATATCCTATTCTCTCTGCTGACATTTAGATCAAACATGTACAATCACAATGCTCTACTTCAAAGACCACATTCCAAATATATATTCTAAGTCACGATTAATCATGGAAACATGAACCACAATTCACATAATGACTTAACAGTACATATAGGATGACTTCAATGGAATGGAACTCAGACGCCACAACTCCGACGTCACATATACATTAACAAACCATTAAATCGATGAAACACCACACATCATTTTCCAAGTATGGAAACACACAAACTACCCTCCACACGATGAATTAACATCACATGATGAATTCCATAGAATGAAATGAAATCACACACAACAACTATAACTTCACGATGTACACGAGTGAACCATTAAAATCAATGAAACACCCCAAGTTCACTTAAAGAGTTATGAGTTGTACTAATAGCAAGTCTTCCTTATATTAATTAAAACATAATTAATTATCTAGAAGATTTCTTAGCTAGGTTTAAGATTATTTTCACTATACACAAGAACAATATTAGGGTTGGAGAATTCCCCCAAGGTTTGAACTTTGTTAAGTGGGCCATCTTGGACCACATGGTAGGAATCTGACTATGGGCAAGATAGAGATTAATAAAGAATAATTAATGGTAACTTATTCACTCTCTGAACTAATTCCTTCAACTAATAAGTATATTATCTAGAGAAATACGCTAGTTCCGAAGTTTAAGCACATAATTAAATTATCTTAACTCTAATCGTCTACTGACTAACTCAGGTGTCCTTCCGCAGGCAGATACCTAATTTCGAGAATCACGTAATGTAATTTATCCATGTTTTTAATGCCACATGTGACGAGCTTTTCGTTTTACCCTTGTCGGCAAGCCACATGGCACAAACATGGTCCTAATTCTAATATTAGTTAACTAACACTAGTTTTAATTAATAGTATCTATTATCGATCGGCATGGCCGGTAGATTTTGCCGGCATTTTGACACACAGAAAAATGTTTAACAAAATTATTATTAACTCACCCTGCAACTAGATTTTGACTGGCCTATCGGGAGTGGAGACTATCATTGGCTTTTCTATGTTTTAGATTGTTGTTCGGCTTAACAAGAGCCAGCAATAAAATATGTTTAAACACAGACAGGTGTTCAATTTTAGCCAATTGACTTGATAGCTCCTCCCTCCCGCTGTCAGAAAATGGCAGACGTTAGGGTGCTACCGGAAGTTAACTTCTCATCCAGGAGAGTTCCCTTCCTGTGGCCAAATTATTTTTCACAGCCAAACCTGAATATAAAATTCAGTCTGACTGGATTTCTTGGCTTGTAAACGAACTCTACCCTACATCTACTTCTAACTATAAGAAGAAATAGTATTTAACTCTCTCTATAGTTTTATGTATATAAATACACTAACCAAAGACGATTTTATCTAATATTTGAAAATATAGATAAAAATAAAAAAAGGATACAGACTACATAGAGGGGTTTACTGAGGGCTATCTCCATCTAGTAACAAAACGATCTGAGAGGTGGGCCAACCTGTCACAAATGCCCATCGTTCAAAAAAAGTTGGAGAAGCAACTTTTTCTCCAGCCCGAACTCTCATATAGTTTTGTCAGCCCTTACTCTGACGTTTATGGGTCATTTGGACAGGTCCCCCTCTTCATCAATAGCACAATGTCTATTCACTATTCTCAGACTCTTCGTTTCTAAGACACCTTCTAAGAAACCTCCTCGCTTGATGTCGCTTCCATGGAAATCTTCTCTGGAAACTTTGCTTTCGTTGGTCGGGGTGTCCTTCGTCTGTCACTGATAAAGGTCCTACAATTCCAACATCTCTCCTTCGACCCAATTGGTCTTGATCCCTATACTTCATGCGCGTCGTCCTTACTTTCCCTTTAGACGTCTCTAAGTTGGGATCGTGTTCAGCCGCGTCATCTTCCTCACATCTGTCGGGGTTGTCTTCCCATCTGGATTGATCCCCTTTGGATCCATTATCAACCACTGCCAGAGTCATAATATGAACTGGTGGGTTCGTGTTGTTCTCAAAATGTCTTTTGAGTAAATTCACGTGGAAGACTGTAGTTTTCCCGCGAATAGAAACAGAGTACTTGTTGCTGGACACCTTCTCTTTAATGATGAATGGTCCTTGCCAAGCAATTTCTAACTTATTATCCCCTTTGGTTAATAAGACTAGCACTTTATCTCCTACCTCTAGAGACTGGTTTCTAATAGGTTTATTATAGAAGGAAGCCTGTTTCTTTCTGGCACGACGGAGAGTGGAGTTAGCTAATTTCCATCCCGTGTGCAGTTTCTGTTTCAGTTCCTCTACATACTGTGAAGACTTGACGACACTCTCATCTGTTCCTTCATCAGTCCAGGTTCTCAAACGAGCCTCAAGCGGTCCTTTAATTGGTCGTCCGAACAATAGTGTAGCAGGTGGAAGACCGGTGGCGACATGTGGTACTTCTCGATAGGCAAACATTGCTGCTGATAAGTACGTGTCCCAACTATCTGGTTTCTCCTGGACTAACTTGTTCACGATCGATTTGAGAGTCCCTGTATATTTGACCACAAGTCGCTTATTCTCTGTGAGACTAAAACCTGTGTTGATATGGTGCATCCTGAAGATGTCGGAGATTTCTCCTCTTAACTTCTCATTCAATGATGACCCACTATCACTTACAATAAGAATAGGGAATCCTACTCTGGTAAATATTTCTAGGAGAGCCTCTGCTACCCTAGTTGCATTGATGGAGGGCAGTACAGTAGCTTCAGCCCACATTGTACCTGTATCTACTACAGTTAAAATATAAGTATTTTTCTTCTTAGAAGTGGGCAATGGACCAATAATGTCTATAGCTACTCGCTCAAAAGGAATGTTCAAAACTAACCCTTCCCCTATGGAAACAGGAGTAGACCACTGCTTGGGGGAGCCATGTTGACACTCCGGACAAGACTGGACGTATCTTCGTATGTCAGCAGTCATTCCCGGCCAAAAATAATGACAAGAAATACGCTGGGTAGTAACTCCTACAGTCATATGTCCACTGAAGGATATGGTATGTCCCATATGCAATATCTTATTACGATATTGTTTCGGCACGACAAGTTGCCCGTGTTCGGTACCCATAGTTCCTGCTCTATGGTACAACAACTTGTCCTTTAAATAGAAATTTCCAGCTGCTGGAGGATTTCTACCGTTTGGCAGTTTGCCAAAACAAGATGCTAAAGTCGGACATTCATTTTGTGCAGCCCTAATCTCCCGAGGTAGAGGGTTGATTGAGAGTATAGGTTCATGTGACTGTGCAACCTGACTCCGGGTCTCCACTGCTGCCATTATCATTGGTGATGAGGGTTCTCCTAAATATACATACTTACGACCAAGCATGAAAGGATATACCGGATCATCGATCACTGCAGCTGAAATGAGTCCAGTGACATACTTAGATGTCACATGTACTTTGGCTATCTTAGCTATTATAGTTGGAGAGCTCCTGGTAGCCCCTTTGACTACAACTGTTTGTTTTGTTAACTGTGATGGTTTCACTAACTGCTTAGTTATTATTGCATCACACTGGAGTCCACTGTCATAGAGACATAGTACTGGACTACCGTTAACCAGAATAGTTTCAACTGTGGGTGGCCTAGTTCCATTACTAGAACATATGCTCTGTTGGGTACTTGCCCCCGTAATCATACACGCAGCATACTGGGTAGGGGGATTATTTCTGCACACGCTCGTGTGGTGATCATTACTTTTGCAGTTCTTGCAGTAAGGTTTACCCCATCCACTATTGTTCGCTGGTGGTTTTTGTTTTTGGAAACCAGGATTTTGGTGCGGACCCCCAGTGTGCCCTCTGGTGTCTTTACCGTAAGAGTTGTTCTGCTGAAAACCCTTATTCTGTGTTGCAGGAGTATTTTGAGCAGTAGAAGAATTACAAGATTTAGTAGTAGCTACTTCGCCATGGGCAGTTAAATATCGTTCGGCTAGTGCAATAACCTCCTCTAGCCGAGCACCACCATTCTCTGCAATAAAGGTTTGTAGCTGTTTTGGAAGAACATCTTTAAATTGCTCAACAAGTATTAGTTCCGCCAGCCCGCCATAAGTAGCATCCAAATCACTCAGTTCTACCCACTTGTTAAAATAAGTGTGTAACCGTGAGGCGAACTGAGGAAATGATTCTCCTTGTGACCGTTTGGCGGTACGGAACTTCAACCTGTAGGCACTAGAAGTTAACTGATATCGTTTCAAGAGAGCATTTTTGAGTGTGACAATGTCCTTCTCAAGACCTGGAGGGAGTTTTGCAAACACTTCATACGCTGGACCGCGAAGTGCTTGGGAGAGTTTAATATTAAATTTATCCTTAGGCAGATTGTAGGCTTCACACATTAACACAAATTTGTCAAGATATTCATCCATCTGATCCTCCTTCGGGTCGAAGTGGGCCAGTGGAAAACTCATTGATCCTGGAGTAATATGTGGTCCTGAGGAAATGTCTTGGCTGTCAGTTGGAGAGCTGGCACTGCTAAATCTGGAGGCATCAGGATTTTGTAGTTCTAATCTCCTCAGTTCTAACTCGTGCTGTCTTAACTGCTCAGCTAATTTCAACTCCTTGTCCAGTTCTGCTTGCTTCAACTGGTTGTCCAATTCAGCCTGTTTCAACTGGTTGTCCAATTCAGCCTGTTTCAACTGGTTGTCCAATTCAGCTTGTCGCATCTTCTGTCTGGATTCAATTTCCGCCATCTGGATTTTTAATTTCATTCTTTCCTCTCGTTCGTCCTTCTCTTTGATGATGTCTTTGTTCTCGGCGCCATGTTCTTCCTTCTTCTATTACATATTTTTCCAACTCTGCACACTCATAACCTAACAATGTTCCTTGTTCTCGCAGTTCCTCCTTAGTAGGTGGCTTTTCAGAAGACATGTTAGTTATGTAATAATATATCTGTTGATACACCTGGATAACTCACTCACTTAATCAAGAATGTGTTTGTCGCAAAGATTCACAAATATCTTCAATAACAAGCATAAAAAATGTTACACATTGACACAACACTTACCCGTTTGCCAGCAATTCACCTTTGCCCTAACTTATGTTATCTTATATCTATTCTTATGTTAATCCTATGTTATAAGTATATATATATCTATATTAACTAGTATGATTAGTAGCTATCTCTTTTTAGTGACTGAAAGTTAGAACTATCTATGAAGTTGGATACTCGACTGAACCCAACAATCTATAGGATTGTCATGCCCGGACCGAGCCACCAGTGTCGCGTAACGTATACTACTAGGATGGAATTGGATCAAAGTAGATACTAAATAGACTTCTATGAATAGAGAATCTAACCACTGCTGAAGAAGCGATCAAATGGCTCGCAATTCTAGAAGAATGATTATCAAAAGTCCCAGAATGGATCACTACTTCTAAACAGTGCCAGGCGGAAAGTTATGACGACGAACTGTGCTAACAAACGAAGACAGTATGTCAAGTGATTCCTGCTAACGTGCCTGGATGAAAAAAAATGAGCCACCACTGCCTAATGTATTCTCACACAACAGGAGATAAGACAGAATGATACGTATAGATGTAGTCCTTTCACTCGTCACACAATCTGATGATGCCAATTCTATAATGACAGACGCAGTTGTTAAAAGTACAAATATAACATAACGTTTAATCCTAAAGAACACTACGTGAGCCCCACTGGGAACTCACTGACACATAAGAGATACGCAGATCCCTGAAACCTTGACCAGATAAGGTTCAGCTAGAGGATATAATCATAGACTCTTAGCCAATAGCGGACAAATTAGGATTGCTGTGCAGTGGCAAACGGGTGGGTAGCCACTCATCTGATAATCATTAGCCTCCTGGATGGTAAGCTGGCAGTGCTGACTGGATCGTGGTATGGACTCCACTCTCTGCTGCATCAAGTGAGTGGTTCGTAGCTTAATCACCGGTCGTGACTACGGCTACGAATGATCAGGGTGCAGGCTCTGTGAATGACAGTGAGAAGGAGTGAATAATCCTTCAAGACAGAATTGTAAATTCTTTTGGCCATGTCCTGCATGGCATGCTTGTCTCATAAATTTTCATAGCATGTATTATTTAAATTTACAGTTTGATTCCTTATCTGAAATCTACAACAGCACACTGATCTAATGGAAACAGCACACAAATGATATCCTATTCTCTCTGCTGACATTTAGATCAAACATGTACAATCACAATGCTCTACTTCAAAGACCACATTCCAAATATATATTCTAAGTCACGATTAATCATGGAAACATGAACCACAATTCACATAATGACTTAACAGTACATATAGGATGACTTCAATGGAATGGAACTCAGACGCCACAACTCCGACGTCACATATACATTAACAAACCATTAAATCGATGAAAACACCACACATCATTTTCCAAGTATGGAAACACACAAACTACCCTCCACACGATGAATTAACATCACATGATGAATTCCATAGAATGAAATGAAATCACACACAACAACTATAACTTCACGATGTACACGAGTGAACCATTAAAATCAATGAAACACCCCAAGTTCACTTAAAGAGTTATGAGTTGTACTAATAGCAAGTCTTCCTTATATTAATTAAAACATAATTAATTATCTAGAAGATTTCTTAGCTAGGTTTAAGATTATTTTCACTATACACAAGAACAATATTAGGGTTGGAGAATTCCCCCAAGGTTTGAACTTTGTTAAGTGGGCCATCTTGGACCACATGGTAGTAATCTGACTATGGGCAAGATAGAGATTAATAAAGAATAATTAATGGTAACTTATTCACTCTCTGAACTAATTCCTTCAACTAATAAGTATATTATCTAGAGAAATACGCTAGTTCCGAAGTTTAAGCACATAATTAAATTATCTTAACTCTAATCGTCTACTGACTAACTCAGGTGTCCTTCCGCAGGCAGATACCTAATTTCGAGAATCACGTAATGTAATTTATCCATGTTTTTAATGCCACACGTGACGAGCTTTTCGTTTTACCCTTGTCGGCAAGCCACATGGCACAAACATGGTCCTAATTCTAATATTAGTTAACTAACACTAGTTTTAATTAATAGTATCTATTATCGATCGGCATGGCCGGTAGATTTTGCCGGCATTTTGACACACAGAAAAATGTTTAACAAAATTATTATTAACTCACCCTGCAACTAGATTTTGACTGGCCTATCGGGAGTGGAGACTATCATTGGCTTTTCTATGTTTTAGATTGTTGTTCGGCTTAACAAGAGCCAGCAATAAAATATGTTTAAACACAGACAGGTGTTCAATTTTAGCCAATTGACTTGATAGCTCCTCCCTCCCGCTGTCAGAAAATGGCAGACGTTAGGGTGCTACCGGAAGTTAACTTCTCATCCAGGAGAGTTCCCTTCCTGTGGCCAAATTATTTTTCACAGCCAAACCTGAATATAAAATTCAGTCTGACTGGATTTCTTGGCTTGTAAACGAACTCTACCCTACATCTACTTCTAACTATAAGAAGAAATAGTATTCTCTCTCTCTATAGTTTATGTATATAAATACACTAACCAAAGACGATTTTATCTAATATTTGAAAATATAGATAAAAATAAAAAAAGGATACAGACTACATAGAGGGGTTTACTGAGGGCTATCTCCATCTAGTAACAAAACGATCTGAGAGGTGGGCCAACCTGTCACAGGTAGGTAGGTAGGTAGGCAGAAAGGTAGGTGGGTGGGTGGGTGGGTGGGTGGCTGGCTGACTGGGTGGGTGGGTGGGTGAGTCGGTTGGTCCGTAGGTCGATCGACCGGCCGGCAGGCCGACAGGCAGATAGATTAGATAGATAGATAGATAGATAGATAGATAGATAGCTAGCCAGATAGATAGATAGATAGAAGATAGATAGATAGATAGATAGATAGATAGATAGATAGATAGATAGATAGATAGATAGATAGATAGATAGATAGATAGATAGATAGATAGATAGATAGATAGATATCGGTAGGTCGGTCGTTCAGTCGGTCGGTCGGTCGGTCGATCGGCCGCCCTGCAGGCCGGCAGGCAGGCAGGCAGGCAGGCAGATAGATTAGATAGATAGATAGATAGATAGATAGATAGAACGAACGAACGAACGAACGAACAAACTTTATTTTCAAAGGGTTAAGAATTGGGCACGCAGGCCCGTCTAACATTCTGCCCTTCTATCACTCTCTTTCATACATTATTTCATTCACACATCATTCAAGGCTAACAAAGAATAGCAACAATATAAAAGATATGCATTATAAAGGCATGGGCAAAATGCAAACTCCAAAACTACACGAAACAGTAATATTAGATAATGGTCTGACACTTGTTATTAGCCATGTGGAATATACTGGCCTACAAAAAGGGGATTGGCTGTTATACTAGGGTTTTGTTATTATTATTATTATGTCAATTATTAAGGGGGAAGGTAATCCGTATTGAGATAGTGTTCGAATAATTTGCGATTATATGAATAGGGATTGGTGATGTCTTTGATTTCTTGTGGAAGATTGTTCCACAGCTGAGCTGCAGAGTACGTTAAGCTTGTTTTGTATAAGTCAATCCTAGGCTTCGGAATGTGTAGTATATTTAAACGTTTACTGTGTCTAGCATTATATTTAAACAATGGCCAAAGGTAATTTGGGGCATTCCGATGCAGGATTTTGTGAATTAGTTTAGCTTTATTGAAAAGCAGGCGTTTGCGGAATGGTAGTAACTGAAGGCGTTTATACAGGCTAGGATTGTCAGATAAATGTTTGCTATAATAGATAGATAGATAGATAGATAGATAGATAGATAGATAGATAGATAGATAGCCAGCTAGCCAGATAGATAGATAGATAGATAGATAGATAGATAGATAGATAGATAGATAGATAGATAGATAGATAGATAGATCCCCGCCAGGAGCCGGGCCGAGCCAGCTAGTTTATTTATATAATTACGTTTCATGAAAGAACCCACAGTTTGACGACACCTCTGAACCTACCCCATATAAATTCCCTCAGTGTGCCAAAAGCAAATTCGCGCAGACAAATTTCAAAAATTTGGGGGTGTCTTGTTGAAACGGTAATACTCTTAAAATGATGGAATGAGTGCGGGGGCAAAAAAATATATACCGCATATAACCAAACATTGAAATCTGCTGTACAATCTCCAGAACAAAATTTTTTTTTTGTTGGGTGGACATAATTATAAGGTTATATACTAAATCTCATCATTTTCCCTCAATTGGTTACTGAGATATTGAATTTTATATTGAGGCAACAACAACAACAACAACAAAACACACTATAGCTTAAAATCGACAGGGTCGGCTGCATTGCACCGGGTTTTATCCCATATGGCTCAGTTTCTTTCCGCAGCGCGGAAAGCGTCGCACAAAGCACGAACTCCGTAGTTCCAGCGACGACCCTCGGGAATCTCCGAAAAAATGCACTCGTGAAATGAAGGACGCGGCCCGGAATCGAACATACAACCTTCGGAGCCAGAGTCAGACGGCTTGACCACTTCACCACGGAGATTCCCGAGAGGGGTGCAATGTGTAATATTAGTAAAGACAGATAATTTAGAGGCACGGGGTAAATAATTTGTAAATTGACAGGAAAGTAGAATGAACATATTTCTTACCTTATTTTTCATTTCCTTCTTGTTTCTTTAGCTGATGCTGATGCTGTAACGTTTAGGGCGTGCAATTCGTCTGAATAGTTGGAGCAAAATATCCCAGTAAGTGTGTACGTAGATTGAGGTCTGCGATCTGCTCAGACCTTAATCTGTGTCGGACGATTCTAGTAGGTTGATGATTGCTCTCGGTTGCAATAAAATTCAATCCATCCTTTCTCCAATAGTACTCTTCCTCTTTCAACACATGGTCCTGACGTTTTTTCCAGTAACTTTTATCAATATTTAATAGCGCGGACAGACAGACAGACAGACAGACAGACAGACAGACAGACAGACAGACAGACAGACAGACAGACAGACAGACAGACCGACAAGACAGACAAGAAAGACAGACAGACAGACAAACAGACAGATAGGTAGGTAGGTAGGTAGGCAGAAAGGTAGGTGGGTGGGTGGGTGGGTGGATGGCTGGCTGGCTGGCTGGCTGGCTGACTAGGTGGGTGGGTCGGCGGGCACGCAGGCAGGCAGGCAGACAGACAGACAGACAGATAGATAGATAGACAGACAGACAGACAGACAGACAGATAGATAGATAGATAGATAGATAGATAGATAGATAGATAGATAGATAGATAGATAGATAGATAGATAGATAGATAGATAGATAGAAAATCAAATCAAATCAAATCAACTTTATTAGGGTCACAAATTGGGCGCGCAGGCCCTCTTACATTCGGCCCTTCCAATCACTCGTCTTTCGTTCATCAAGAGCATTATACATTTACATAGGAAGAAAAATAAACATTGTGAAATGAATGTTGTAAACATAAACAAGGCTAAACATGGAGAAAAATGTGTACATAAAAAGTATGTGACGTAAAAGTAGTGATGCCAGCGCGTCCCACACACACACACACACCACACACACACACACACTCTCTCTCTCTCTCTCTCTCTCTCTCATTCACTCTCACTCATTCACTCACACACACACACTCTCACTCATTCACTCTCCCTCTCACTCATTCACTCTCCCGTTCACTCATTCACTCTCCCGCTCATTCATTCACTCTCCCGCTCACTCATTCACTCTCCCGCTCACTTATTCACTCTCACGCTCACTCATTCTGTCTCTCCCGCTCACTCATTCACTCTCCCGCTCACTCATTCACTCTCCCGCTCACTCATTCACTCTCCCGTTCAATCATTCACTCTCCCGCTCACTTATTCACTCTCACTCATTCACTCTCACGCTCACTCATTCACTCTCACGCTCACTCATTCACTGTCCCGCTCACTCATTCACTCTACCGCTCAGTCATTCACTCTCACGCTCACTCATTTACTCACACGCCCACTCATTCACTCTCACGCTCAATCATTCACTCTCCCGCTCACTGATTCACTCTCACGCTCACTCATTCACTCTCACGCTCACTCATTCCTTCTCACGCTCACTCATTCACTCTCACTCATTCACTCTCACTCAATCACTCTCACGCTCACTCATTCACTCTCACGCTCACTCATTCACTCTCACGCTCACTCATTCACTCTCCCGCTCAATCATTCACTCTCCCGCTCACTCATTAACTCTCACTAATTCACTCTCCCGCTCACTCATTCACTCTTCCGCTCACTCATTCACTCTCCCGCTCACTCATTCATTCTCCCGCTCACTCATTCACTCTCACGCTCACTCATTCACTCTCACGCTCACTCATTCACTCTCACTCATTCACTCACACTCATTCACTCCCACACACAGACACTCTCACTCATTCACTCTCCAGCTCACTCATTCGCTCTCACGCTCACTCATTCACTCTCCCGCTCACTCATTCACCCTCACGCTCACTCATTCACTCTCACGCTCACTCATTCACTCTCCCGCTCACTCATTCACTCTCACTCATTCACTCTCCCGTTCACTCATTCAATCTCACGCTCAATCATTCACTCTCCCGCTCACTCATTCACTCTCCCGCTCACTCATTCACTCTCACGCTCACTCATTCACTCTCACGCTCACTCATTCACTCTCACGCTCACTCATTCACTCTCACGCTCACTCATTCTGTCTCTCATTCACACTCACTCACTCTCTCACTCAAACTACAGTAATGAACATAAGTTTAGATTATACATGATAAAATCAAATGGTATTTAACTTATAATATGACAGATGAGAATACACAAACATATGGATTCGCGTGTTACATAACATGCGTGTTACATGACATGCATCTGCTCAGCTCTCTCTCTCACTCTCTCTCTCTCTCTCTGTATTCTTTCATATACACACACTCACACGCATGCGTACGCTCACACACACACACACACACACTCTCTCTCTCTTTCTCTCTCATTCACTCTCACTCTCACTAATTCACTCTCCCGTTCACTCATTCACTCTCACGCTCACTCATTCACTCTCACGCTCACTCATTCGCTCTCACGCTCACTCATTCACTCTCCCGCTCACTCATTCACTCTCCCGCTCACCCATTCACTCTCACGCTCACTCATTCACTCTCACGCTCACTCATTCACTCTCCCGCTCACTCATTCATTCTCCCGCTCACTCATTTACTCTCCCGCTCACTCATTCACTCTCCCGCTCACTCATTCACTCTCCCGCTCACTCATTCTGTCTCTCCCGCTCACTCATTCACTCTCCCGCTCACTCATTCACTCTCCCGCTCACTCATTCACTCTCCCGCTCACTCATTCACTCTCCCGTTCAATCATTCACTCTCACTCATTCACTCTCACGCTCACTCATTCACTCTCACGCTCACTCATTCACTGTCCCGCTCAATCATTCACTCTGCCGCTCACTCATTCACTCTCACACTCACTCATTTACTCTCACGCTCACTCATTCACTCTCACGCTCAATCATTCACTCTCCCGCTCACTGATTCACTCTCACGCTCACTCATTCACTCTCACTCATTCACTCTCACGCTCACTCATTCACTCTCACGCTCACTCATTCACTCTCACGCTCACTCATTCACTCTCACTCATTCACTCTCACGCTCACTCATTCACTCTCCCGCTCAATCATTTACTCTCCCGCTCACTCTCACGCTCACTCATTCACTCTCCCGCTCACTCATTCACTCTCCCGCTCACTCATTCACTCTCCCGCTCACTCATTCACTCTCCCGCTCACTCTCACGCTCACTCATTCACTCTCCCGCTCACTCATTCACTCTCCCGCTCACTCATTCACTCTCCCGCTCACTCATTCACTCTCCCGCTCACTCATTCACTCTCACGCTCACTCATTCACTCTCACTCATTCACTCACACACACAGACACTCTCACTCATTCACTCTCCCGCTCACTCATTCGCTCTCACGCTCACTCATTCACTCTCCCGCTCACTCATTCACCCTCACGCTCACTCATTCACTCTCACTCATTCACTCTCCCGCTCACTCATTCACTCTCACTCATTCACTCTCCCGCTCACTCATTCACTCTCACGCTCAATCATTCACTCTCCCACTCACTCATTCACTCTCACGCTCACTCATTTACTCTCACGCTCACTCATTCACTCTCACGCTCACTCATTCTGTCTCTCATTCACACTCACTCACTCTCTCACTCAAACTACAGTAATGAACATAAGTTTAGATTATACATGATAAAATCAAATGGTATTTAACTTATAATATGACAGATGAGAATACACAAACATATGGATTCGCGTGTTACATAACATGCGTGTTACATGACATGCATCTGCTCAGCTCTCTCTCTCTCACTCTCTCTCTCTCTCTCTCTCTCTCTCTCTCTCTCTGTGTGTGTGTGTGTGTGTATTATTTCATATACACACACTCACACGCATGAGGGCGCTCACACACACACACACTAACACATCAACTCTCCCACTGTCTCACTCTCTAACACACAGTCCTACACACACACACTCACTCTCTCAATCACACTCTCTCACACATACACGTACACATGAACGCATGCACGCACGCACACACTCCCTCACTCACTCTCACACATACACGTACGAATGCATGCACTGACACGTTCCCCCACCATTTCTCGCTCAATCACTCTCTCCACACACACGCATGCACACACGCATTCACTCTCTCCCTCTCTCTGACACCCACTCTCTCTCTCTCTCTCGCTCCCACACGCACACACATATATAGTGAACAATTATAATGAACAATTATACTGAACAATTATACCAGTAAATGAATTATGGTGGCATATAGTCGGTATGGATTAAGTATTGAAAGAGTTTTCGGTTAAATGTGTAGGGACTCATTGGAGTTTTCAGATCTGGAGGCAGATGATTCCATAAGTGAGCACCAGAATAGGCAAAACATGTTTTGTATAGGTCCAATCTAGGCTTTGAGACATGTAACAAATTTAGGCGCTTGCTGTTCATTGCATTAGATTGAATCAGCGGCAGAAGATACTCTGGGGTATTTTGAGATATAATTTTATTCACTAATTTGGCTTTGTTGAAAAGGAAGCGCTTTTGTAGTGGTAGAAGTCTTAGATGACTGTACAAATTATTACTTTCAACGTGCTTTATGCCAGAAACCAGACGAATAGCGCGGTTTTGTAGAGAACATAGTCGTTTTAAATTAGATTTAGGGCAACCATCCCAAACTGTGGAACAGTAATCGAGATGTGATTGGATATAGCATGTATAGAATATTTTTCGTGTGCTTTCGTCCAGGAAGTGCTGAATTTTAGCAAGTTGGTAAACTTTTTGTGCTATTTTCTTGGTAAGAGCGTGAACATGAGAGCTCCAGTTCAAATGGCTGTCTATTAAAAGCCCTAGTGTTTTATGTTCAGTCACATTAACTATAGGTAACGTGCCCATGCGGAGTTCGAGCGGTGATCCAGTTATGGCTAGTGTCTGTAGTTTTTGTCTGGTCGTTATTAGCATGGATTTGGTTTTGCCGATGTTAATTTGCATGCGGTTTTCATTGCTCCATCTAGTAAGATTATCAAGTTCCTTTTGTAAAGAATTCTCTAATTCACTACGGTTTTCTTGACTAGTATATATAGTACAGTCGTCAGCAAATAGATCACAAGTTGTATTGATATATAAAGGACGATCATTAATATAAACTGCAAAAAGCAGCGGACCTAGTATTGAGCCCTGAGGCACACCAATATTAAGCTGTGTGGGTCTTGATAGACAGTTGTTGAAGGACACGACTTGTTGCCTGTCGGATAGAAATAACGTAATTATGTTCACCATGTTGGTGCTTGTCTTCATTTGCTTTAGTTTTCTAATTAAAATATCGTGATCTACCATATCAAAAGCTTTTTTAAAGTCTACAAACACCGCTCCACAAATTCTACCGTTGTTGATGTTTAAGTGCCAGTTATCGGTCATTTTTGTTAGAGCACTATGGCAAGAATATTTAGGTCGAAACCCAGATTGACTGTTAATTATTAGATCGTTGTTAATTAAATGGTGTAACGTTATTTTATGAATGTGTTTTTCTAGTGGTTTTGATAGCGACAATAATAAGGAAATAGGTCTATAATTACCCAAAACGCTATTATCTATTAGCTATATAGATAGATAGATAGATAGATAGATAGATAGATAGATAGATAGATAGATAGATAGATAGATAGATCCCCGCCAGAAGCCGTGCCTTGTCAGATAGTTTATTTATATAATCACGTTTCATGAAAGAACCCCCATTTGGAGACACCTCTGAATCATCGCGCTGTTTGTTTCAAAACGGAAATCACGTGAAAATTTAAAAAAAATGCGGGGACGTGTCTTGGTGAAGCTGTAATACTGTTAAAATCATGGACGCAATCTCTAAGTCGTAATTAATATACCGCATATAAACTAACTTTGAAATCTGCTGTAAAATCTCCAGAACAAAAATTTTTTTGTTGGGTGGACATAATGATAAGGTTATATACTAAATCTCATCATTTTCCCTCAGTTGGTTACTGAGATATTGAATTTTATATTGAGACACAAAAAAAAAAAAAAAAACACACACACTAAAGTAGTAGTAGTAGTAGTAGTAGTAGTAGTAGTAGTAGTAGTAGTAGTAGTAGTACTTGTAGTAGTAGTAGTAGTAGTAGTGGTAGTGGTGGTAGTAGTAGTAGTAGTAGTAGTAGTAGTAGTAGTAGTAGTTGTAGTAGTAGTAGTAATAGTAGTAGTAGTAGTAGTAGTAGTAGTAGTAGTAGTAGTAGTAGTAGTAGTAGTAGTAGTAGTAGTAGTAGTTGATCGACAGCTCAGGCATTCAGTATCGAAGAAGGCTTATCTCTGTCACGTTTGACTAGTTGATGGTGTCATTCTCTTAGGGATGAACAAATTGTAACATATGACTACGAGTCCTGGACAATTAGTAAATAGGCGAAAACATTCATGGAAACTTCGGAGAAATGGTTCTATAGAAGAATGCTGAAAATTAATTGGACATCCAAAAAGACCAATTTCGTCATTTTAAGGGAAGCTGAGTGGTAAAGACAACTTATCACTAAGATCAGAAAGAAGCAGTCATCGTATTTTAGCCACATTATGAAAAGACAAAACCTGGAACATGTTGTGATAACCGGAAAGATTTGCGGAAAAAGAGATAGAGGAAGACATCATGAGAAAATTCTTGACAGTCTTGTGTCATGGCGCGATAGGGAGTCAACACACGAAATTATCCATGACGTCGACATCGCAATTTGTGGAGGGGCATGATCACCCCCGCCAACCAGTACGGTGGATTAGTAGTAGTAGTAGTAGTAGTAGTAGTAGTAGTAGTAGTAGTAGTAGTAGTAGTAGTAGTAGTAGTAGTAGTAGTAGTAGTAGTTGTTGTTGTTGTTGTTGTTGTTACTGTCATTGTGATTATGGAGGTATGTGAATTCTTTCGGGTATTTCCGTTAATCATCTACCTGGATAGATACGGTTTTCCCCTAGGCGAGGAAGAAAATACAAACTGAAATAGGGGAAGAACAATGCGGGTTTGTAGAAGGAAAGGGTACAGTAAATGCTGTGTATATGCTGCGAACAGTTATTGAACGTGCTTTAGAAGTAAACAAGGATATACATCTTTGCTTTATTGACTACACAAAGGCTTTTGATAGAGTTAGACATGTCAACATGGTAGATATGCTTGCAGATCTCCAAATTGATGGGAAGACATTAGACTTATAATTAAAAAAAAAAGAAATTTTGGAAACAACAAACTGCCATAAGGATTGATAATGAAGTGGGACAATATCAGCCTATTAAGAGAGGTGTTAGGCAGGGATGCGTAATGTCTCCAGATTCGTTTTTTCCCCTATACAGTGAAAATATTTTCAGAAATGTAGAAGATATAAATGGAATCAACATTGGAGGACGAAACATCAATAACATTAGATATGCGGATGATACAGTATTGATTGCAGACAATGCACAAGATCTACAACAATTAGTAGAAGCGGTTGTTGTACACAGTGAGCAACTGGGGTTAGAATTACGTTGTAAAAAGACACAGGATATGGTCGTCACTAGGAAGAACGAAATACCACAATGTAATATACAAGTAAATGGGAATATTCTTCAACAAGTGAATCGGTACAATTATCTCGGAACAGTAATAATATCTGATGGGAGATGCCTTGAAGAGATTAGAACAAGAATCGCGAAAGTATCCTTTAGCAAGATGGAAAACATTCTGACCAATAAAAAGATGTCAATTGAAACGAGAAAAAGAGTGTTGAGGGGGATACATAGAGCCTGTTCTTTTGTTTGGATGTGAAACTTGGACAATAAGTAATCAAGATGAAAAACATCTGATGTCTGCAGAAATGTGGTTTCTGAGGAAAATGCAAATAATACCATGGACAGACAGAAAAACCAATGCCAAAGTACTTTCTTTCTTTCTTTTTTATTGTTGCGTATCCCTTACGGGACGTTGCAGTCAACACCAGCATTTTTCAACTGCTGTTGATATACTAGGCAAGTGTTACGTTTAGTAGTTTGCCATTGCTTTCTGAACGACCAGCCCCCCCCCCCCCCCCCCCCCATACCAGCACGTTATAACATGACGCGACACGGTCTGCTGCACAAATCGGTCGCAGCTGAGCTTCGAACGCCTGGTACCCGGCTCACGAACCGCGTTCGCAAGCCTTTAGCCACGGAACCGGAGCCCAAGTACTACAGGAGACAAATGAAAATCGTAAATTGATTAGAGAAATCGTAGACAGTCAAATTTTTTTGGACATGTTATGAGAAGAAGCCGGTCTCTCTGGTCTAGAGGTTACACGACTTTCTCCGTAATCTCGTATACTCTCGTAAGTAACGTGACGTTGCGCGAGAATTGGTAGCGGTTCTCTCCGCGTCGGTAACTTACGGGGTATTGAGCCAGTCGCTCTGAAAGCATTGGAAAACTAATGAGCGTAATCTTGGCAAGAAATCAACAATCAGCTGAAAGATGCTGATGTTGACAGCAATATCTTGTAAAGGATATGCGAACAAACTTATGTGAAGAAATGGATTGGAGAACTAAGTGACAACTGGCAAGATCGAAGGGAACAGAATAAGAGGAAGACCGAGAGGAAAATACCTGGATGGTTTGGCCACATGGCATAGACGAGACAGGAACACTAAGCTGATCCACAACTCTGGTAATCGAGTGAAATGGCGTGTCATGACCGCCCACGCTTTCTGGTATGGCACATGATTCATTGATTGATGTCCCCTAGAATCGGGAAAACCAAAAGTGATAGCAGCCACAGAAATAATACTAGTTCAGAAAGTGAGGATACAGGAAATTATTTAATAATTTATCTTCTTTTCACAGCAACATAAACCCTGAAATATCGAATAGAAATGTCTGGTTACATGTAGGGCCTTTAATATTTACTAAATAATCTTTTTCAGTACAATAAGCTTCATATGCAAAGGATATGAAAAACAAAAAAATCATCATTACAGTTTTCGACTGTTGATTATTGCAATTGTTGTTCTGTATTAATTATAATTCTGTTTATATTGATATTTCTCCAGTAATTTTTTCTGCTTCTTAAGGTTAGATTATTACTGATCGTGTGGTGTAGCGTAAAGTTAGTGAGAGTGATTGACTAAAGGTGAGTGATAGCCATTCATATGATAATATATTCTAATTCAAGGTCGGTCCTAAGCAGTGGCGTGTAAAGGGGGGTGCAGGGCGTGCGACGGCTCCGGGCATCCGCAGGGCGGGGGGGGGGGCATCCAATTAAGGAGAGGGGGCAGCACAGTGCAGTGGGAGGGGTATTAATTAGGGAAAGAACAATTTGGGGTATCCAATCATGGGGTTGGCCCCGGACATCAAAGTACCTCTGCATGCCACTGGTCCTAAGCTAAGATACAACGCATTAAAAATTAGAATTGTAAAATGTTATGTACATTCAAGATTTCTATATGGCGCGGAAGCTTAGATAATGAACAAGCAGTTAGAAAGTTGAATAGGGGCTCTGGAGATGTGGATATATAGAAGAACATGTGGTATTTCACGGAAACAAAAGCAATCAAACACAGAGGTTCTAGAAAAACAGAGAATGACAAGAGAGTTATGAAAGAAATTAAAAAGAAAAATATTTTAAAAGACACAACACTCTTATAATTATAAGTTATAAAAACCATACTGGAGGGTAAGGTTGAAGCACGCTAGAAAGATGTAGACAATGATACAAGTGGGAAGATGACATCAAGAGATTGACATTGTCCATATTGATGGATGCATTGTGCCTGTTTACAGTAGAGCCGCAACATATTGACATCTGAGCCTTTCGGCTAACATCTTTCGTCTTCAGGGATTTGTTGACCGGGTTAACCTGCTCAGGAATATTCCGTTAAACCCTCTGAGTTATAATTACGATGTACATTATCTATCTATCTTTTCTTATATATATATATATATATATATATATATATATATATATATATATATATATATATATATATATATATATATATATATATACGTATTCATGTTTGTATATAATAAGTATCATTTTTTACGTCGGTTATTTAAACACAGAAGCCACAAACAATATATTGCACGGTTTATTGCCTGGTATATTTCACTGCATCTTGTCAGGTTCATACTGCAAAGTTATATGTCATATGACGTCAATATATGAATAATACTTTGGCTGACACTCTTTACAAAGAGTTCGTTTCACATTTGAAATTACCCGTGGGGATAACATATGTTCCATATTCAAAAAGTACCTGTAACCATGTGTTTTAAGTGTTTCAGCTAAATTATTATTAATTTATTCGGTACTTCAATTTTAATTCACCGCAATCAAAGGGAATTCCAGGGCACACGTCATATCCTGGAGTCCCCTTATTCGCGCTGTATCTCGGTGTGCATGACCTTGACCGGAATAACGTTGTCGGTGTGCAGCAAATGGTTTAGTTATGTGTGTGAGTTGACCTGAATATTTAAGTGGTTGTATACTCTTGTGCACACTTAGGGGTTGTTATTGTGTGCTAATTTGTGACCCCGAAAAGGGCCCGTTCCGGTTAGGATTAGGGTTAGGGTTAGGGTTAGGGTTACACACACTGTGTTACCGTTCGTCGCTCCTTTTTCGCTCCTTTTTCGCGCCATGTCGCACCATGACAAGCACTGAAAAAAACTTTAATTGAACGGAGATCCCCCGCCAGTGCTATATATAGCTGCTAACTACGCTATATATAGCTGCTAAAGCTAAATATAGCCTCTTGACGTCTGACGCGGTGAATTAAAATTGAAGTACCATTTATTCACTTCATATGATTCAAAACTCTGCAGTATGCACCTGATGAGGTGCAAGTAACTATGCCAGGCAATAAATCGTGCATTATATTGTTTGTGGCTGCCGTGTTTAAATTCACTAAGGGACTATATTGTATTGAATTATATTATTGTTATTATATTGAAATGTAGCCCGTGTACATCATGTTTGTTGTTGAATGAAGAAGGCACTGGACTCGCATATTGTGGTGTGGTGTATGTGTACTTGTTAAAGACACTGTTCTCTCTCTCTCTCTCTCTCTCTCTCTCTCTCTCTCTCTCTCTCTCTCTCTCTCTCTCTCTCTCTCTCTTTCTGTGTCTTTGCTAAAGACACTGTTCTTCCACAACGTATTGTGTGTGTGTGTGTGTGCGTGTGTGTGTATGTGTATGTGTGTCCCCTTGTTAAAGACACTGTTCTTCCACAACGTATTGTGTGTGTGCGTGCGTGTGCGTGTGTGTGTTAGTGTATGTGTGTGTCCTTGTTAAATGACAAAATCACTGTTCTTGCACAACACAATGTGTTTTGTGAGTGTCCTTGTCATTTCACAGCCTATCTTGTTTACTTTACTCATATTATCTTTGGTAGGGCCTATTGTGTTTAAAAATTATCTTTTTCATTTGTTTCACATGTTGTTCACATGCTGTTCACATTTTGTTCACATGCCGTTTACATTTTGTTCACAGGTTTCCATTTGTGACGACAACATGGCTCAAGGTTTGACTTTTATATTTGTAAAATACTTTTTAACTCCTTCTGCCTGGCCACTCATTTTATTCACTAATGTGTTTATTACTTTACCTCCTTCTGTCTGGCTATTCACTTTATTAACCAACTCATTTATTACTGTAACCCTTCCTGTATGGCCACTCATTTTATTAACCAACTAATTTATTACTTTAACTCCTTCTGTCTGGTCAGTAACTTTATTAACCAACTCATTGAATACTTTAACTCCTTCTGTCTGCCCACTCACTTTATAATACACCTCATTTATTACTTTAACTCCTTCTGTTTGGCCACTCAGTTTATTAATCAACTCATTACTTGCTTTAACTCCTTCTGTCTGGTCACTCACTTTATTAATCAACTCATTTATTACTTTAACTCCTTCCGTCTGGCCACTCAATTTATTAATCAACTCATTTATTAATTTAATTCCTTATGTCTGGCCACTCACTTTCTTAACCAACTCATTTATTACTTTATCTCCTTCTGTCTGGCCACTAACTTTATTAACCAACTCCTTTATTACTTTACCTCCTTCTGTCTGGTAACTCACTTTATTAACCAACTCATTTAGTACTTTAACTTCTGTCTAGCCACTCTTTTTATAATACAACTCATTTATTAATTTAATTCCTTCTATCTGGCCACTCACTTTATTAACCAACTCATTTATTACTTTAATTCCTTCTCTCTGGCCACTAACTTTATTAACCAACTCATTTATTACTTTAATTCTTTCTGTCTTGCCACTTACTGTATTAACCAACTCATTCATTACTTTAATTCTTTCTGTCTTGCCACTTACTGTATTAACCAACTCATTTATTACTTTAATTCTTTCTGTCTTGCCACTTACTGTATTAATCAACTCATTTATTACTTTAATTCTTTCTGTCTGGCCACTAACTTTATTAACCAACTCATTTATTACTTTAATTCTTTCTGTCTGGCCACTAACTTTATTAACCAACTCATTTATTACTTTAATTCTTTCTGTCTTGCCACTTACTGTATTAATCAACTCATTTATTACTTTAATTCCTTCTGTCTTACCACTTACTGTATTAACCAACTCATTTATTACTTTAATTCTTTCTGTCTTGCCACTTACTGTATTAACCAACTCATTTATTACTTTAATTCTTTCTGTCTTGCAACTTACTGTATTAACCAACTCATTTATTACTTTAATTCTTTCTGTCTTGCCACTTACTGTATTAACCAACTCATTTATTACTTTAATTCTTTCTGTCTTGCCACTTACTGTATTAATCAACTCATTTATTACTTTCGAGGCCAGCATGACCTATACACGACGTGCAAAGAATACAAATTGGTGGTTATAATGTAAACAACCTGCATTCTGCTGATGGCGTGGTTTTTGTCGCTGAAAAAGAAACAGCTACAAGAAATGATGGCTACAGCCGAAACCACTGAAAGTCAAAACTAAGGATTTAGTCTGAATAACAGAAAAATAACAAGTAATGTTTAATAACAAGACAAACTGTATACTCAAATGCAACATCAAATGGAACCAATGGACTAAATACAGCCAATCTGAAACAAGTCAGTGTATTTAAGAACTTAGGGACCTTAATAATACAGATGGAAGATGAATTAAGGAAGTTAAATTTAGGATAGGGGCAGCATTTCGTGAGATGAATATTCTCTACAATTCATTTTGATATATGAATCTTGATATATGAATCTTGATATATGAATCTTGATATATGAAGCCCATGAACGGGCACTTTTCTGCTGTTTATGCTTCACCTTGACACCATAAGGTATAAGAGGAACAAGAGGATATGATGATAATAATCAAGGTGATGTAAAGAGTTCTTGGGTGCTGTATGGAGCCCATTCCTGATGTATGGAAGTTTATCATGAGCAATTAGCAGACAAGTGAGGAGTTGTGTGGAAGTTGTGGAGATGTGGTTTTTAAAAGAATGATAAGTACGCCGTGGATGAATAGAAAGAGCAATGAAGATATCTTGAAAGAAGTGAACTCACAAGGAGAGCTGGCTACTTTCATTGGAAGAGAACAATCCACATTCTTTGGGCATGTCATGAGAAGACGAAAGCTGGGTTATGTCGTCACAACGAGAAAGCTGGGTTATGTCACCACAACGGGAAAGCTGGGTTATGTCACCACAACGGGAAAGCTGGGTTATGTCACCACAACGGGAAAGCTGGGTTATGTCACCACAACGAGAAAGCTGGGTTATGTCACCACAACGAGAAAGCTGGGTTATGTCACCACAACGGGAAAGCTGAAGGGGAAGAAGGGCGGATGGAGACAAAAATAGAAGATGCTGGACAGTTTGACATCATGGCACGGAGGGACATCAGTATCAGCAATTATTTGCAGCACATGAAACATATCATGAATTATTGGTAGCACATGAGACATATAATGAATTATTGGTAGCACATGAGACATATCATGAATTATTGGTAGCACATGAGACATATCATAAATTATTGGTAGCACATGAGACATATCATGAATTATTGGTAGCACATGAGACATATCAGAAGTTATTGGTAGCACATGAGACATATCATAAATTATTGGTAGCACATGAGACATATCATAAATTATTGGCAGCACATGAGACATATCATGAATTATTGGTAGCACATGAGACATATCATAAATTATTGGCAGCACATGAGACATATCATGAATTATTGGTAGCACATGAGACATATCAGAAGTTATTGGCAGCACATGAGACATATCATAAATTATTGGCAGCACATGAGACATATCATGAATTATTGGTAGCACATGAGACATATCATGAATTATTGGTAGCACATGAGACATATCATAAATTATTGGCAGCACATGAGACATATCATGAATTATTGGTAGCACATGAGACATATCATGAATTATTGGTAGCACATGAGACATATAATAAATTATTGGCAGCACATGAGACATATCATGAATTATTGGTAGCACATGAGACATATCAGAAGTTATTGGTAGCACATGAGACATATCATAAATTATTGGCAGCACATGAGACATATCATGAATTATTGGTAGCACATGAGACATATCATGAATTATTGGTAGCACATGAGA
This sequence comes from Cepaea hortensis, assembly GCA_963921405.1. NCBI lineage: Eukaryota > Metazoa > Mollusca > Gastropoda > Stylommatophora > Helicidae > Cepaea > Cepaea hortensis. The sequence goes on from OY992876.1 coordinate 440,413,090, forward strand.
CATATCATAAATTATTGGCAGCACATGAGACATATCATGAATTATTGGTAGGACATGAGACATATCAGAAGTTATTGGCAGCACATGAGACATATCATAAATTATTGGCAGCACATGAGACATATCATGAATTATTGTTAGCACATGAGATATATCATGAATTATTGGTAGCACATGAGACATATCATAAATTATTGGTAGCACATGAGACATATCATAAATTATTGGCAGCACATGAGACATATCATAAATTATTGGCAGTACATGAGACATATCAGAAGTTATTGGCAGCAAATGAGACATATCATAAATTATTGGCAGTACATGAGACATATCATAAATTATTGGCAGTATATGAGACAGAAGGCTGTGGACAGACATGATCACCAACGCCACACGGCATGGACTATAAGAAGATTGACAGCACACGAGACAGAAGGTTGTGGAAAGACGTGATCACCAAAGCCGTATGGCATGGACTAGAAGAAGAAGAAGAAGAAGAAGAAGAAGAAGAAGAAGAAGAAGAAGAAGAAGAAGAAGAAGAAGAACGAACGAACGAACGAACAAACGAACGAACGAACGAACACTCTTTATTTTCAAAGGGTAACAAATTGGGCAATGAGACAATGGCTATATCCACCGACTAGTACAGTCACTGCCCAGAAGGAAAGCAATGGCAAACTACCTTCTGCAAAACTTGCCAACTTACCAATAAACCATAACAACTATGACAGAAAAGAAAGGAGGTGAATCCGATAACAGCAGGATGAAGTATAAATCTTTAACTCGAGAAATAAGGAACAACACAAGAAAGGACAAAAAGCAATATATACAAGATTGCTGTACCAGAATAGAGCAATATCATAAGACTGGAAGAGATTACGAAATGTTCAAAGAAATGAAGTTATTGATAAGAAATGTTCAACCTCAATTGAATGTTATCTGTGACAAGATGGGAAATACCTTAACATAATCTAGACATTCTAGAAAGATGGCAGGAGTACTGCACTGGAATGTATGATATGAGTGACAGTGAGGATATGAATGAGATACATGAGCCAACGACAGCAGAGACAGAACTTGAACTCTCATTAGATGAAATTGCATGGGCAATAAAGAACCTGAAGAATCGTAAATCACCTGGATGTGATGAGATACTAGCTGAGCTAATTAAAGCGGGAGGAGAAGAAAGCATACAAATCTATCACGCATTATGTAAAAAGATATGGAAATATGGTATATGGCCAAAAGATTGGAAGAGAACTATCTTCATTCCAATACCAAAAAATGGCAACCTGAAATTATGCACCAACTATAGAGCTGTTGCCCTGATCAGTCTACTAAAAATCATAATGGGAAGACTTCGTAAGAAAATGGAAGAAGAAATTAATGTGGTTCAAGCTGGATTTAGACAAGGAAGAGGAACAAGAGATCACATTCTCAATATTTATAATAATAAGATTAAATCTATCTAAGATTAAAATTAATAATAGAGAAGTGCAGAGAATTTAATGTAAACCTATTCTCATGTTTTGTGGATTATTCAAAGGTATTTGACTGTGTACAACATCAGAAACTTTGGGAAATCATGAGGAATATGGGCTTTCCACCACATGTAATGTAACTCATAAGAATGTTCTATCTAGACCAACAAGCAGCGGTTAGAATAGATGGTGAGACATCAGACTCGTTTTACATCAAGCAAGGAGTCCGGCAGGGATGTGTTCTGTCCCCCCCCCCCCCCCCGCATTTGTTTAACCTGTACGCCGAAAATATAATGAGAAATGTAAGAGATGCTATAAACAGGGAGTGAATCACCCAAAAAAACGAGAAGTAGATTGTGAGCTTTACTAAAACAACGACTACAAGAGCAAATTGGACGTTGCGGCCAAAGCCTTCGTCAGCACAGGACAAACAAATACAAACCAACACAAACCTACATGAAACATACTATGACAATCTGACAGACAACGAAGACGAAACGTGAAATATATAGTAGCAGTTCAAGGGAACGGACAATGGTAAACAAGAATGAGGGGAACTGCAGTAAAGCTTAAAAAGGCAATGAATGAATCGCCCCCAAAAAACGAGAAGTAGATTGTGAGCTTTACTAAAACACGACTACAAGAGACAAATTGGACATTGCGGCCAAAGCCTTCGTCAGCACAGGACAAACAAATACAAACCAACACAAACCTACATGAAACATACTATGACAATCTGACAGACAACGAAGACGAAACGTGAAATATATAGTAGCAGTTCAAGGGAACGGACAATGGTAAACAAGAATGAGGGGAACTGCAGTAAAGCTTAAAAAGGCAATGAATGAATCGCCCCAAAAAAAAACGAGAAGTAGATTGTGAGCTTTACTAAAACACGACTACAAGAGACAAATTGGAAATGTTATATCATCATCTTTAAAATCTTATCTAATTCTAGATCTACAAAACAAGAAGTATATACTCATCATTGATGAGTCCACTGATGTCGCGACTCAAAAGTATTTGTGCATTTTAATTAGATACCTCTGCGATAAAAGAAATGAAATTACTACTAGTTTTCTAGGTTTTAATCCAGTTTGCATTTGGCTGTTGAAAATCACACTCTTATTGAAGAGCAATACAGAAAATTTTCTTTTTATAGATTGGAAGGAAGAAGAACAATTTAAAGAAAATGGGGCACTCTTCTGACAGACGGGTCTAAATAGTTCTGCAGTGAATAAGTGATTAGGGTTAGGGTTAGGGTTAGTGTTAGTTATATAAAATTATTCACTGCAGAACTATTTAGACCCGTCTGTCGGAAGAGTGCCGAAAATGGATGCCCAAAGATACAGAACAGTTCTGGCAAGGAGTCATGAAACATCCCCAATTTAAAGGGCTTGCTTCTTTTGCTCTTACTTGATTAATAACACCTATTAGCAATGCTGTAGTGGAGAGGATGTTCTCTCTTTTAGACGCAATTATTAGACTTAGAACAGAATTCTTATCTTCAAACAAGTGCTGTAAGAAATTTATTCCTTCATCCAAAATGTTGAATGATTTCAAGGCTGAAATTTTATATTCTAACGAATCCTGTACTGAACATTTAGGAAACATCCAGATAGGAAAATGACTGCCGATTCCATCAGAGATGAATTGGGTTTTTCGTGGGGGACTGGTGTGTTGACATTCTGGCGGCGGCATTATGCACAGTGTATCTGTGCGGGCTGTTGTTTGTCGAGACTCCTGTCTTTTCCACTTTTCACATTGGGCAGTGGGGAGCGTTTTGTGTGATATTCACTGGCACAGGAACGGAGCATAATGGGGACGACCCGTTGCTGTGAAGTTGGAACTGCGACTAACTAACTAACTAACTAACTAAATATATTTTGAATAGATATGTTTATTTGGATTTTTTTTGGCTTTTTTATTTCATGACTTGGCTTTTTTAATCACAGTGATCTGGCAACCCTGCTCAGTGAACGGGAATTTACTTTATAATACTTGTTCATTTGATTGTGCACTATATGTTTGGTTCAAATCTACTTTTTGTTCGGCACTGAATCAGCTAAAAGCAGGATAACGATTATATAATACACATGAAAAAGTAAGAAACAATACATGAAATCAAGCTACACGTCTTTGTTAATTCACTTAAGAAAACTTTGTCAGAAACAGCGCAAACGCACACATATTGTAACAAATGTAACACAGAATGAAATGCATATACTATAGCCCATATTCTATTTTTTTTTTTTAAATATCCTGTTCAAACTATCTGGGTTATAATTCGGATATTATTATTATTATTATTATTATTATTATTATTATTATTATTATTATTATTATTATTATTATTATTATTATTATTATTATTATTATTATTTTATTCATTGTGCATAGTTCAGCGTCATTTTTGTGTAAACTTTTTAAAAGATATAACTTGTCAACAGACTTGTTTTTTTTTTTAAATATCTGTAATGTCTGTATAATGAGTCTCCAACTATCATATGGTTAAATATATTTGTATAGCTCATATTGTTATTGCTTCACTTTACCGACCTGAAACTCTATTGACTTGGATTTCATGTCTTACGCAGAGTCTGAAGCGTTTTCCATCGAAGTAGCGAAAGTGGTTTTACCCAATGGACAAGTGAAGACAGACGTTTATTTTGATACAGAAAGCACTGTCAGAGAGGTAAGAACGTTCATATATGGTAAGCCATGTTTAATCAAAAAGATATAAAGTTTAAAGGTGTTTAAAGATGAGATGATTAACTTCATTGCACCAAGTTTTATCCCATATGGCTCAGGTTCTTTCTGCAGAGTAGCCTACTAAATACGATACACAGATCTGGAACTTTGTAGCTCCATCCGTTACCAACGGGAGTCTGAGACAAATGTACTCATCAATAGAACAACAGAGTCCAAAACCGAACCCTCATAAATACAATGAGTCTTGATGGTTGTATCATATTAACATTACTTCTGTTTATCATGTTAACATTAACATGAGTGTTGATAGCTCTTTCATGTTAAAGTTACAGTGAGTGTTACATCAAGGTAACATTACACTGAGAGTTGATGATTCTATCTTGGTAAATTATAATGAGTGTTGATGGTTATGTTATGGTAACAGTACACCGAGTGTTGACGATTCTATTATGGTAACATTACACTGAGTGTTGATGGTTCTATTATGGTAACATTACAATGAGTGTTGATATTCTATCATGGTAACACTTTAGTGAATGAACATGGTTCTATTTTGGTAATATTACACTGAGTGTTGATGGTTCCATTATAGTAGCATTACACTGAATGTTGATGGTTCCATTATAGTAACATTACTGTTGATTATTCCATCTTGGTAACATTACACTGAGTATTGATGGTTCTCTTAAGGTAACATTGCACTCAGAGCTGATGGTTGTATTATGTTAACATTACACTGAGTGTTGATGGTTCCATTAAAGTAACATTACAATGAGTGTTGATAGTTCTATCATGGTAACATTACACTGAGTGTTGATGGTTTTATTATTGTAATATTACACTAACTGTTGATGGTTCTATTATAGTAACATTACACTGGCAGTTGATGGTTCTACTATGGTAACATTACTTTTGTTTATGACGTTAACAGTAACACTAAATGTTTATGATTATATAATAGTAACATTACACTAACTGTTGATGGTTCTGTTACAGTAACATTACACTGAGAGTTGGTGGTTCTATTTTAGTAACATTACACTGACTGTTGATGGTTCTGTTATGTTAACATTACACTGACTGTTGATGGTTCTATTATGTTAACATTTCACTAACTTTTGATGGTTCTATTATGTTAACATCACACTGTGCATTGATGGTTCTATTATGTTAATATTACACTGGCTGTTGATGGTTCTATTATGTTAACATTACATTGACTGTTGATTATTCTATTATATTAACATTACACTGAGCGTTGATGGTTCTATCATGGTAACATTACAAAACACGTAAGGCAAAGTCCTCGAAAAGATAGTAGCACGCAGACTCCAGCGAAATTTGGAAAGTCGTAATCGCTTCCGAAGGGGCTCGGGAGTTACCGGCCTGGGAAGGACACCTGGGCCAATGCTGCAACTTTTGCATTTGATGTCTACGAGGGTTTCCAGGATAATCAAGAGACATTGTCGTTAGCTCTTGACCTCGAGAATGTTTATAACAGGGTCAGGTATGATCGGTTGATATACACACTGCTGGAAATGGAGGTCTGCCCTTGGTTTGTCAGATGGGTTGCGGCAGTCCTTTATGAGCGTAAGGTTGCACGGCGCATGGGTTCCTGGATTTCTGACCCCTGTACTATTACACCTGGTTTGCTGCAGGGATCTGCCTTGTCCCCAGTGCTCTTTACTGTCTACACCAGCAAAATCGCAGCTGTTGAAACACCAGGTATGGGTAGAAACATTTGCAGACGATATCCTGATGTACAGACAGGGCAGAGACAGGGCCAGTTTAGCGGAATACTTACAGGTGGCAGTAAACAGGATGGCAGAGTGGTGCAGGGATGCAGGGGCCATTATAAACCCAGACAAGGCATCGGTTGTGTGGTACTCCCTGGATAACCAGATCGTCAAGACAGATGTTCCATGTATTATGTTGAATTGATGTCCTCTTAGTAGAGAGAGTAAATTGAAGTACTTGGGTATCACATTTGATAGGTGTTTGTCTTTTAAAGATCATATGGAGGCTTTAAATATTGTTTCTGAGGAATATGCAAAGAATACCATGGACAGATAGAAAAACCAATGAACAATTCCTTCAAAGAAAAATGAAGATCGTAAACTGATTAGAATCATTTAGACCCAGACTTTAAATTAAAAAATAAAATTAAGTTGCATGTCCTTCACAGGACGTAGCAGTCAACCCCAGCATTATCGCTGTTCGTGATTCCTGGGCAAATTTTACGTTCAGTAGGTTGCCATTGCTTTCTCAATGACCAGCTCTTATACCTTTTTCGAAAAAAACTAGCACCGCTGTGTTTCGAACCCGGGTATAGGGGCTCACAAACCGCGTTTGCAAGCCCTTACAGAGACGCAGACAGTCAATTTTTTGGGGGCATGTTATGAGAAGAAATGACTTGGAGAACTTGGTGACAACTGGCAACATCGAAGGGAAGAGACCAAGGGGAAGACCGAGAAGTAAATACATGGATGACTTGGCCACGTGGCATGGTCGAGACAGAAACACGGAGCTGATCCACGACTCTGGTGATCGAGTGAGATGGCAAAACATTACCGCCCACGGTTATCGTCATGGCACATGATGGATGGATGGAGGCTTTGGTGGTGAATGCTGGTAGAGAACTTAATGCATTGAGGGCGATGGCGGCAAGCGGGGTAGATCAGAGGATGCTTTACAGGCTCTTTCAGCAGTTAATAATTTCTGTCATTGAGTATGGTTTGGGGCTGCTGACAGTATCAAAGAGCCAGCTTGAAAGGTTGGAGCGCATACAGAATGCTGCCATGCGGTTAATCCTGGGGTGCACAAAGGACACACCAATTATATGCATGAAGCATATCCTGGCGCTACCAACAATGACGGATAGGCATAGGGTCCTTCAGGTCAAATGATACCTGAGAATTGCTGCAGATAGGGATCACCCCCTGCAGGAAGCCATGGATATGGTCAAGGGTCATAGACTAAGACGAGGCAGGTCCTGGATGGCACAGGCAGAAATATCTATAGGTCAGCTGTGTGATCTAGCGACCATCAGTCGTGAAAAGGAGTGGGTTGAAGTGCCGGAAGACATGACGGACTGGCACAATGTAATAGTAACACTGGGCCGTGAGTCCAAAGAATGAGCAAGTGGGCCACACTGAGTTTGGAGTGCAACAACGGATCCAGAGTAGCACATATCAAGGTGACATAGTCATCTACACCGATGAGTCAGTGGTGAGACACAGACGTAGTGGTTGGGGTTTTGTTGATAAGGCTAATGTACGAGTCTTGAAAAGGGAGAGTCTGGCATATGAGACTACGACCTCCAGCATGAGAATGGAGGTGGAAGGAGCATTCCTTTAGTTAGAGGAGACCACTGCAACACACAATGTATTCATTACGGGTTCAAAGAGTATGCTTAGTAGGGTGGAGAAAAGAATGTTTTGTGTGGAATGGCTATCTTCGCTACAGAGGTCACAGATTGTGAGAACTGTATGGATATTTTGCCCTGGCCATGCGGGAGTGCGAGAAAATGAACAGGCTGATATGCTGGAAGAGAATGCACCTCTTGGTGGTCGATTGCCTATGGACAAGCGAGGGGGGGGGGGGGGGGCGTTTGGTGAGGGAGAGAGGGATTGGTCAAGTGTTTGTGGGACTAGGTGGAGAAGGCGGGGGAATAGACTGAGAATCCGTATGTGGAAAGAATGAGATTGCGGGGGATCGGAAGAGGTTCTGGAAGACTAGGAGAACTTTAAATCAGACAGCGGTGGGAACGATTAGTATTATGACTCTTCGCTGGCTGTTGAACGAGGGGATGGAGCACGTATGGAAATGTCCTAAATGCAATGGTGTCGGTTCTTAACTCTACAACTAAACTCACCTAAACTCATAGTAACATTGTACTGAGTGTTGGTGGTTCTATCATATCAACATTACACTGAGTTTTGATGGTTCTATCATGTCAACATTACACTGAATGTTGATGGTTCTATCATTTCAACATTACACTGAATGTTGATGGTTCTGTCATGTTAACATTACACTGAGTGTTGATGGTTCCATTATTGTAAGATTACACTGAGTGTTGATGGTTCTTGTATCATGGTACTCCTTGAACCCATAATTGAGATATTTAGGATGAATGTCACATGTTTATGTTTGATAGAAATAGTTTTATATCTGTGCTCGTTGACTGTGAACTGGAGCCTAGTCCACACATATGCTACTACTAGATATAACTGCTGCTTCTACTAGTGAGTGGAGTGGGCTGAATTTACCATGAAGGTTAGTTTCCCCTATTACCAGTGTCCTTCGCCATCAAGCAAACCCATTACGACCTCAGAGGTAGTTGTAATTTACATCCCCAAGTCTCCCTGGTGACGGGGTTACCAACTTTTTCCCGTAATTCCGTATATCCACGTGAGGAACACAGCACTGCGAGATTCGGCAGCGGATCGCGTCGCGTTGGTTACTTACAGGGTATGTGAGCCGGTCGCTCAGAAAGCAATGGCAAACTACTGAGCATAATCTTGCCTAGTACATCAACAGTAGCTGAAAAATGCTGGTGTTGACTGCAACGTTCTGTAAGGGATATGCGACTTGTTTAAAAAAAAACAGTCAAAGACAGCTCGCTCCGTGGCGAAGGTGTTACAGCCGCAGTTCGTGATCCCGCATTCCTGCGTTCGAAACACAGCTGCATGCAATTTGCAGTAAGTCGCGTTGCGTTGGTTGTTTACGAATTGGTATGGGTGCTGGTCGTTCAGAAAGCAATGGCAAACTACTGAACGTAAATTTTCCAATAGATCACAACAGCAAAAAATGTCGGTGTTGACTGCAATGTCCTGTAAAGGATATACAACTCTAAAAAACAAAAGAATGACCGGTGTGTAGATTGACCAGTGTGTAAAATGACCGGTGTGTAGAATGACCAGTGTGTAGAATGACTGGTGTGTAGAATGACTAGTGTGTAGAATGACCGGTGTGTAGAATGACTAGTTTGTAGAATGACCGGTGTGTAGAATGACTAGTTTGTAGAATGACCGGTGTGTAGAATGACTAGTTGTAGAATGACTTGTGTGTAGAATTACCGGTGTGTAGATTGATTAGTGTGTAGATTGATTAGTGTGTAGAATGACCAGTGTGTGAAATGACCTGTGTGTAGAATGACCGGTTAGTAGAATGACCGGCATGTAGAATCACCGGTATGTAGAATCACCGATGTGTAGAATGACCAGTGTGTAGAAAGACCGGTGTGTAGAATGACCGATTAGTAGAATGACCGGTGTGTAGAATGACCAGTGTGTAGAATGACCTGTGTGTAGAATAATGACCACTGTATAGAACGACCGGTGTGTAGAATAACCGGTGTGTAGAATGACCGGTGTGTAGAATGAATGGTGTGTAGAATGACCAGTGTGTAGAATGACCGGTATGTAGAATGACCAGTGTGTAGAATGACCGGTGTGTAGAGTGACCAGTGTGTAGAATGACCCGTGTGTAGAATGACCAATGTGTGGAATGACCGGCATGTAAAATGATCGGTATGTATAATGGCCAGTGTGTAGAATGACCCCACTATCTCACCAGAGAAAGTTTAATTGTGTGCTCTTAGCCATTCTTACCTCCTTAGTAATCATTGAAAACAACTTTATTCATCAGGAAAAGGAGAGAATTCTCAGGGAGGCTCATATCCCGAACCCGAACCGGTACGTAATGGTGGTACATGATCCCAATCAATCCGGTAAGGTCCTTGATGACTCCCGAACTGTGGAATCGTACGCAGATGTCATTGGAGGAGGTTTAGAGTACGAGATTCACATTGAAGACAAAAGGTAAGTTTCACAAACGGAAGCAACTTGAACACAGACGCCACAAACAGTATGTTGCATAATGTTTTGCCTGGCAAATTTCACTGACTGCATCTCGTCTGGTGCACACTGCAAAGTTACATGGCAAATGAAGTGAATAATACTTTAGCTGAAGCACTTTAAACACACAGTTACAGAGATTGTTGGAATGTGGAACTATCTGATATCCCCACAGTAATTTCACATTTACAACGAACTCTTTCTGTTTATACAAAACCAACTGGAAACACTTGATCGCTAACGCCTCACTATATTTGAGAAATCATTTATTATTCGTCGAATACAACACATAAGACAATTATTCTTTGTTCACGCTATGACCATACTTTATTAGGTAATGAGAAATCAGCGATGGTGGTGTTTACAACCTTTAAACTTCACGGGGAATAATGAAGACTGATTAGTTCTCTTTTCCACCCACACTGGTGTATGTTTGAGTGTAGGACTGGTGACATCATGATGTTGTAAGAAGCAACTGAAGAGAGTTAGTGCAGGTCAGGTGACCTCATGGTGTTGTAAGAAGCAACTGCAGAGAGCTGGTGCAGGTCTGGTGATCTCGTGCATGTTGTAAGAAGTGTAAACAATATGAAATGACACAAAGTAGTGCAGCTTTACATAACAGAGTTAAGACACATACAGAACGTTGCGACGATTAGCCTTCATCAGCAAACAAACACATTCACAAACACAACATACAGTCAAGGAGAACTCCTGTGACTACATTAGAAGGTGATGACAGGACGAGAGGAACAAGTGCATGGAAAAATAGAAGCAATGAAGAGAAAATGAGAATTGAAAAAAAATGTTAACTGAAAAGAATGATAGTTGAAGAAAATGTTGAATAGAAAAAAATGTTAATAGAGAAAAAAACCTGCATACTCACCTCACGTACGGATCTGTAAGTAACTGAGAAAATCTCGGGTGTAGTTATATCCGGTGCTGGGTGTTACGGTTCAGTGAGCACATAGGAAGAAGGGGGCGGGATAGGAGGCGTGTAAAATTGAAGGTGGTATTAACCGAGACCCCATTGTGTTATTATAGGGGCGAGTCTTAAGGTCTGGGTGGACTGATGTGCGTGGACACGCGTACATACATAGACACAATGTTGTAAGAAGTAACTACAGAGAGCTGGTGTAGGACTGGTGACCTCATGCATGTTGTAAGAAGCAACCACGGAGAGTTGATGCAGGACTAGTGACCTCATCCTGTAGACAACCTTAGCGGCAGAATCCATCCCATCCTGGACAAATCTGCACACTGCAGGATATGAATTGGTTGAGGTAGTATATTCCATAGGAGATGTCTGGCTGAAGATGATGGTCTTTCTGAAGTTGTAGTTGTCTTTGATCTAGTGTCATTTAGTGTTCATCAACTGTTGTGTTGTTCCATGTAGTGATACATGCAAGTGTCCTTCACCTGTTGTATTGTTCTATGTAGTGATACATGCAAGTGTCCCTTAGCTGTTGTTTTGTTCCATGCAGTGATGTATTAAAGTGTTCATCAGCTGTTGTGTTGTTCCATGCAGTGATACATGCAAGTGTCCCTCAACTGTTGTATTGTTCCATGCAGTGATACATTAAAATGTTAATCAGCTGTTGTCTTGTTCCATGCAGTGATACATTAAAGTGTTCATCAGCTGTTGTGTTGTTCCATGCAGTGATACATCTGTTGTGTTGTTCCATGCAGTGATACATTAAAATGTTTATCAGCTGTTGTGTTGTTCCATGCAGTGATACATTAAAATGTTCATCAGCTGTTGTGTTGTTCCATGCAGTGATACATTAAAGTGTTCATCAGCCGTTGTGTTGTTCCATGCAGTGATACATTAAAGTGTTCATCAGCTGTTGTGTTGTTCAATGCAGTGATACATTAAAGTGTTAATCAGCTGTTGTATTGTTCGATGCAGTGATACATTAAAGTGTTCATCAGCTGTTGTATTGTTCCATGCAGTGATACATTAAAGTGTTAATCATCTGTTGTGTTGTTCCATGCAGTGATACATTAAAGTGTCCATCAGCTGTTGTATTGTTCCATGCAGTGATACATGCAAGTCTTCATCAGCTGTTGTGTTGTTCCATGCAGTGATACATGCAAGTGTTCGTCAGCTGTTGTATTGTTCCACGCAGTGATACATGCAAGTCTTCATCATCTGTTGTATTGTTCCATGCAGTGATACATGCAAGTGTCCCTCAGCTGTTGTATTGTTCCATGCAGTGATACATGCAAGTCTTCATCAGCTGTTGTGTTGTTCCATGCAGTGATACATGCACGTGTTCGTCAGCTGTTGTATTATTCCATGCAGTGATACATGCAAGTCTTCATCAGCTGTTGTATTGTTCCATGCAGTGATACATGCAAGTTTTCATCTGCTGTTGTATTGCTCCATGTAGTGATACATGCGAGTCTTCATCAGCTGTTGTATTGTTCCATGCAGTGATACATGCAAGTCTTCATCAGCTGTTGTATTGTTCCATGTAGTGATACATGCAAGTGTTCATCAGCTGTTGTATTGTTCCATGTAGTGATACATGCAAGTCTTCATCAGCTGTTGTATTGTTCCATGCAGTGATACATGCAAGCCTTCAACAGCTGTTGTATTGTTCCATGCACTGATACATGCAAGTCTTCATCAGCTGTTGTAATGTTCCATGTAGTGATACATGCAAGTCTTCATCAGCTGTTGTTTTGTTCCATGTAGTGATACATACAAGTCTTCATCAGCTGTTGTATTGTTCCATGTAGTGATACATACAAGTCTTCATCAGCTGTTGTATTGTTCCATGCAGTGATACATGCAAGCCTTCAACAGCTGTTGTATTGTTCCATGTAGTGATGCACGCAAGTGTTCATCAGCTGTTGTATTGTTCCTTGCAGTGATACATGCACGTCTTCATCAGCTGTTGTATTGTTTCATGTAGTGATGCACGCAAGTGTTCATCAGCTGTTGTATTGTTCCTTGCAGTGATACATGCAAGTCTTCATCAGCTGTTGTATTGTTCCTTGCAGTGATACATGCAAGTCTTCATCAGCTGTTGTATTGTTCCATGTAGTGATTCTATACCAATAAGGATCCCTATTGTCTTTGAACTTGCTTTAGCCAAGCAATAGTCTTCAAGCATGTAGTGTAAATGATTGTATTCTCACTGATTGTTATACAATAAACACATTCCTAATCTCATGTTTGTACTTGACAGCTCTCCGGAGGAGCTCCCGCCAATACCGCCAATCAACACGCAGCAGTTAAATGTCAACTTAAAGAACTGAGAAAACTGGTGTGGAGCTGGTTGCCTTAAAATAAATTTATTTAACACTTCATGGACGTGTTAGTTTTCCGTGTGTCGTGAGTTGTTGTTCTCTGTGTTTTCATGAGCTGTTACCTCTTTCTGACCTAAGCAACGCCAAATGTCTGATTTTCTATTTCTCGTGTGAACTAGTCAGCACGTCATATTTGATTGTTTATTTCTTCTTGTAAATCAGTCAACGTGTCATGTGTGATTGGCTATTCTTCTTGTGAATCAATCAGCATGTCATCTGTGATTGGCTATTTCTCACGTGAACAAATGTGTCATATGTGATTGGCTATTTCTCTCTTTTTCTCGTTTCAATTGATATCTTTTTATTGGTCAGTATGTTTTTCATCTTGCGAAAGGCTACCTTCGTAATGGCAATTCTTGTTCTAATCTCTTAAGGCATCTCCCATCAGATGTTATGACTGTACCGAGATAACTGTACCAATTCACTTGTTTAAGAATATACCCATTTACTTGTATATTACATTGTGGTATTTCTTTCTTCCCAGTAACGACCATACTCTGTGTTTTCTTACAATTCAATTCTAACCCTAGTTGTTTACTATGACAATATGAACTGTGCAGTCAAGGAAAGGCAAAGTAAACTACTATGTAGTTACATTGTAATTTAATTCACAATTGTTGGCATGGTGCTGAAAAGATATGTTATGAATATTGGTGAAACACGGGATGTTTTAGGATACATATGCTTTGGGGGAAAAAAAGAATATAATGGAGGGATTCCATGGACTGACACACACGCAGCAATAATGTGCCTTTAATACGCCGAATGCGTATCAGGAATAATAATATAAAAGTAATGACTGCGATTGAGATGTTGAAGAAATCAAATATGTTGTACATGAGAAAAACAATTTGTTAATGTAGTAAGTGTTTCATAGCACACACACACACACACACACACACACACACACACAACGAACCTGTGTACTTATGGGATGGTGTATCAGGGCACTATAATGCCCTGTAAGCATAGATAATGCCTATAAGCATAGAACAATAGTTGGTGTGCGTATCAGCAGATGGGGAAATGTAGAGCATTAGATTATAGACTGGTCGGTTTATGTTTGATTCTAGCTATATTATGTACCGGACATTGATAGTGATCTATAGCTGTGTATATGCCTGAATAGAGTTAATATAGGCAATAAATAAGTGAGAAGTCTATGGGGAACACTGTGTTGTGCCGCGTGATACCAGTGGCTTGATGTGAATTGATGTATTAAATATTTGATAGAGTGTAGGCAGTGAGCTTATTGAATTTTCCTTGATAAAGGTGGTGCCATACATTGATGTATAGAAAATATCATAGATTTATGTGTGTATTAATTCTCCATCTCGGTCGTCAATTATTCAAAGTAAGGAAATTCTATATAATGAACGCACTGATAGACAAGCTGACCAAAACAACTGCGTTTCACGTAGTCAAAACTTTATTTAACACACCTCAAATGTACAGCTCCGAGTTGTGCCTTGCTTAAGTACACTGCTCGCTCAGACGTCAAACTGCGGGCCGTCTGACATGAGTGTCCTTAATGAACTTAATCTAGACTAACCAAAGGCGTCATGATCGTTCGTCAGAATTCTATCATGCACATCATTCATATAACAGCTCTAGGCCAACTTACGCCGGTCTCTCTGGCCGAGGGGTTACAACACTTTCTCTGTAATCCCGTTTATCACGCAGTCTCGTAGCGGACGAGAGCTGGAAGCGGTTCGACCCCCGCTGGTGACTTGCGGGATAACTGAGCCGGCCGCCCAGAAAGCAATGGCAAACTACTGAGTGTAATCTTGCCAAGAAATCAACAGACAGCTGAAAGATGCTGCTGTTGACAGCGATGTCCTGTAAAGGATATGCGGAAAAAAAGGCCAACTTACAGTTACTGTCGAGTGTGAAACTTACACTACATCCACTGGGCGAGTGCAATACACATGATTACTGTGTGTCACGCCGAGTACGCTGAAGGCTTGGCAGTCGTCCGTTGTGAATTCTATCTGGCTGGATTCTAATATTTTCTGTCGTTATGTCTATTTAATGATACTTCTGACCCATCACTGGATATTCACTGCAGCTTATACTTCGATGTAATTTTATATAAGCTGTTTTCTCAGTATGGAACTGCCGATGTTACCGCTAGCCTGGCCTGGCTCCCAAGTGACATTTTTCAGCCTAACACGGCTGTTAGTTGCGTGCAATCACGTGGTCTTTCTTCATGATTCTGTGAACGCTTCGCCACACCGGTGCGTGTTCCCTGTCCGTGTTGAGCAGTAATCGATTCTACTCACTGACCCCGAGTTCTACTTTCTACTTTGCTCTGTCGCTTTACTTATTTACCTTCTATATATGTCTTAACTCTTGTCCAACCTATCTTTGTATTAGGGCATAATCCCCCCTCCCCCATTTCAAAATGTGTCACAGTCTGGCGGTATATATATCTTGACATGAGACAAAGGATGTTTAGTCTGGTCATAGGAGGGGAAGTCAATAAGTAAGTCACAAATGGCTGTAGAAAAATAACTAAATATTATAACAACTTGAAACTAGTTCATTTTTATACATACATTGTCCTTTATTTCTCAACATAATTTCCACCAACATTGATGCACTTATCCTATCGTTGTATCAATCCTCCCATACCGGCTGCATAGAACTGCGTGCTCTGTTTTCTAAACGACATTTTCACTTCACATTCAATTTCGGCGTCATTCGCGAAATGTCTCCCGCCAAGGTGGGTTTTCAGTGGACCAAAAAGTTGGAAATCGCTAGGGGCTAAGTAAGGTGGATAATCCAGAACGTCCCACCTTAGTTTGTTAATTTTCTCCTGAGTTAATCGAGCCGTATGTGGTCTGGCATTGTCATGAAGAAGCAACACTCCTCTAGTCAGAAGTCCTAGAAATTTCAATCCATTACGCATTATGCTGTATGCTGAACCATGTGAGCACCCTATTGCATATGCTACAGAGTCTATCGTTACTCGCCTGTCACCTCTAATCATCTCCTCCATCCGCTGCACCGATGCTTCTGTTGCAATCTCAACTGGATGACCAGATAGGATTTCATCAACAATTTTAGAGCGTCCTTGAGAAAAATTGTTCTACCCAGCTATGCTTCGCTTTATGGCACAAACATTTGTCAGCATAAACAAGAAGCATTTCCTTATGGATGGCCTTTGCAGGCAATCCTTTTGCCCACAAAAAACGCACAACAGCACGTTGCTCTTTGGTTTTACACTCCGTAAGTACAGTCGCCATTTTGTTTATGCGCCGTGCATGCGCATGAGACACCTAGCGCCACCTGACGAACGGGAATATAAAGTTCAATGTTTCTGTCACCTAATGACACCTGTAGAAAACATCAACTACATTTACCTACCATCCCACATAACTGTGTGACTTACTTATTGACTCGCTCTCGTACTAATCTGTTTATATTCTCACATATCCGTTCATACATTCTTCCAATGACATTGTTCGAATGGGTATACCAGTTACATCACTAAAATAAATAACTATTATAGTGCTCACGATACTACCAATCAATCCGTCGTGGACGTCGTGTGGATTCAGTCTCTTTTTGTTCGGAGTACTGACATCTAACTGCCATGAGCTCCAGTACCTCCGTGGACATCCACATGTAGTCCCCTACCTTCATGCTCTTGCATGGAATATCTTAACCCTCCTCACAAGCCATTACGCTCTGGGTGAAGATGAATGTGTACTCGGAAAACCATACTCGTTACATTCCCTGTTTTGTACATGGATGTATATCTTTCATTAGAAAATGACCACTAGTAATCTCTCTCCCACCTTGTACTGAATGTTGATCACCATATAACTGTTCATTTTGTGCCACTCTTTGGGGATTTGTGGAGTTATGCTCAATAGGATGATTG
This sequence comes from Cepaea hortensis, assembly GCA_963921405.1. Classification (NCBI taxonomy): domain Eukaryota; kingdom Metazoa; phylum Mollusca; class Gastropoda; order Stylommatophora; family Helicidae; genus Cepaea; species Cepaea hortensis. The sequence goes on from OY992876.1 coordinate 440,430,351, forward strand.
TCATACATTGATGTATAGAAAATGTCATAAATTGATGTCGGGTAATTCTCCATCTCGTTTGTCAATTATTCAAAGTAAGGCAATTCTATATAATGAACACACTGAAAGACAAGCTGACCAAAATGACTGCGTTTCACCAAGTCCAAACTTTATTTAAACACACCTCAAATGTACAGCTCTCGAGATGAATGAGTTATGCCTTGCTTAAGTATACTGTACTCTCAGACGTCAAACTACAGGCCGTCTGACATGGGTGTCCTTAATCTAGACCAGTGGTTCTCAACCGGTGGGGAATCCCCCCCCCCCCCCATGGGGGAATTTTGGGATTTCCAGGGGGGGGGGGAAATGAAGATTATTTCAAGATCGCGTTAATACAAGAACCGATTACTTGATCTTGTTTTTCCTTTCATACTTTACGCTTCTGTACGCATCACCCTTCTGAAATTCATTTTATAACGTAAGTAGATCCGCAAATCACATTTTATGTACATGTCTAGACTTGTTTTAGTATGTGCTATTAAATTTAGCTTCAATTATTACGTATACTGTGTAGGGGCAGGGGGAAATTTTTAGGGAGGAAATACAAAAGGTCATTCCCCCCGAATGACGTTCTAAAAATATGGTAAGGGGGGGGGGGATGACGTCCTAAAAATATGGTGAGGGGGGGGGGAATGACGTCCTAAAAATATGGTGAAGGGGGGAACGGACCAAAAAAGGTTGAGAACCACTGATCTAGACTAACCAATGGCTATTTTGGAAAATTATGTTGGATTGGTAGTCTGGTTTAACAGCACGGATGTATTGACTGATGTTGAGAAACCTAATCAGTGTTGATGATGCCTTGTTGAGTCACCGTGCTGGAATCTTTGGCTGGTCTTTGCATAATAGTGTTAAAGAAATGTTTTATGTTTATATTTTCATTATTTCAGACGGAACAATAAACGATTATTTCCATCTACAGGAAAGACCAGTATTCTTGTGGCTTATGCCTTCCATGGATTTTCGCTTACTCAGATCTTTGCTTCCTTACATTTTTGCTGCAACCTACATTGTTTGTGGTTACGAACAATTTTTGGCCGGTGCCCACATTTTTCGCATACATATAGATTTTTTGCTTGTCCCCTTATAAGTTCTCTTTTGTTGTTACTTACATTTTTCACTTACCTACATTGGTGTTATTGATGCTTTAGTAGTTTTATGAAATTTAGTTGCCTCTTGAGTTTAGTAAATAAAATTATACCTGAATTATTCTTGATTTATTGTTTTGTCTATAAGTTCAAATTATGCATTCACTGTTGCTGATACAACCTAACACCTCAATCTTCTGCTGTGAATTGGAAATAATAGACAAATTCTCTGTCTACCTGGATCCTGAATCTGCTAATCTTTATTCTATCCTTTTTCTTGCGATTTGGGAAAGGGGGGGGGGGGGGGGTTTGAGATGTTTTTTTTATTTTTTTTTTTACTTTTCTCTTCTTTGGGCCGAACGCGGTTAGCGTTGCACTCTTCACCTCTTACCACCGTTACAAAAGTTAGTTCTTCTTTTGTTTCCCTCGGCTTCATAAAGCACAGCAAACATTCACCCTGGTGTAAGATATATCAAGCCTACTTCAACAATAAACAATATGCACATGAAAGCTACTCCCAATAATAGCACAAAAAATATACATTCCGTATGTCAAGATTATAATTAAAAACATGCATAAAAACTAATCCTAGCATTACATGCTGTTCCCACTTGTGTAGTAAGAAGAAAAAAAAAGAAATATATTAAATAACTATAAACAACTAAGAGAAAATATGAGCTCTCATGGCAGTGACATACATCGAACAGACAAAATGAAAGTCTGCACATGTAAAGATTGTCATTATTTAGCCACATGTGTGGTAGTAATAAAAGAAATATAGTACTACACATATATACAACTGTGACAAATTATTAGATGATTGACAGAGGACCTAGTTTGTAGTGTTCTCTGGAGATATATCTTGAATAATAATTAACAAGATAAAGGATATGATTTAGCACGTTTCGTCTAGAGGTCACTCAAATGAGCTAATCATTCCCGCAATAGCCTGTTTTGGAGAACATTTTTCTTTGGCTCAAACCCCCACTGTGAGACCACTATGTATCTACACATAAATTTATATAAGAAGTAAAATAGTTCACCCTAGGCCAGAGAAGATCTGAACTATTAGCGCCTGTACAACTGAGGATCCCTCTCACTCAACATAATGTTGCCAGTATGCTATTCGTCCGTCACATAGATCTTTCCCTATATTTTTTGTCATTTTGTGACCTATATCAGTTCAATTAGTCTTTAGAACTTTAGGACTCATTTATTTGTAGACAAACAAACTTCAACAATAACGGTACATTACATCTGTTGGACAAGACATCTACATGACAGTTTCCTGCCAAAAGTGGGACATACATTCACAAGGAATTGTTTACACCACAATTGTACAAGATAGACATCATGTGATACTTGACAACATCTATACAGGACTTTTCACAATATGTATAACCAACCACAGCACTTAAGACAGTCACCAGAGACAACACTTGACAGCAACTGTACAAGAAATTCACTGGGGACATGTACTTCAAACACTGGTTCACTAATTACACAATTTATTGAGCTGATGGTGAGTATAGTGGTGACCATTGCCTCATCTCCTGTCATGTCAACACTTCAATTATTGCATAGAAAATGCATAAAATATGTCACACATGCAGGTTGATAAACAAGATACAACACTTCTTATTTACTCCACCACCCAATAACTAACTCTACTCCTCCTCTCTCTAATATCTAACTACACCATCCCGTTACAGTATCGGTAACTATCATCATTTCCTGTCTCTTGGGAATTTAGGAAATCCTATCCATGGGCAACTCAAGGAAGAAACTACTGTTCTGGGTCTGTTGAATCCTTTTATCATCAGCATGGATGTTGGACTAGCTCCAGTTAGCAGCTTCCCCAGAATAAGCTTCATGGCAGATTCATTCCTCTTGAAGACAAGATTTGGTATGATGATATGGTACTGCATCTCACGGTTGATCAGGCTGTTAGTGAAGGCTGTCACTGGGTACTTCAATAATGACATACAGAATGTCCCATACATTGCAGCTACTCACTTAGCCAGATCAACTTCCCTACTGTTCAATCACATTCTTCAAGAATCACTGTGTGAGCATCCGGCTGGATATTTTCTAAGTTTTGTCTTAGATAAACAAACACTCCAAGTTACCCCACAGTTCTCCATGAATGTAGTTCATAGAACAAGATTTGATGTTAGTCTCGTTTGACCTTTTGACTGACTCAAAGATCACTGTCCAGTTCACCACATTGGTAGTGCTTCAGATTGTGTTTTGCTCCCATTTGTGCATTCAGCTGTTAGAGAGCTGAGAGAGAAACTCTTCTTGAGATTCCTACATTTTGATAGGGAGTCACTTCTGGATCTAGGACTTCTGTTTAGTTGTCCCAGATGATATATGGATGGCCTCTCCACCATACTGTTCTCTGCTGTCCAGAGAACAATATATTATTGAATCTTTAAGGGCATTGTTGGGTCATCACATCACACTAGCGACCGCTCCTGGTGAAATTCCCGCTCCTACTAATTAGATTTTAAAATATGGCCCAGGAATAGCGTGGGCTCATTACCTATTAGCCAATCAAAAGACAAGTGCATACCGCCGCCTCCCCCAACTCGTTCTAGAACATACGATCTAATAATAGCCCTTCTATTTGGGATGGTCCCCGTTAAGACTTAAAGTATCTTTATGAAATGTGTCGGACTGGGAATGAGGAATTCTGTTCCATCATGCTACAACAACAAACTGAGATAATAAGAGTTCTTATTGAAGTGACATATATCGGTCAGACTAACTGGAAGTCCGCCAATGTAGAGGATTCAAAACAATGTTTTCCCGTAGTGAATTTGAATAACGAAGACACAAACAATAGATTGCACGATTTATTGTCTGGCATATTTCGCTGCATCTCGTCAGGTACATACTGCAGAAATCACACAACATAAAGTAAATTAACTAGATAAATCCTTCAAGTTGAAATATACACATATTCGCACAGTAATGTCAGTTGTCTACCACGGTAATTTTAAGCTGACTAACATGTCTTTCTGTTTGCACAATTCTGGCTTGCGTTGATTGATCATAATTGCTTCTGCAAATTTTAACAAGCGAGTATTTTGTGTGTTAAACAACACGCGAAAGGCAGTGTCTCTGTCAACCACATGGCCGCTTTCGATAATATGCCTACCAATTGAAGACGCGGGGAGCTTCCGGTGTGTCGGCCCCACGAGGCTAGCATCTCCTGTGTGTCGTATCTTGTTGACCCATTGAGGTATGCGTTCTGACACTCGTTTGTTAAGCTGTCTCTCTGTTCTACCAATGTAGAAGGCCTGGCATCTATATGTGAATTGGTAAATACAATTGTTTGTGGCGTACGCCACAACTTGAAGGATTTATCTAGTTAATTTACTTTACGTTGTGTGATTTCTGCAGTATGTACCTGACGAGATGCAGCGAAATATGCCAGGCAATAAATCGTGCAATCTATTGTTTGTGTCTTCGTTATTCAAATGTAGAGGATGTCTTTGGTTACCTGAATAAAACTGTCATTTACTGACAATTTAGTACTTTGGGGGGGGGGGGGGGGGGGGGGGTCTTTGAGTCTGAGGAATTAAGGCCACCTGGCTAGTGCAGTCGCCGCGAATTGTGCAGGTTAGGATATCCTTTTTGCCCCCGACAGAAAAAAATATTCCATGCCTTACCGAGGATTCGAACCCGGGTCTACCGAAGGAGAATATGGCGTCCTAGCCACTCGGCCAGCCGCTCCTCTTAGCTGAATAATTACTAGGAAATAACATGATATTTATACATATAAAAATCGCTATTTACCTGATTGTTCCAAAAGACAAATCTAATTTGAGAATTCCAATTCCAATTTTCAAAACAATAATTCCAAATTCGGCCTCGTTCAACCTGCTTCCTCAGCGTCGGTTATTGTTGGCGTCCGTGGTTTTTGTGGGTTCATTCACCCTAATTCTTGTCTTGTGAGTCCTATCTCAACTCTTCTGTCCATTGTGGAATCGTTCCACACAGGCATGAAGGGTATAATTAAGTTTGATGGTGCAACTTCTGAAGAGTTTGAAATCAAGAGTCGAGTTAAGCAAGGTTGTGTACTAGCTCCCACCCTCTTTGGAATATACTTTTAACTTCTAGTGAAATATGCCTTTCGTGATCAGGATGGTGGTATATACATTCACTCACGGTCAGATGGCGGCCTTTACAATGCTCACAGATTGAAGGCCAAGATCAAAATTAGGAGGGTACTGATTAGAGAGTTGCTTTTTGCAGATGATGCTGCAGTTACGACCCACTCTGAGGAAGAATTGCAATGTCTACTATCTGCATTCTCCAATGCTTGTTCTGAATTTGGTTTAACAATTAGCAAAAAGAAGACACAGATTATGTCACAAGGTGCACATGGGGTACCATCAATCTTTATTGACGACGCCGAACTAGAGATGGTAGACCATTTTACATATCTAGGATCAGTGGTAAATAGCAAATTATCACAGATCAGGAAACCAACATCCGGATTGGTAAGGCAGCAACAACAATTAACAGGTTAAGAAAAAGAGTCTGGGAGAACAGGAAGCTTATTGCCAAAACAAAAGTCCTTGTCTATCAAGTCTGTGTCCTTAGTACTCTTCTTTATGGCAGTGAAACCTGGACAACTTACTCACACCAAAAGAAACGTTTAAACAGCTTTCATATGCGGTGTCTGCGAAGAATTCTTGGTATTAAGTGGCAAGACAAAATCACAAATACTGAAGTATTGGAAAGATCAGGTTGTGTGACGGTTTATTCCATGCTCAGTCTTCGTAGACTTAGATGGATAGGACATCTTAGGAGGATGGATGATGGTAGAATACCAAAGGACATCTTGTTTGGTGAATTACAGATGAGTAAGAGATCTCAGGGTCGGCCTCTACTACGATACAAAGATGTGTGTAAGCGGGACATGATTGATACAGGCATTATAATGCACATTGGGAGCAAGTCGCCGCCGAATGTGTTGCACGGAGGGCAAACATCAGAAATGGAATAAAGACAAAGGAGAAATGTATTGCAGATAAGTCACACACCGAGCGTGTGAGACGTAAGATGGTGCCTGATGGTGGAAATGACCACGTGTTCACATGCACCCACTGTGAACGGACATTTACAGCGCAAATTGGCCTTATCAGTCACATTCGCTAGCGCCATAGGTAAAAGTTATTATGCCTTTTTAAAGCACAAACTATCAACTGTCAAGACGGCAAGGTGCCAATGAATCCTATCTCGGACTGGCTATGTTGGTTTGTGTCTGTGACGTCAGCTGGGGGATCGGTTGGTGGCTATCCTTTGTGCTCATCTGTTCTTGTGGTTTGCTTTATTGGTGCAGGTTCCTGGCTCGTCTGGCTTGACTGGCTGCAGTCCTTATAAGCACTCTTTATTAGGTCTTTTAGTCTCCCTTTTTTGTGTATTTTCTGTAGGAGTTTTTCGACGTTTCTATTTTTCTCCTTGTGCCTTTTTTCTTCTTCGAGTTTGAGCTTCTGTTGCCATTCGATTTTTTCCTCCGCGCTCAGCCATGGTTTTCTCTCTCCGTCTTCTATGTAGTACGAGTAGTCGGTATCACATTCCAAGAGATTAGGTGGGTATTCTACCGGTCTCCTGAGTTTTTTTGGTTTCTTCTTTTCTCTTTCAATCCAGCACCTTTTGAATTCCTGGTGTCTGAGTTTCTCACTCCTTGCCGACTCTCTTTAGCTGTATGCACCACTGAAGGAGAGATCTTTAGCTGTATGCACCACTGAAGGAGTGATCTTCAGCTGTATGCACCACTGCAGGAGAGATCTTTAGCTGTATGCACCACTGAAGGAGAGATCTTCAGCTGTATGCACCACTGAAGGAGAGATCTTCAGCTGTATGCACCACTGCAGGAGAGATCTTTAGCTGTATGCACCACTGCAGGAGAGATCTTCAGCTGTATGCACCACTGAAGGAGAGATCTTCACCTGCCAGCAGCTGTATGCACCACTAAAGGAGAGATCTTCACCTGCCAGCAGCTGCCTGCACCACTAAAGGAGAGATCTTCACCTGCCAGCAGTTGTATGTAACACTGAATGTGAGATCTTCACCTGCCAGCAGTTGTATGTAACACTGAATGTGAGATCTTCACCTGCCAGCAGCTGCTTGCACCACTAAAGGAGAGATCTTCACCTGCCAGCAGTTGTATGTAACACTGAATGTGAGATCTTCACCTGCCAGCAGTTGTATGTAACACTGAATGAGAGATCTTCACCTGCCAGCAGCTGTATGCAGCACTAAAGGAGAGATCTTCACCTGCCAGCAGTTGTATGTAACACTGAATGAGAGATCTTCACCTGCCAGCAGCTCTATGCACCACTGAAGGAGAGATCTTCACCTGCCAGCAGCTGTATGAGCCACTGAAGGAGAGATCTTCACCTGCCAGCAGCTGTATGAGCCACTGAAGGAGAGATCTTCACCTGCCAGCAGCTGCCTGCACCACTAAAGGAGAGATCTTCACCTGCCAGCAGTTGTATGTAACACTGAATGTCAGATCTTCACCTGCCAGCAGTTGTATGTAACACTGAATGTGAGATCTTCACCTGCCAGCAGTTGTATGTAACACTGAATGAGAGATCTTCACCTGCCAGCAGCTGTATGCAGCACTAAAGGAGAGATCTTCACCTGCCAGCAGTTGTATGTAACACTGAATGAGAGATCTTCACCTGCCAGCAGCTGTATGAGGCACTGAAGGAGAGATCTTCACCTGCCAGCAGTTGTATGAGCCACTGAAGGAGAGATCTTCACCTGCCAGCAGCTGTATGAGCCACTAAAGGAGAGATCTTCACCTGCCAGCAGCTGTATGAGCCACTAAAGGGGAACTCCCGTATTCATGGACCCAATTGTAACAGTAAAGAACCCTTTAGATGCCTTATCCGCATTGGGCACATGGTGCTAGTCCCACATTTCTATAAACCAATCAGCTCTCATTGAGTCACGTGGGCAGTGCCACCCCGACCGCCATTACTTCCCAATACATGTCCTGGTACCCATTTAAGGCTGGTTCCATGCAGGACTTCATGTCAATTTTTTGTAAATGCTCAACCATACAGATTATTCTTCATCATCATCATCATCATCATCATCATCATCATCATCATCATCATCATCATCATCATCATCATCATTATCATCATCATCATCATCATCTTCTTCTTCTTCTTCTTCTTCTTCTTCTTCTTCTTCTTCGTTCTTTTGTTCGTTCGTCCGGAATGTTGTTTTGAACGTTGTTGCGTTGTGCCTGCTTACAGCAGACCTGCGATATTTGCACATTTCGGCCGATACATCCGACTTCTTCAGGTATTTGTCGACCGTGTTAACCTTCCCAGGTGTTTCGTAGGACGTTTGACTCTTACTGTTGTGGTGTTATCCCACATCCCAGCTGGCCCATTTAGAACAGGTGAAGACATCCCGGTCAGCCTTCAAGAGAAGGCAAGGACAGACAATAGCCATTCCGCATCATCCAAGGAGGGGTCTATAATTGCAGAGTTGACATATAGCGCTTGGGTACTGGGGTCACGCAAGGAATCGTCACGTCCTGCATATGCTTATCTCACTTCCATATATTGGGCCTTCTGTTCACCACAGGCTGTTCCTCCAGAATGCAGTCTGTAGATGGCATGCACACAATGAGCTTACGATTTGGACTTTCCATGTGATAAATTTGCTATCCAAGCAATATTTCATTTCGTACACCTGGTACGCTCTTTCCACCTTTGATGGTGCCCACACAATGAGCTTTCGATTCGGAGTTTTCCACGTAATGGATTTGCAAGCCAGCAATATTCTTCCTTTAGTGCCACCTGAATATAGTTAACGAAAGCTGCAGTCAATTTGAGTTTGTTGCATCTCCTTAGAGTTTGTCCTCATATGAAGCAGGTGTAGGCCAGAATAACCTTCTCTGTTTGCATAAATTGGACATTTCCTGCTGCAAATGTCTAGTTGTCATTTTATCAGATCCTGTCAGTATCTCCTATCTTTAATTTATTGAACAAGTGGTGTTTCAGCCTGTTATGTCCTGTACGGAGTTTGAAGATTGCTACTTGTTCACTTCCGTCGAGTTGGTAATATGCATCATCTTTCTGGTGGCCTTTATGCTCTGATTCCCATTGGTTCCGTAAGTGCTTTTTATAAACCTCTTTGCCTCATTATAGGTAATGTCTATGTCAGGATGAGGTATTGTCCACCCTCTTTTGCCAGTCTGTCAGCCTCTTCATTTCCAGGTAAACTGCAATGTGATGGGATCCACTGTATTACAACTTTTTTTGGATTTCTGACAGTCCATACAGTGCTGCTCTTAGGTCTGCTGGTTCTGGGCTGTTTTTACTCTTCAGTATTGAGACAGCTGACTTTGCATCTGTGAAGATTGCTATTTGCTTCTCTTAATTTGCCCCCATCAAGGGCATTTCTTTTTGCCGTTTTCAAAGCCTCTACCTCTGCTTTGAAGTTAGCTGACAATTTTCCAGTTACCATTATATTTTTTTTTTGCTCCAATTTTTAGATTTAGGATAGATTCCTCCTCCTCCATTTTGTATTGATTTGTTGGCTGATCCATCTGTATATGCATTGGTCCAGTTGCTACTTGGGTAATGTTTTTAAAAAAAATGTAGTTTATGGTTATTTTTCTTCTTTCTATTTCATTCTGAGTGTTCTTTTTCTCAATACCAGGAATGTTTTCTATCATGTCAGCCAGTTGCTACTGTCTCCAAGCTGGGAACTTGTATGCACTGAAAACAGGTTTGACTGTTAATATGTTAAGTATAGGATCTGCCCTAATCTTTCTTTTTGCAGTTTCTACAAAGCTGCTTCGCTTCAGTCTTTCCTTTTCAAGACCATTAAACCTTTTACATACGTCTGTCAATCTTCTAAATTTTTCTGCTTGTTGCTGGGCTCTGCTATCTCTTCTATCCTGCATTGGTTGTAAACAAGGTGTCTTCGGGCTTCCAGTTATGGTCCGCATTCCTTGATTTTGGACATATTTTGTTAAAGTTTGACTTAGCTGCTGTTGCCCAAGCTGCAATGCCATACTCCAGTATTGGCCTCACACGTCTAGTATATAACTTCTTGAGAACTTCTCATTTTCTCCCCACGTTGTACCAGCAAGCCTTTTCATGAGTGCCATTCTTTGCCTTGCTCTTGTTCGATTTTTCTCAATCTGTGTCTTCCATGTCGGGTGACGATCAAAGGTGACTCCTAGATAGTTTGGATTTAATTCATGGAGCAATGTTTTCCATCAATACCAGCTTACGGTGCAGCGTTTTATTTGAGAGGGAGAACACTGTGCATGCTGGTTTCTCCTCGCTTATCTTCACTAGCCATGATTTTTACCAGTCCTCTAGCGCTAATAAGGCTTGCTGTATGCTGCTGTTAGCTGTACTAATATATTCTTTAGATGTCCATATGGCTACATCATCTGCAAAGGTGGATGTGTGTACTCTGGCTGGAAAATTTTCTGTGTTGACATTCATATATGCTAGGAATAATGTTGGTGAAAGAACTCCCTCTTGGGGGACACCTTGCTTCATCAGCATCTTTTGCTGGTTTGTCCTTGTACTTGGGTCCTGGCAGTTCCTCTTCTTCTTCTGCGTTCATCCGGAGTCTTTTTTCGGACGTGATTGCGTTGTGCTTGTTTACAGTAGAGCTGCGTTCTTGCGCCGTTAGGCCGACACATCCGACTTCTGCGGGCATTTGTTGACCGGGTTAACCTTACCGGGTGGCAGTTCTATTTGTACATTTTCTCACAAACATTTATTTTTGCAGTTTTACGTTCAGTCCTTCCTTCCATCCATCCATCCATCCTGTGCCATGCCAATAAGCGTGGGTTGTCATGTTCTGCCATCTCACTCGACCACCATAGTCATGGATCAGCTCCGTGTTCCTGTATCGCCCATGCCACGTGACCAAGCCGTCCAGGTATTTACTTCTCAGTTTTCCCCTTGGTTTTGAATGTCTACGTCTAATGACTCTAATCAGTTTACGATCTGACTTCCGGTCGCCAACATGGCGGTTAGCATCGAACCGTTGGGGCCTGCGGCGTCTTTATGCTTGTGGCTACGGTTTGCAATCACATTTTCTTCATGTTGGTCTGGTAGTACATGGTTCCGTCGCCCTACTACTGAGTGAGTGCGTGGGCGACACCATAAGCTGTGAAATTCGCGGGGAATGCTTTTACATCTGTCCTATACAGTGACCTGCATGTTCGGAACAATGGCTACCGGCTGCTGCTGAATTGACTGATTTGCCCTTTCAGTTCTGGAGTGCATTTTTCGGGAGACTCCTGGAAGTCGGCGCTGAAGCTGAGGAGTTCGTGCTTTGTGTGACACTTTCTGCGGGTCGCCCTGCGGTAAGAGACCGAGCCATGTGAGAAAACCCGGGTCTTTCTGGTGACTGCCGAGTTCATCGACGATGAACTGTGGTATTCGTGGATGAATGTTTGTGTTGGCGTTCTGGCGGCGGAATTATGCACAGTGTACTTGTGCAGGCTGTTGGATTGCCGAGACTCCTGTCTATTCCGCTCTTCACATTGGACAGTGGGGAGCATTTTGTGTGATATTCGCTGGCACAGGAATGGAGCATAATGGGGACGACCCGTTGCCGTGAAGTTGGAACCTCGACTTATTAACTAACTAACTAGTTTACAATCTTCATTTGTGTTTTGAAGGACTTGTTCATTGGTTTTTCTGTCTGTCCTTGGTATTCTTTGCATTTCCCTCAGAAACCATATTTCCATAGCCATCAGCTGTTTTTCAGCTTGACTGCTCATTGTCCACGCTTCACATCCATACAGAAGTACAGGTTCTATGTAGCACTTCAACACTCTTTTTCTCGGTTCAATTGATATCTTTTTTATTGGTCAGTATGTTTTTCATCTTGCAAAAGCTACTTTCGCAATGGCAATTCTTGTTCTAATCTCTTCAAGGCATCTCCCATCAGATGTTATGACTGTGCCGATATAACTGTATCGATTCACTTGTTTAAGAATATGCCCATTTACTCGTATATCACACTGTGGTATTTCCTTCTTCCCAGTGACGACCATAATCTGTCTTCTTAATATTCAGTCCTAACCTTAGTTGTTCACTGTGTGCAACAACCGCATCTACAAAATTGTGTAGGTCCTTTTCATTGTCTGCAATCAAGACTGTATCACCTGCATATCTAATGTTATTGATGTATCGTCCCCCAATGTTGATTCATTCCATATCTTCTATATTTCTGTAAATATTTTCACCGTACAGGGAAAAAAAGATCTGGAGACATTACACATCCCTGTCTCACACCTCTTTTAACAGGTTGATTTTGACCTACACATTCTACAAATTAAAAAATAAATTTTAAATTAAAAATTAAAAATACAGATCTACAAATTGACGGGAAAGACATTAGACTTATAAAAAACGTATATTGGAAACAAAAAGCTGTCATAAGGATTGACAATGAAGTGGGACAATATCAACCTATTAAGAGAGGTGTTAGGCAGGGATGTGTAATGTCTCCAGATCTTTTTTTTTTTCCCTATACAGTGAAAATATTTTCAGGAATGTAGAAGATATAAATGGAATCAGCACTGGAGGATGAAACATCATTAACATTAGATATGCGGATGATACAGTATTGATTGCAGACAATGCACAAGATCTACAACAATTAGTAGACGCAGTTGTTGTCCACAGTGAGCAGCTGGGGTTGGAATTAAATTGTAAGAAGACACAGGTTATGGTCGTCAATAAGAAGAACGAAGTACCACAATGTAATATACAAGTAAATGGGAATATTCTTCAACAAGTGAATCGGTACAATTATCTCGGAACAGTCATAACATCTGATGGGAGATGCCTTGAAGAGATTAGAACAAGAATCGCATTGGCGAAAGTAGCCTTTAGCAAGATGAAAAACATTCTGACCAATAAAAAGATGTCAATTGAAACGAGAAAAGGAGTGTTGAGGGGATACACAGAGCCTGTATTTTTGTATGGATGTGAAACTTGGACAATGTGCAGTCAAGCTGAACAACATCTGATGGCTGCAGAAATGTGGTTTCTGAGGAAAATGCAAAGAATACCATGGACAGACAGAAAAACCAATGACCAAGTACTACAGGAGACAAATGAAAATCGTAAATTGTTTAGAGAAATTAGACGTACACAGTCAAAATTTTTTGGAAATGTTATGAGAAGAAACGGATTGGAGAACTTGGTGACAACTGGCAAGATTGAAGGGAACAGACCAAGAGGAAGACCGAGAGGAAAATACCTGGATGGCTTGGCCACATGGCATGGACAAGACAGGAACACTGAGCTGATCCACGACGCTGGTGATCGAGTGAAATGGCGGGTCATGACCGCCCACGCTTTCCGGCATGGCACATGATTGATTGATTGATTGATTGATTGATTGACCTACATCGCTATCAATTCTAATGGCAGCTTTTTGTTTCCAATATATGTGTTTTTACAAGTTGAAACATGCCTGGGTTCACTAACATTAAGGTGATTGACCTTGGTAGCAATGCTACAACATAAACAAGTTCACGGGGTTAAAGGGAATTCCCAGGGGAGGGCTGCAAAGAAGGGTTAAAAAGACAGTGGAAAATATTGACGGGGGACAGTTGAGTTTTGGGACCCGACAGTGAGGTCTGGAAAACTGAAGGATAGCAGAGTTAGCGAGAGAACTCCGACCTGTGTTTTTCAGTGAGAGTTAGTTGAAGCCTAGACCTAGAGGGGGTCGGATAGTTAGTGGAGGCTAGACCCAGAGTGGGTTGGATCGAGTGAGTTCGGGTCGAGAATCGTGGCTGGTTAACTGTGGTGGTGGATGAGATTAAGTAGGCCTGGAGAAGGCAGTATTATTCGAGTACTAGGTTGTGATGAGGATATATTCTGGAATTACTGTGACTGGATATATATATGTTGGTTGTTTCCGTGTTCAGTTATCATTAAAGGGATATTATGTGCGCAAACTCTATCTTGTTCACTGACTGGTGGATGTGTACTGCAGTGGTGACTTGTGGTGTGTGACAGATAGCTAGCTCAGCTTCCACTCTGCAGTGAAATAGAAGGAGCATTAGGATCTAGACAACGACCAATCTCATTCTGTTGCAAAAGGGATTGTGACACAAGTCTAAGGTCTTTTCCATCAATTTGTAGGTCTTCAAGCATCCTTATCAAGTCGACATGTCTCACTTTATCGAAAGCCTTTGTGTAGTCAATAAAGCAAAAATATAGATCATTGTTTACTTCTATAGAACGTTCAATTACTGTTCTCAGTATGTACACAGCATTTACTGTGTCCCTGTTTTCTACAAACCCACATTGTTCTTCTACTATTTCGGGTTGTATTTTCTTCCTAACACTTTGCATGATAATTCTCAGCAGAATGTTACTGCCAAAACAAAAGTCCTTGTCTATCAAGCCTGTGCCCTTATTACTCTTCTTTATGACAGTGAAGCCTGGAAAACTTACTCACACCAAGAGAAACGTTTAAACAGCTTTCATATGCGGTGTCTGCGAAGAATACTTGGTATTAAGTGGCAAGACAAATCACAAGTATTGGAAAGATCAGGTTGTGTGATGGTTTATTCCATGCTCAGTCTCCGTAGACTTAGATGGATAGGACATCTTAGGAGGATGGATGATGGTAGAATACCAAAGGACATCTTTTTTGGTGAATTACAGATGAGTAAGAGATCTCAGGGTCGGCCTCTACAACGATACAAAGATGTGTCTAAGCGGAACATGATTGATCCAGGCATTGATAATGCACATTGGGAGCAAGTCTCCGCTGAGCGTGTTGCATGGAGGGCAAACATCAGAAATGGAATAATGACAAAGGAGAAAAATTATTGCAGATAAGTCACATATCGAGCGTGTGAGACGTAAAATGGTGCATGATGGTGGAAATGACCACGTGTTCACATGCACCCACTGTGGACGAACATTTACAGCGCGAATTGGCCTTATCAGTCACATTCATAACCGCCATGGGTAGTAGTTATTATGCCTTTTTGAAGCACAAACTATCGTCTGTCAAGACGGCAAGGTGCCAATGAGTGTGCATTCGCAGCCGTTTTCCCCGTAAGCAAAGCATTTACTTGTTTGATTGTTGTAGACAGACAGACAGACAGACAGACAGACAGACAGACAGACAGACAGACAGACAGACAGATTACACATGCATTATTAAATCTTTACCTATTATCTGATATCGAAATACATGAACGAGCACAAACACCTAGGTATACACACACACTCACACACACATACAGAGAGAGAGAGAGAGAGAGAGAGAGAGAGAGAGAGAGAGAGAGAGAGAGAGAGAGAGAGAGAGAGAGAGAGAGAGGGGGGGATCCTCTTTCTTCTTCGTCTTCTTCTTCTTCTTCTTCTTTTCCACCTTCTCACACACCTTCTTTCTGTCTCTTGCAGAAACGGGTATATTTGGATGTTTCAGTATCCGTGATAGCTAATATATAAGCGCGCTTGCTTTTTGACATCTGATTTCAATTTCTCTCTTTTCTGCCATCTTGTGTGATCATACTTCCAAAATATTTAAATTTTTTAACTTGTTTATCAGTATATTTAGTGGTCCAGGAGGTCTGATACCCTGCATTACTTCAGTGTTATGTCTTGTGATGACCAAACCATCTCATTTGCTGTTAGCCATTGTCGCGGGAGATTACAGCGGCTGTACGGCAAATGAAATGACTACAAGAACATTATCACAAGTGTATTACTTTCACAACGGTGTCCCCCATTTGCACAGTTTGTACATGGAATGCAGCTGCCAGATTTCTTTAGTTTGTTCTGACTAAACTTAAAATTTACAATAACACTTGACACGTTCATAGATAAACATGAAAAGTGGCCATTCACACATGATATGGTCATTGATATAAAAACGAATGGTAGCCAATAATACATGACATGCTCACTGACAAACATGACGAGTAGCCTGTCACACATGACACGTCCATTGATCAAAGTGGATGGTAGCCAATGACAAATGATACGTCCATTGATAAACATGAAGAATAGCCAATCAAACGCGATAATTTCTATTATATACACAAAAAGATACCAATCCGCACCAGATACGTTCTATGATATACATGAAGAATGCCAATCTCTCAGATACATCCATTGATAAACATGAAGAGTAGCCAATCACAAATGTCACGTCCATTGATAAACATGAAAAGTGGCCAATCACACATTGACACCATCATTGATAAACATGAAAAGTGGCCAATCACACATTGACACCATACCATCATTGATAAACATGAAAAGTAGCCAATCACAAATGACATGCCCATTGATAAACATGGCCAGTTACACATGACACATTGAGTGATAAACATCCAGAGTCCGTTCCTGCCATTTATCGCAGAGCTGGAGCATATATCTTCAACCACCACGCTTTTCTTTTTTTCTTTTTTTTTAAAACTACCACGCGAGGAAGCAGTTCTATCTCCTACAGCGCGGTCCATTTCCTCATCGTATTATCCCTTGCTGTCTCTAATTCTCTTCTCCAAGCGTTTAAAAACAAAATATTTTAAAGTCTTCCCCTATTTCGTTTTTCCCCTGGTTCCAGGGGAAAGACATTCTAGTTATACTATTATCAGGTTTTCTCAACATGTGCCCTGTCCAAACGCCAGTGTAGTTACCGCACCTCTTGATTCAGCCTGGAAACAGCACTGTTTTACATGTGCTCAATAGCGTTTGTTTTTTTTGCCAGCTCCATTGTTTCTCATAATACCAAAATGCTAATATTATAATATTTAACTGCGGGTCAGTATGGTTGAATGGGTAAGAACGCGTGTTCTTAAACATCCGGTGTGCTGATGCTGAGGTTAGGGGTTCAACCCCTACACCGGACAGCTGGATTAAAATGTTGGCCTGTCGTCCTTGACGTGGGGACGTAAATTACAAGTACCTCTGAAGTCGGAGTGGGTTCGCCTGTTGGTGAGGGACACTGTTAATAGGGAAAGCTAATCCACACGCAAAATTCAGTCCATCACTACTATAAATGGGGTGTATAGACTACGCTTGAGTTCAAAGCGAGCGAGCGCAAAGAAATAATAATAATATTTACCTTATTTACCATTTATACTTTCTTCCCCAGTTCAAACATTGTTCTTGCATTCAAGGAGATATTTCTGGAGAATTTCCCAGATGACAGGAAATAAGTCTGCGATGCGGACTCCTTAAATCTTTCTTCGCACCGCGTCGCCTCTTCTACTACCTGTCCTCTTGGTTGACCGAGTTATCCATTGTTACCTTTCTTTAGACAAGTTCATGGTGGGATGGAGTTTGCTTCCCAGAACATCTCCTGGTACCCAATTTATTTTGGTTGAACAGGAGTCTCGGTGGCGAAGTAGGTACGTCGCTTGCCTCACGCTCTGAAGGTTGTTGGTTACATCCCTGACTACATTATTCGGTTTGTCTGGTCTTTTGTCGCAGAATTGAGTGTCGGCCAAATCCTCTGGTCACTCCTTGCTGCACCATTCTCTCCTGGAAATGGCGGTGTATCTATTATTCCACACTATTCTCACGATCCCAAAGGGCCCCGATCACATCTGCCTTATCATGCACCAATACACCACCCAGCGGTTCAGACCCAGCCAATCTGTTCGCCTGCTCGTCTTTCCCAACACATCAGCATGTCCTGGGGAAAAGATCCAACGGATATTCCCTATGTTTTATGTGACTAAAATAGCTCGTAGTTCACAGGGATTGTTTTTATTTTTTCCACATATCCTTTTTACAGGACATTGCCGCCAACACCAGCATTTTACGGCTGTTGTTGACGTCTTGGCAAGTTTACGTTCAATAGTTTGCAATTGCTTTCTGAACGACCGGCTCCCGTACCAACTCGTTAAAACCCAGTGCAATACGGTCTGCTGTCAGTCGGTAACCGCTGTTTTGCACGCGGGTAAGCGGGCTTACGAATCGCACCCGCAAGCTCACATGGATTACATATTCTAAAATATCTAATAATGTGTTCATATAATTTAATGAAACGGGTGTATAAAAACAAGCACTGACAGTGTTAACACAATAACGTTTGAAATTTGAGCACATGAATATCAACAACTGAATTGTTCATATCTCAAGCAATAAAATACCTGTTGAAGAAGCTGAAGACCAAGAATTTAGTTTCTTTGACTTGTTTTATACCAAGCAACGCACCATGGGTCATGAATTATTGCTAACAAGACACATTTCCAGAGAAAGTAATTTGATAGCTTGGGAAGATCAGATCGACGCTTGGTGAGTAACTCGAAATAGAATGGGCTTATTCATTGAAGATTTGCCTCTGCCCATTCTCAGTGGCAGACTTCGAATGGCCGAAACGATAAAGGCTCCAGTGTGATAATAGCGAGGTAGGCGGTTCAACGTCTCAACCGGCATTCAGTTGGACTTCTTGTCCAGAAAGCAGTGGCAGACTACTGAACGTACAATTGCTTTAAAATCAACCCTGGGTTGATCACCACGTCCAACAAACGACACGCAACAAGTGTTTACGATCACAGTTTGGTACTTTGCTTGAAATAGAATGGGCCCATTGTAGATTTATCTCGGCCTATTCTCCGGTGCAGCTTAATTCAAACATGACAGTATGCCCAGCATGGAGTCCCAAGGACTTCCGCTCCTCCAGCGGTCAGAAGTCTGTGTGTGTACACATTCCTGTCGCACATCCCGGCTGTCTGCAGTTACAGCGCGGGAATCTAACTTGTCGACAAGCTAGTCCTCGTCGGGAGAGCTCGATCTCATCTGTTATGCTGGTTTTTATCTTCTCAGAAATGAGTGTCAGGTGAATATAATTTAAACTACCACCGTGGCACTACCACAAATCGGACGGCAGTTTCCGGAGCTGGCCAATTATTACGATTCTTCTTTTCCAGTGTACTGTTGTGTATCCCTTTTGAAGATAACAGACTCATCAGAATAAGTTGCCAATTTTATAACCGCATCCACGGGACTGGATTCGGTGCTCTTGAGTCTTTGCAACACTAAGGACTGCCTTGAGGAGAGCCTTCGATTGTCTGTGTAATCATGAAATAAATTTTTCAATGATGCTGTTGCTCGTAACGACTTGCTTCCTGTAAAACAGAGTAGTTTGAAAACAAAAACAATATTACATTAATTGATGTATTGATTAATTTGTTTGATAGCTTAACTGGGATCGGGGTGGTGTCATGCCCACACGGGCGGTACGGTATCTACCTCGGCATTAATTTGGACATAATTAAGTAAGGTACATGGGATGATTAATAGTCTTAAGCAACTTCCCTTATCTGCCATAGGCTTATGTACAGTAGTTTTCCCTAAGCAACCCCCTTTAATTTCATATATAATACAACATGTATGCTACCAATTTAAAATAATGTTTAAGTCTTAACTGTGACACGCCCCTACTTCCCAATATGTAAATCCATTTGATTTGGTCCAAACCTACTATTCGGCACTGAATCTGGCAAACGTTGACTTCTCTTTCAGAAAGCAATGGCACACTCATCATCATCTTCACTTTTGACGTCAAGCTTCGTGGGGAGGGATAATTGCCGCTCCAGCGCCCGATGTATGACTCTGGATAGTGTTATTCCGTGTTATTGTACAATGTCTTCGATGTCGTCAATCCATTGTCATCTCTTGCTCTCGTAACAGATCTTCTTTGATGTGTGGTCAGTGCTGGTAGATGATGGTGTTGCATTCTAATTAGTTAGTTAGTTATCAGTTGGGGTATCTTCGTTGCACTCCGGACATGTCCATAGGTGCTCAGATCCTCCCCCCAGCATATGCATCAGCGTCCGGTGGCTAATAGTGCCAGTTCTGTGTTGGTTGACGAGGCGCTTTGTTTTCCCGATGTACCTCTCGCGTCTGGCTGTGCCGATTCTTACTCCCAAGTCTTTCATCCTGGACAGCGATGTGGATTCACTGACGTCAAAGTCATCTGTTCTCGCCATATCTTTAAGGGCGTTAATAACATCGGCACGATCCATGGGCTGGCCATCTACAGGGGGTGCAGAGCCAGCCAATTTGTCAGCTCGTTCATTTCCCTCGACTCCCGCATGTCCCGGGACGAATATGAAGGTGACTTTACGGACAACAGACTTCCGCAGCGACTCAGTCCACTGTCTACGTACAGATCCAGCTTCGACCTTCTGAATCATGCTCATTGAGTTGCATTCTAATGAGATGGCCAAACCATTTTGATCTTCTGTCGTCCAATATCTGTGGCACAAGATGTTGATCACTGTCTGTTAACATTATTTTTTATTCGGTCTCGGATAGTTAAGTTGGCAGCTCTCCTCAAGCATCTCATCTCACAGGTGTTGATTTTGCGTAAGCGTAATTTGCATCATGTCCAAGTTTGACATTGGTAGCATAAAATTGGTGTGAATGTGTTATTTATTATCTGTTATGTTGCGGACATAGATATATTTGGATGTTTCAGTATGGTTGATAGTTGATATGTGCTTGCTTCTTGATATCTGATTTCAATTTCTCTGTCTATCCTTCTATGACAAACAACTGAACGTAAACTTGTCAAGAACACTATCTCGGGTTGACGTTGATTACAACGTTCTGCAAGTGTATGCAACAGTTTAAAAAAAAATTAAATGACAGTATTAATGTTGTAACATCTTTGTTGTAACTTCGTTGTTGTAACATCTTTGTTTTAACAGCTTTGTTGTAACATCTTTGTTGTAACTTAGGCTGTTCTAACATCGTTGCTGTACCATCTTTGTTGTAAAAACTTTGTTGTAACTTCGTTGTTGTAACATCTTTATTGTAACTTCGTTGTTGTAACATTTTTGTTGTAACATCTGTGTTGTAACATTTTTATAACATCGTTGTTGTAACATATTAGTTGTAAGATCTTTGTTGTAACATCTTTGTCGCAACATCTTTGTTGTAAAATCTTTGTTGTAACATATTTGATGTACCATCTTTGTTGTAAAAACTTTGTTGTAACATTTTTGTAAGATCGTTGTTGTAACATCTGTGTTGTAACATCTTTGTTGCAACATCTTTGTTGTAAAATATTTGATGTAACATCTTTGTTGTAATATCTTTGTTGTAAAATATTTTATGTAACATCTTTGTTGTAACATCTTTGTTGTAACATATTTAATGTAATATGTTTGTAGTAACATCCTTATTGTACCATCTTTGTTGTAAAGTTTTGTTAAAACACTTTTGTTGTAACATCTTTGTTGTAATATCTTTGTTGTAACATCTTTGTTGTAGCATTATTTGGGTAACATCATTGTTTGTAACAGTTATCAGTTATCAGTTATCAGTTGGGGTATCTTCACTGCGCTCCGGACATGTCCATAGGTGCTCAGATCCTCCCCCCAGCATATGCATCAGCGTCCAGTGGCTAATAGTGCCAGTTCTGTGTTGGTTGACGAGGCGCTTAGTTATCCCGATGTACCTCTCGCGTCTGGCTGTGCCGATTCTTACTCCCAAGTCTTTCATCCTGGACAGCGATGTGGATTCACTGACGTCAAAGTCCTCTGTTCTCGCCATATCTTTGAGGACGTTAATAACATCGGCACGATCCATGGGCTGGCCATCTACAGGGGGTGCAGAGCCAGCCAGTTTATCAGCTCGTTCATTTCTATCGACTCCCGCATGTCCCGGGACGAAGATGAAGGTGACTTTACGGACAACAGACTTCCGCAGCGACTCAGTCCACTGTCTACGTACAGATCCAGCTTCGACCTTCTGAATCATGCTCATTGAATCACTTAGTACACACACGTTGGTATAAAGCTGTGATTCCAGCCATATGAAAGCCTGTGTAACTGCCATCACCTCCATCGTCATGCTGCTCGTGGTCATAGAGTGGGCACCACTGGATTCTTGAACGGTTCGGCCCGCTGAACGGGCTGTAAATGCCCACGCACTTCTCTGCTGCTTTACAACAGATCCATCTGTATAGATGAGCACTCAAGCCGTTTGACTCGTGCTCCGAAGGTTGTGGGTTCGATTCCGGGCCGCGTCCTTCGGTTTACGATTTAAATGTTTCGGAGACTCCTGTGGGTCGTCGCTAAAAGCTACGGAGTTCGTGCTTTGTGCGACGCTTTCCGTGCTGCGGAAAGAGACCGAGCCATATGGGATAAACCCGGTGCAATGAAGTCGACCCTGTCGACTTTTAAGCGACTTTTTTAAGCGACTTCGGGGCTATCTGACTGTTCATAGATGAGCGCGTTGACCTCTGCATTGACAGCGGCAGGGTTCTGCTCTCTGCACCGTCTGTCGAGTGTGATAATGCAGGAGAAAGTGCACTTAACAGCTGGAGGCACCGGCACCCATTCCTTGCCGGGGTTGATACTGGTAAGACTGCAGACCTGTCTGACGACATCTTCCGCCCGACCCATCCATGATTTGCCCCTCTTTAGCCTGTCACCCTTTTCTCTGAATATAGCGTCATGCAGAGGGTGCTACTCATCTGCACTTATTTTTAAGTATGCACGAGCTCTCCAGATCTTGATCCTGTGTTCCATTGTCTGCAGTCATGTCTACAGTCATGTCTACAGTCATGTCTACAGTCATGTCTACAGTCATGTCTACAGTCATGTATACAGTCATGTATACAGTCATGTCTACAGTCATGTCTACAGTCATGTCTACAGTCATGTCTACTATCATGTCTACAGTCATGTATACAGTCATGTATACAATCATGTCTACTATCATGTCTACAGTCATGTATACAGTCATGTATACAGTCATGCATACAATCATGTCTACTATCATGTCTACAGTCATATATACAGTCATGTCTACAGTCATGTCTACAGTCATGTATACAATCATGTCTACTATCATGTCTACAGTCATGTCTACAGTCATGTCTACAGTTATGTCTACAGTCATGTCTACAGTCATGTCTACAGTCATGTATACAGTCTTGTCTACAGTCATGTATACAGTCTTGTCTACAGTCATGTCTACAGTCATGTCTACAGTCATGTCTACAGTCATGTCTACAGTCATATATACAGTCTTGTCTACAGTCATGTCTACAGTCATGTCTACAGTAATGTATACAGTCATGTCTACAGTCATATATACAGTCATGTATACAGTCATGTCTACAGTCATGTGTACAATCATGTCTACAGTCATGTCTACAGTCATGTATACAGTCATGCATACAGTCATGTCTACAGTCATGTCTACAGTCATGTCTACAGTCATGTCTACAGTCATGTCTACAGTCATGTATACAGTCATGTCTACAGTAATGTCTACAGTAATGTCTACAGTCATATATACAGTCATGTATACAGTCATGTCTACAGTCATGTCTACAATCATGTCTACAGTCATGTCTACAGTCATGTCTACAGTCATGTCTACAGTCATGTCTACAGTCATGTCTACAGTCATGTCTACAGTCATATCTACAGTCATGTATACAGTCATGTATACAGTCATGTCTACAGTCATGTCTACAGTCGTGTATACAGTCATGTCTACAGTCATGTCTACAGTCATGTCTACAGTCATGTATACAGTCATGTCTACAGTCATGTATACAGTCATGTATACAGTCATGTGTACAGTCATGTCTACAGTCATGTATGCAGTCATGTGTACAGTCATGTCTACAGTCATGTATACAATCATGTCTACTATCATGTCTACAGTCACTCCCCCGATGTGTCTCCACCTTGACGTGGTGGGGGAGCTTGCGTGTCCCATCGACCCCATTTGCTTGCTGATGGATGAAAACTACATATCGGACAGCTTATGGGATAGGGACCAGACTAAGAGAGACATAACCTGCTGCTCTGCAGGTGAGACTGAGGATAGCAGTCAAAAATTTAAATCAGGCGCACGAAGGCAGAAGTTCTGGTCCGGACAAAACACTAAAGGCTCCCTGTCGAGGGCTGTGGCTGAACGCCTCTAAGCCACAAACCCTCGGACCTGAGATCCGGGCCGATTCCCACCTTTCGAAAAATAAAGGCGTGATACTGAGCAAGCTTCATGCTCAGGTCTGATACAAGTTCGAAGGCTCTCAGCTGGGGGATATGAGAGATTCCCGGATGAGAGGGCCAGGCCGTTTCTCGTTCACCGCTTCACGAAGGTAAGGTGCTGAGCCGGCAGCACAAGTAGCCTACCTCGTGAGCGAGTACAAAAAGTCAAAAAAGTGCCCCAGTCGATGAAAATGGCTGCGAAAACTGTATCTAACTCATAGAGAGTGTAGACAAAAGTGGAAGAACGTCTCAATGTCGCAAAATGGAACCTATTGCGTGGTCCGAAGTCAAAAGCAAAAGCTTACCGAGTGGGTGTCGCTTGCAGTCTGACCGTCCCTGGTGTGTGCTTGAGCGATCAGTGGCAAACGAGTTGCCCAACACATGGAAGTGAGGAACTAAAGCAGCCATGAGCAGGACGTGGCAACTCCTCGGGTGAGCCCAGTCACAGAGCAATATGTGCCGGCCCTGCAATTATGGAAGCCTCCTTGGATAGCGAGGGAATGCTCATGGTCTGCCCCTGCCTTCCCTTGAGGGCCGACCACGATGTCGTTCATCGTTCTATCTTGACCAGCTGAGATGTTAGCGACATCACAACAGTCCAACGTGCCTCGAAACCAGAGGAAGGCTAACCTCATTAAAAAATGCCCGCTGAAGTCGGAAGTGTCGTCCTACGGGTGGCAAACTAAAAATTGACACTACGCAATTACGTCCGAGTGAAATGTCTCGTCCGAATGTCTCTCGTGCTAGGAACAGCTCTGACTACCTAGTTTCCGAATGCCGCTCTTGTTCGGAACAGCTCTGACTGGGTAGTTTTCCGAATGTCTGTTGTGCCTGGAAAAGCTCTGATGGGCGCAACGACAAGCACATGTCCGAAAACTCGCTGAGTGGATGCCGTCTGCAAACCTGTCTGGTTTGTGCGGGAATGACCCGGGGAAACGAAATGACCAATATATTGAAGTGAGGATTTAAAGTAGCCATGAGCAGGACGTGACGATCTCCCTCGGTGAGCCCAGATCCAGGGCGTTATGTGTCGGCCCTGCAACTATGGAAGCAACCTTGGAAAGCGGAAAATGCTATGGACTGTCCCTGCCTTCCTTTGAGGGATGACCGTTGTCTTCGACCGTTCAACCTTGGCCAGCATGTTTGTAGATGGCACCATAAAAGTGAGAGTCTCCCAGGAATGCTACCTGGTCAAAAAAGCACGCTAAAGTCGATGTGTTGGCCTACGGGTTTCGGCCCAAGGGCGCATAACAGACACACCGCAATCACATCTGAAAAAAACACTCCGGATGAACGAAAAGAAGAAGATGTCTACAGTCATGTCTACAGTAATGTATACAGTCATGTCTACGATCATGTCTACAGTCACTGCCGGCTTCCTGGGCTAGAGGTTAGCGACTTTTCTACGTAATCTCGTATACTCTCGTATGTAACGTGACGACGGTGAGAATCAGCAGTGGTTCGAATCGTGTCGGTAACTTACGGGGTATGTGAGCCCGGCGCTCAGAAAGCAATGGCAAACTACTGAGCGAAATCTTGCCAAGAAATCAACAATCAGCTGAAAGATGCCGATGTTGACAGCGATGTCCTGTAAAGGATATGCAAACATATTTTATACAATCACTATACAGTCATGTATACAGTAACTATACAGTCATGTATACAGTCATGCAGACAGACAGACAGACAGACAGGCAGGCAGGCAGACAGGCAGACAAGCAGGCAGGCAGGCAGACAGACAGACAAGCAGGCAGGCAGGCAGGCAAGCAGACAGAAGACTCACCCGTTCATATACCCACACAATTACACACTCATAAAACTCCCTCACTCACTCACACACACTCCCACACACACACCACACCACAACACACACACACACACACACACACACACACACACACACACACACACATTCACAATCCCCTACCACAATCGCAACCAACCGACCAAATACTTGCCATGTATTGCGGAATCATAGGTGATGTCGGAGTCCATTGTTTCAGTTGAGTTCAGCCACGATGTGTCGGTAGGGACGACCTTCAGCAGGCACGGATGGAATATCTTTATTAGTTCCCGCCGGTAGTAGTTCCCGAAAAAGCAGTAGACAATGAAGTTCACGGAGTAGTTCGTGTAGAGCATCATCGCAGCTACGCAGTAGACTGAGGTTCGATTCCCATGGGTGAATCGGTTGTGTAATGTTGTTTGGCATAAAGAAGGGATAGGGATTATTCGTTATTTATTATCATTAGTTTTTGAAGAGAATAACACGACATCAGTAATTAATTATTGAAGGGAATAACACGGCATCAATCAACAGGTATTAAAGGGTGTCAGACACCAAAACAGTCGGTATTTGAGGGAATACAAAGGGAGTCAGACATTTGGTATTCAAAGAGATAAAGTTGTCAATAATGAACACGCATTGAAGGGGATTAGGAAGACATCCACCGTCCGATATCCAGGTGAACCAAGCGGGACCCAGTGTTTGATGTTGGAGGCGATGAGGCAGGCGGCAAGCATCATGCAGATGTGGCAATGTTATCATCACCATCCACGTGGGAGAGGCAAAAATATTGCATCGAGAGTTAGTTAGTATCAACAATCAGGATTGTACAGAGTTGATTCTTTATGCAACATACACATGCATACTCACATACAATCACTATTAGTATACACATACATGCACATATGCATACACACATGTAAACACATACAGGCTGTTTGTAAAGTCTCACTACACTTTGTAAGTTGAAGAAATTTGAAAAATGGAGTACATGACGTCATAAAAAATGTGCCCCACAGTCGTCTGCTGGAGTAATTCTTTGTACTCCAAACAGAATATACTTACCAGCTTCCCCAAAATAGCGTTAAACCATAGCACTAACTATTGCAACTAATTTAATTAATTTTCAAGCACATTTTTTGATATCATCATGTACTTCTTTTTTTCCAGATGTGTTCTACATATAAAGTGTAGTGAGCATTTACAAACACCTTGTATTATCATATTCACAGGAACATAGTGAGTTCATGGAAGAGTTGAGCCTGTCCCAAGCTTTTAAGCAGATTTCATGCATCGAATGAATGGAAGAATTGAAAACACTCTTGATAAGAGTCAGTCGATAGGAGTCAGTGACAGGAACAGCAGGGAAGGGAAAAATCAAACTGGCGATGGCAAGCGACATTGTCGACAGGCTGAATGTTGAGTGGTTGATAATTTTGAGTTTCAGAATATTTTAGTATTTAAAATAATATTTTAACACATGAAACAGTTGCGGGTGGTATTCATGAGTGATGAATAGTTACAGGGTGTGAAACGTGTCGGTCTCCTGTGATTTGTGTAAACAAGTGTGTTGTTAGTGATTTCAGAATGTGGAGTAAGACGTTAAAGGCCCGTATGGTACGAGGGCTACTCCAAAATCAACCGCCGATTGGCTGGTAAAAATGAATCAGTTGCCATAGGGACACCGTTCAATTCTTGCATCATTCAGCTTTTAGCTCACTACACATCAACCTATAGTCGCATTTGTTCAGTGGTTCACGAATCGCGAACGAATAAACATGGACACTGTCATTGCCTTTCCCGACTGATGTGAAATTCGTGGTGTGATTTGTTTTCTTCAAGCAGAAGGTAAAATTGCGATCTATATTCATCGTCGATTGTGTCGTGTGCACGGTGATAACGTTATGAATGACAGTTCTGTGACGGTTCGGTGCAGGGAATTCAGAGACGGGCGTAAAGATGTGCATGATGAGGATGGAAACACAATTCAAGAAAACATTTTCGCACCGAAAAATAATGGTTAAAGTTTTCTGGGTATGCAAGGGCATTTCGTTGACGGAATTCATAACACTAAGGCCCACAATAGCGGTTTATTGTTAAACACCGAAGAAGCTTCGTCGGTCGATCCAAAACAAAAGGCGCGGAATGCTCACCCGTGGCGGCATTATCCTGAACGACAACTCGCGGCATGACGCTGCTGCTCGCATAAAGACGTTACTTGAGCAGTTTAAGTTGGCAATTTTCAACCTCCACACCATTTACAGCCCGGATTTGGCACCAAGCGATTATCATCTATTCGGCAATATGAAGGTCTGGCTGGCTACCCAGAGCTTCGAAACCGCCGAAGAACTCATGGATGGGAGTCAAAAACTGCCTAAGTTCCTTGACGAGGGGTTACACAAACTCATGTCACGGAACGACAAATGCCTGAATTTAGGTGATGAATGTTTAGAAAAGTAATGCAGTGATGTATGCAACTTGTGTATGTATTTAGATGTTATTGTCAATGTTTTTTTTTAATTTTTACCAGCCAATAGGCGGTAGATGTTGGAGTAGCCGGTGTATTTGGGGCAGCACTATAACAAACTACTATAGAGACGAGCAGGGAATGCCCTGGACAACATCGATTAAATAAACAAGGAAAGCACCAAGCATGCAGGAGGACGGAGACTACAGACGTCAGATGGCAGTTTAGCAAAGTTACAGATATAGTTTAGGTTAGTTTAGTTTAGTTTAGTCTACCGATCAACAAAACGGCACACGGATGTAACCCATACGTGCTCCGTTCTACCAATAACTCAAGTCTGAGGCCAGAGAATCTCAGCTCAGTGCACGAACTCCGGAAGGATCCTGAAATACTTTGGGTAGATTTTAATTCGAAATTTTGCCCGGGCAGCGCCGTTAGGCTACTCTTTTTCGATTTCCAACTCTCGAGGGGTTTTTTACGTGTGCACCAATACACACGGGCGTCCGATCTCACTAGCCAGAGACCAGGGACAACTTTGTTACTAGAAGTCAGCGTGAAAAAATGCCGACCCTCACTGGGGCTTGAACCTGGGACCTCCAGCACTCGAGGCGGACACCATACCTCGAGTCCACAAAGATATGATCATGCCGACCTAGGACATGGTCCAAAGAAACAACAATAACTGTTTCACAGTTGGTAATGGGGGTGACGTTTCAGAAATTCAAAGCAATGTCTTCCCGTACTTTATGTTGTGTGATTTCTGCAGTATTTAAATGATGAGATGCAGCGAAATATGGCAGGCAATAAAGCGTGCAATCTATTGCTTGTGTCTTCGTTATTCAAATTCACTACGGGAAAACATTGTTTTGAATTTCCCAAACATCGCCTCCCGTTACCAACTGTGAAGCGGTTAGAAGGATTTATCAAGCTGAAGTGTAAAACAGCGGTGAATGCGAGTATATTTCAGCTTGAAGGATTTATCTAATTACTTCATGTTGTCTATGGAAGATCAGAAGACGAGATCAAAAATAGATGCTATAAGGCAAACCAACTCATTGGACAAATGGCACCAATACTAAAGAACAAACATGTATCAATAACTACTAAGAAAGCACTTTACAACACAATCTTCCTACCAACTTTATGCTACCAATGCCAAACCTGGACAATGACAGAAAAAGAGAAAAGAAAAATCACGACAGAAGTGAGATTCCTGAGAAGAATACTAAATGTATAAAGAAGAGATAAAATCAGAAGTAATGAAATCAGGACTAAAGTGGGGGGTTATAACAGCGCTAGATTTTATTAGAAGGCAGCAAGTCAAATGGTTTGGCCATGTAACTAGGTTACCAACTAGCAGTATACCACAACAAGCAATGATGTACAGACCGGATGGAAGCAGAGAAATAAGCCGACCACGTAAACGAGGGACTGATGGAATAACAGAGTCCATGGGAATATCGATACATGAAGCCCATAATCGGCCACTCTCACGATGTTTATACTTCACTTAGACACCGCAAGGTATGAGAGGAACATGATGAGATGAGACGAGACTAGGTTGTGTGATTTCTGCAGTATGTAACTGACGATATTTGGCGAAATAAGCCAGGCAGTAAATAGTGCAATCTATTGTTTGTGTCTTCGTTATTTAAATTCACTACAGGAAAAGATTGTTTTGATCAATAATTGTGTCATACAAAACTGTTATCATGTGCTAACGACCTGTATCGTCAGTCGATAATCTACCGTCGTCGACTATAACGATGCCTACCGACGCCTGACACAACAGCATACCTACCTACATTCACCCATCCATGCATCCATCCAATTATTCATGCATGCATGCATTCATCTCCCCAACCTCTTCTACTCCATGATGTTACCATCGTAATTCCTTTCTGTCCCATGATGGAGCAGTCATAACATCTGATGGGAGATGCCCTTTAGAGAGTAGTACCAGAATCACCATGGCAACAGTAAACATTCTCGCCAATATAAAGCTGCCAATGACAATGGGGAAAACAGTGTCGAAGAGCTATATAGTATCTACACAACTGTACAAATGTGAAGCATGGATAATAAACAGACAAGCTGAGAAACATCTAATGGCAGTGGACATCTGGTTTCTGAGGAAAATGAAAAGAATGCGATGGGTAGACAGAAACATGAATGAGAAATCCATACAAGAAACGAGTGATAACCATAAACTGACTAGAGAAATCAGAGGTAGACAGTCAAGATTGTATAGGGCACATTATGAGGAGACATCAATTGGAACACCTATTGACAACTGGCAGGTGGACAGATTGGCTGGGTCTCTACTGGTAGGTGGTGCATGGTAAGGCGGATGTGGCCAGGGCCACACTCCCCACCCTATCCCCGCATTTGTATCGTCCACTAAAAAGTTAGTTGCATATCCTTTACAGAACGTCGCAGTCCGCCCCATCATTATTTGTGCTGTTTATGATTTATTGGCAAGTTTGCTTTCAGTGGTTTGTCATTGCTTTCGGAGCGACCGGCACTCATACTATTTTATGAAAACAAACACAGGGCGGCCTGCATCCAAATCACTCGCAGCTGTGTTTCTAGCACTGAATGCGTAATTGCGAACTGCGTACATGACACCTTCACCACATAGCCGGCTATAGTGCGCCACTAATCCCTATTTTAACCTTTCGCTCACCTGAGCGTCCCCCCCCCCCCCCCCCCCCGGCGGGTGATCCCCCACTGGAAGGCTAAGCCAATCATGAGCTTCTGGTGTTATAGGCCTTAAGTCCAGTGACCGCCTGAACCACCATACATCCGGTTAATTCCACCCACTGATAGTTGCTCAAAGACGTTTTCAGCCAAACAAGGATACAGATAAGTAACTTTAATATTTTTATGTAGTGTTTTTCATGTAGTATGTCGGGTTATGTTTGTTTGTTCGGTGCGCACGAAGGCTTTGGCCACAACGTTCATTTCGTTACTTGTAATCATGTTCTAGTAAAGCTCACAATCTACTTCTCGTTTTTTTTTTTTTTTTTGTGAATTCATGTATTCCTGTGTATAATGTGGAAGAACAGATAAATCATCATTGCCTAGAGAGAATGGTGCAGCAGCACAGTTACCAGAGGATCTGCATCACACTCAGTACTCCACACACACACAAAAAGTAAAGACGGATACATAATCAGACTGACTGCAACTTCTCTATTATCATTGGGACTCTTCGCTGGCGGTTTAAAATGAGGACAAAACACCTTGTTTTAAAGTACAATGAATAAATCATCAAAATATGAGAAGCAGAATCTGTAAGCTTGACTAGAACACGATCACAAGTAACAAAATTGACGTTGCGGCTAAAGCCTTCCTCAGCAAATGTACAACAAAGACACATCGATACAACTACATGAAAAACACTACATGGGAAACAAACACGAGTCTGTGTGTGTGTGTGTGTGTGTGTGTGTGTGTGTGTGTGTGTGTGTGTGTGTGTGTGTGTGTGTGTGTGTGTGTGTGTGTGCACCCGCGTGTGTGTGAGTGTCTGTATATATAAAAGTTACTCATCTGTTTCCTTGTTGTGGACGTAACACGTTAGTTAGTTAGTTAGTTGCAGTTCCAACTTCACGGCAACGGGTCGTCCCCATATTGCACCGTTCCTGTGCCAGTGAATATCACAAAATGCTCCTCACTACCCCGTGTGAACAATGGAATAGACAGGAGTGTCGGCAAGCCAACAGTCCGCACAGGTACACTGTGCATAATGCCGCCGCCAGAATGCCAACACAAACGTCCACGAAAAATACAGTTCATCGTCGATGAAAACGGCAGTCACCAGAAAGACTTCATTGACCGGGGTTTTATCCCATATGGCTCGGTCTCTTTCTGCAGGGCGACCCATCGAAAGCGCCGCACAAAGCACGAACTCCGTAGCTACAGCGACGACTCCCAGGAGTCTCCTGAAAAATGCACTCGTGAACAGAAAAGGCAAACCAGCCAATCCAGCAACAGCCGGCCGTCATCGTTCCGAACATGCAGTTCACGCGAAAAACAACCGCGGGCAGATGCAAAAGCATTCCACGTGAAACTCACAGCTCACAGTGTCGCACCACGCACTCACTCAGTAGCAGGGCGACGGAACCATATCCTCATTAGTCGCCTCTTACGACGTGCATGGTAGGAAACAGTGTTACTATTCTTTGCTAACCCGTATGGGCCCCGGCAACACACGGGCGGGACGGTTATACTTGTATGGTTATAACAATGCGGCTAGGCCGGAAATTTGCCTGTGACCGGAAAGATAAATAACGCCAGGCGATTGCCATAACAACCTGAGAGGAGAACACCGACAAGGGCGTGGGGGGGGGGGGAAGTCCAGGTGCTCGAACCGTAAAATAGGAAATTCTTATAGACTGTTTTAAGTGCATCGCTTTAAGTTAGAACAAGACAGACTCAAACCCGGGAGCTTACATAAGTTAGCCTTGGCTGCCTCCACTTGACCCTGCTGCC
>OY992876.1:440468250-440480750 GCA_963921405.1 Cepaea hortensis
CCACTACTGGCAACGCTGATCGTATTCTGGTATGAACCTAAGGCCTATCCACGTCAATATGGAAGCACTATACTCGAGATCAAAAATCGAGTATAGTGCTTCCATATTGACGTGGATAGGCCTTAGGTTCATACCAGAATACGATCAGTGTTGCCAGTAGTGGGTTGTGCTCAATATTTAAATTTCAAATCCCGAAACAACCAAATAATCAGTTCACTATTTCCCTGTATTCTTGCCTGCATACTGTCATGAAATAGCCGCACTATTTGGACAAACTTTCGTGGACAGCCATACTTCGGCATAATCTTCCACAGTTCTTCTCTGCTAACTGTATCAAAAGCCTTGGTAAGATCAATGAAAGTTGAGAGCATTTCGGAGTTCTGTTCCTGACATATTTCTTGCAACTGCCTTGCAGCAAAAATCATGTCAACAGTTTCTCGTTCTTTTCTGAAGCTACACCGACTCTCAAGAAGAAGACCTTGATCGAGATGGATCGTGAGGCGATTGAGAAGAATTGATACTTATCTAGGAGGTATGTGTGTCGCTTAAACGTCGACATGGTCTACTTAATTGCGCCGGGTTTTTATCCCATATGACTCAGTCTCCTTCCACAGCGCGGAAAGCGTCGCACAAAGCACGAACTCCGTAGCTCCAGCGACGACCCTCGGGAGTCTCCGAAAAAATGCACTCGTGAACCGAAGGATGCGGCTAGGAATCGAACCCACAACCTTCGGAGCCCGAGGTAGACGGTTTGACCACTTCGCCACGGAGGTAAAAATTCATTCTTATCTGGGTGGTATGTTTGTATGTTTATGTGAAACCACACGGGGTCAGAATTCATACTTATCAAGAGGGTGTGTGCCTGTGTATGTGAAACCACACGGGGTCAGAATTCATACTTATCTAGAGGGTGTGTGTCTGTGTATGTGAAACCAAACGCGTCAGAATTTATACTTATCTAGGCAGTGAGTGTAATGTGTATGTGAAACCACACAGGTCAGAATTCATACTTATCTATGTGGTGTGTGTCTGTGGATCGGAAACCACTCAGGTCAGAATTCGTACTTATCTAGGCGGTGAGTGTAATATGTATGGGAAACCACACAGGTCAAAATTCATACCTGGCTAAGTTTTCTTCCAGCGCCACTTTCTTCCCGCCCTCTGTGATTATGATGTGGAAGCAAACAGTTCCAAGGAGTATGATCATCATCACCATGTGAGTCACACCCTTGCCGCACCAGATGTTGGCTCTGGGGAGAGAGCAGAGATGTGGCTCTGTAGAGTGAAGAGACATTTGGCTCTGAGTGAAGAGAGATTTGGCTCTGTAGAGTGAAGAGAGATGTGGCTCTGTAGAGTGAAGAGACATTTGGCTCTGGGGAGAGAGAATAGATGTGGCTCCGTAGAGTGAAGAGACATTTGGCTCTGCTGAGTGAAGAGAGATGTGGCTCTGTAGAGTGAAGAGACATTTGGCTCTGTTGAATGAAGAGAGATGTGGCTCTGTAGAGTGAAGAGACATTTGGCTCTGTTGAATGAAGAGAGATGTGGCTCTGTAGAGTGAAGAGACATTTGGCTCTGCTGAGTGAAGAGAGATTTTGCTCTGTTGAGTGAAGAGACATTTGGCTCTGGGGAGAGAGCAGAGATGTGGTGCTGTAGAGTGATGAGACATTTGGCTCTGTTGAGTGAAGAGAGATTTGGCTCTGTAGAGTGAAGAGAGATTTGACTCTGTTGAGTGAAGAGACATTTGGCTCTGTTGAGTGAAGAGAGATTTGGCTCTGTAGAGTGAAGAGAGATGTGGCTCTGTAGAGTGAAGAGACATTTGGCTCTGGGGAGAGAGAAGAGATGTGGCTCTGTAGAGTGAAGAGACATTTGGCTCTGGGGAGAGAGAATAGATGTGGCTCCGTAGAGTGAAGAGACATTTGGCTCTGTTGTGTGAAGAGAGATGTGGCTCTGTCGAGTGAAGAGACATTTGGCTCTGTAGAGTGAAGAGACATTTGGCTCTGTTGAATGAAGAGAGATGTGGCTCTGTAGAGTGAAGATACATTTGGCTCTGCTGAGTGAAGAGAGATGTGGCTCTGTAGAGTGAAGAGACATTTGGCTCTGTTGAATGAAGAGAGATGTGGCTCTGTAGAGTGAAGAGACATTTGGCTCTGCTGAGTGAAGAGAGATGTGGCTCTGTAGAGTGAAGAGACATTTGGCTCTGTTGAATGACGAGAGATGTGGCTCTCTAGAGTGAAGAGACATTTGGCTCTGCTGAGTGAAGAGAGATTTTGCTCTGTTGAGTGAAGAGACATTTGGCTCTGGGGAGAGAGCAGAGATGTGGCTCTGTAGAGTGAAGAGACATTTGGCTCTGCTGAGTGAAGAGAGATGTGGCTCTGTAGAGTGAAGAGACATTTGGCTCTGTTGAATGAAGAGAGATGTGGCTCTGTAGAGTGAAGAGACATTTGGCTCTGTTGAATGAAGAGAGATGTGGCTCTGTAGAGTGAAGAGACATTTGGCTCTGCTGAGTGAAGAGAGATTTTGCTCTGTTGAGTGAAGAGACATTTGGCTCTGGGGAGAGAGCAGAGATGTGGTGCTGTAGAGTGAAGAGACATTTGGCTCTGTTGAGTGAAGAGAGATTTGGCTCTGTAGAGTGAAGAGAGATTTGACTCTGTTGAGTGAAGAGACATTTGGCTCTGAGTGAAGAGAGATTTGGCTCTGTAGAGTGAAGAGAGATGTGGCTCTGTAGAGTGAAGAGACATTTGGCTCTGGGGAGAGAGAATAGATGTGGCTCCGTAGAGTGAAGAGACATTTGGCTCTGCTGAGTGAAGAGAGATGTGGCTCTGTAGAGTGAAGAGACATTTGGCTCTGTTGAATGAAGAGAGATGTGGCTCTGTAGAGTGAAGAGACATTTGGCTCTGTTGAATGAAGAGAGATGTGGCTCTGTAGAGTGAAGAGACATTTGGCTCTGCTGAGTGAAGAGAGATTTTGCTCTGTTGAGTGAAGAGACATTTGACTCTGGGGAGAGAGCAGAGATGTGGTGCTGTAGAGTGATGAGACATTTGGCTCTGTTGAGTGAAGAGAGATTTGGCTCTGTAGAGTGAAGAGAGATTTGACTCTGTTGAGTGAAGAGACATTTGGCTCTGTTGAGTGAAGAGAGATTTGGCTCTGTAGAGTGAAGAGAGATGTGGCTCTGTAGAGTGAAGAGACATTTGGCTCTGGGGAGAGAGAAGAGATGTGGCTCTGTAGAGTGAAGAGACATTTGGCTCTGGGGAGAGAGAATAGATGTGGCTCCGTAGAGTGAAGAGACATTTGGCTCTGTTGTGTGAAGAGAGATGTGGCTCTGTCGAGTGAAGAGACATTTGGCTCTGTTGAGTGAAGAGAGATGTGGCTCTGTAGAGTGAAGATAGATTTGGCTCTGTTGAGTGAAGAGAGATTTGGCTCTGTTCAGCGAAGAGAGATTTGGCTCTGTTGAGTGAAGAGAGATTTGGCTCTGTTGAGTGAAGAGACATTTGGCTCTGTTGTGTGAAGAGAGATGTGGCTCTGTCGAGTGAAGAGACATTTGGCTCTGTTGAGTGAAGAGAGATGTGGCTCTGTAGAGTGAAGATAGATTGGCTCTGTTGAGTGAAGAGAGATTTGGCTCTGTTCAGCGAAGAGAGATTTGGCTCTGTTGAGTGAAGAGAGATTTGGCTCTGTTGAGTGAAGAGAGATTTGGCTCTGTTGAGTGAAGAGAGATTTGGCTCTGTTGAGTGAAGAGAGATTTGGCTCTGTTGAGTGAAGAGAGATTTGGCTCTGTAGAATGAAGAGAGATTAGGCCTTCTAGAGTGAAGAGAGATTTAACAACGTAAAGTGAAGAGGGTGATGGAAGACACACAAAGTTGAGTCACATGTTTTAGAATGTGTGATTATGGTCGAGAGATGATCAAGTTGGTTCCTAGGGAAGATCAGAGCCTTAATTCTGTTGAAGTTATGTTATGATTGGCTTTTTACAAAGATTGACATGGCCCTTGAATGTGAAACTCCATGTGCCGCTGCCTTGGGATCAGCTTCTTCTTCTTATTGTTGTTGTTCTTTTTCTTAATTGTTTTATTCCTTCTTATTTTTTTCCACTCACACTCCTCCTCTTCTTCCTCCTCCTCCTTTTTCTTCTTCTTTTCCTGCTCACCATTCTTCTTCTTCTTCTTCTTCTTCTTCTTCTTCTTCTTCTTCTTCTTCTTCTTCTTCTTCTTCTTCTTCTTCTTCTTCTTCTTCTTCTTCTTCTTCTTGGGTGTGTATGTGTAAGTATGTGTAAATGTGTGTATGTGTGTGTGTGCTTGTGTGTGAGTATGTTTATATGTGTGTTTACGTGTGTGTTTATGTGTGCGTTTACGTGTGTGTTTATGTGTGCGTACATGTGTGTGTGTTTATATTTATGTGCGTGTGTATATGTGTGTATGTGCGTGTGTGTATATGTGTATGTTCGTGTATGTATGTGCATATGTTTGTGTGTATTTTTGCATGCATGCAGTGTATGCGAGGGAGTGTGTATTTGTGTGTACGTGTGTGTACGTATGTATCTATGTGTGCGTGGGTATATGTGTGTATTTGCGTGTGTATATCGTGTGTATGCTCGTGTGTGTATGTGTATATGCTTTCGTGTGTATGCGAGGGAGTGTGTATTTGATAGCGTAAGGATGTGTGTCTGTCTGTGTGCGAGTGAGAGTGAAAGAGAGTGTGATACAGAGTGAATGAAAGATGGAGAGAGTGACTTAATGGGTGAAAGAGTGATTGCGAGGGAGAGAGAGCGCGCGCGAGTGAGCGAACGAGAAAGAGAGAAAGAGAGTTAGGGAGTATGAGAGAGAGAGAAGAGAGTTAATGAGTGTAAGTGTGTGTGTGTGTGTGTGCCTGTGTAAGAGAGAGAGAGAGAGAGAGAGAGAGAGAGAGAGAGAGAGAGAGAGAGAGAGAGAGTTGAGCGCACGCATGTCTTATAACATGCCATTCCATATTTTTTGTGTATTCTCATCTTTCATATTATCTTTTTGTATGAAACTTGATTTTATCATGTATAATATAACAATATTGTAATGTGTGTGAGAGAGTTAGTGAGTGGGAGAGAGAGAGAGAGAGAGAGAGAGAGAGAGAGAGAGAGAGAGAGTGT
This sequence comes from Cepaea hortensis, assembly GCA_963921405.1. Classification (NCBI taxonomy): domain Eukaryota; kingdom Metazoa; phylum Mollusca; class Gastropoda; order Stylommatophora; family Helicidae; genus Cepaea; species Cepaea hortensis. Next base: position 440,473,364 of record OY992876.1, read on the forward strand.
GTGTGTGTGTGTGAGATAGAGAAAAGAGTGAGAGAGAGTTGAATTGCATCACTAATTTTTACGCTACACAATGTATAAGTACAATTGTTTCTCCATTTCTTACAATTGTTGCGAGAATGCTCACGGCAATCGTCAGTGTCTCAACTGTGTAAAGTGTGGGAGTTTGTTCTTATTAGTTTCAGTGATCATATGAGGCATCATGTATGTGTCTAGATGTGAGGATGTGTTTGTGGATGTGTATGTGAGGGATGTATGTGTGGGGGTGTGGGGAATGTATGTGTGGAGGGGTTGTGTGTGTGGGATGTGTGTGGGTTGATGGCTGATGTGTGGATTGGTGAAGGGATGTGTGGTCGGTGGGGGATGTGTGTGTGTGTGTGTGTGTGAGGGATGTGTGTGTGGGTGGGATATTTGGGATGATGGTTGGAAGTATGTGGGTGTTGGTGGGTTGGGGGTGTGGGTAGGGAATGTGTATTTGGGTGGGTGAATGGGTGTGTGGGAGATGTGTGTGGGTTGCGGGATGGATGTGTGATGGGTGTGGGGGATGGGTATGGGGGTTGGGTGTAGGGGTGTGTCTTTGAATGGGATATGTCTGTGAGGGTGGGAGTGTGTGAGTTAGGGTGGGGTAAATGTGAGTGGGTGGAGGATGTATGTGTGGGTGGTGAGGATGTTTGTAGGTGGGGGATGTGTGGGTGGGTGGGGAGATGTGTGGGTGAGAGATGTGTGGGCGGGGATGTGTATGGGGAATGCATGTGGGGGGATGTATGTGGGTAAGGTATAAGTGGGTGGTGGGGTATGTGTGGGTGGGAGGTGTGTGTTTTTGGATGTGGAATGTGTTGGTGAGTGTGGATGTATGTGTGGGTGTAGGGATGTGTGTGTGTGTGAGTGTATGGGTGGTGATATGTGTAGTTAAGGGATGTGTGATTGTGGATTGGAGATCGGGGGGAGGGGTGGGTTATCGAGTGGGTGGGTGGAGGATGTGTGGGAGGGGGAGTGTGTGTAGGTTGGGGGTGGGTCGGGGATGTGTGTGTGTGGGTGGGTGCTGGAAGTGGGGTGGGGAAGATTGTATGGGTGGGAGATGTGTGTAAGTGGGGAATGTGTGGGTGGGTGCGGGTTTTGTGTGTGGGTAGGTGCGGGATATGTGAGTTGGCGGGAATATGTGTGTGTGGGTGTTTGTCTCATAACATGGTAACATGCATTGTTTATGTTTACAACATTCATTTTACAATGTTTTTTTTTCCTATGTGAACGCACTATGCACTATGTGCGGGGGGGGGGGGGGGCCACGCGGATGATATAGATATTATAGGGGAAAATGAACAAAAGACATTGGAAATATTGACTCATTTAAAGGAAAAGCCCAACAGATGGGGCTGCTTATCAACCATGATAAGACAGAATATATGGTAATTTCAAGAGAAGGAATGGCTAAAAACTCTGGCCACATACAAATAGATAATGTGACCATTAAAAGAACGGAAACACACAAATACCTGGGAACAATCTTCAACAGCTCCAACATCATAAGGGCAAAAATACAAACTAGAATCAATTCTGGAAATAAGATATACTATGCACTACAAACTCTACTAAAATCAAATGCGCTATCTCATAACACCAAAATCACAATATACAAAACACTGATCAGACCAGTTGTGCTGTATGGCTCTGAAACCTGGAGTACAACGAAAGGAGACGAAGCCTTGTTACAAACCTTTGAGAACAAAGTTTTAAGACGCATCTTAGGACCCATTAGGGATACACAAAGTGGAGAGTGGAAAAGAAGAAGTAACAAAGACATTTATGATCTGTTTAAGTCCCCGCTAATCACTGGTATCATGAAGGCTAATAGACTACAATGGCTGAGGATTATAGAAAGAATGGAAGACAATAGGGAAACAAAACTCGCTTACACTCAGGAAATAAATGACCGTAGACCCCGAGGTAGACCAAGAAGACGGTGGAGAGATAATTTATATACAGACCTACAAGAACTTGGAATCAACGACTAGCTGGAGAACGTCAACCAGAGAGACGAATGGAGACGGATTGTATCTGCAGCAAAGAACCTCAATGGTTCGGAACGCTGAAGAAAAAGAAGAATGCACTATGCACTGATGAACGAAAGATGAATGATTGGAAGTGCCGAATGTAAGACGGACCTGCGTGCCCAATTTGTTACCCTTTGAAAATAATGTTCGTTCGTTCGTTCGTTCGTTCTTCTTCTTTTCACATTGTTTGTGGTCCTCCTCCTCCTCCTCCTCCTCCTGCTCACAGTGGGTCTTCTTCTTCTTCTTCTTCTTCTTCTTCTTCTTCTTCTTCTTCTTCTTCTTCTTCTTCTTCTTCTTCTTCTTCTTCTTCTTCTTCTTCTTCTTCTTCTTCTTCCTCTTCTTCTTCTTCTCACCCTGCTTCTTCTTCTTCTTCTCCTCCTTCTTCTGTATTTGAGGTAAGTGCGACATACCACGCTATCCACCCAAATGGTCAGTCTGTCAGCATCTGTTTAAGGCTGACCTCCTCCAGACAGTTGCCGCCAAAGTTAGATTCTTCTTTTCTACCACGTCTGCCAGGACAGCAGCTGTACCGCCTACTCCGTGCGACTTCCAACTGTCATTGAATTGTTAACGAACACACCTTGTACTGGTGACCTCTCGCCCTTATCAGACAAGGCTATGTATCCAATATTACTACCAAAGAGATCAGAGGATTATCACTATATCACAATACAATATCACAATATATCACTGATACAATCGTCCAGCTCTATCTGGGATTCGAACCTGGTAACTTTAGTTCTAAGCTTTACTTTAGCCTTTTAGCCACCCCTCCAGCATGATAAGTGATTGACTGAACCTGGCGGTAGTTTGTTACATTGTTCTTGGAACAAGACATAGTAACTACAACCCATGTCCTTAGCGAATGTGACTAATCAGACAATTTGCGCGGTAAATGTTCGTCTAAAATGAATGCATGTGAACACATGATAATTTCCACCGTCACACACAATCTGTCGTCTCACACGCTCAGCGTGTGACTATTCTGGAATTATTTTATCTTTTGTCTTTATCCCATTTCTGATATGTGCTCTCCGTGCAGCATGATCAGCGGCGCTTTACTTCCAGTGGGCAAAGTCAACGCCTGTATCATTCATGTTTCACCTACACACACCTTTATACAGTAGTAAAGAGATCTCTTACCCATCTGTAATTCACCAAACAGATTTCCTTTGGTATTCTACCATTTTCAATCCTTCTAACGTATCCACTTCATCTAAGTCTACGAAGACTAAGCATTGAACAAACCCTCACACCACCCGATCTTTCTAATACGTCGGTATTTAAGAGTTAACCGTGTAAACTTAAGTATGTAAAATGCTACTTACTGATAGGGATAAACGACATACAGCAACTTGCACAACGATAAAGATGTCAAAATCCAGTTGGCCACCATATGACATATCATTGTCACAGACGTATACAACCTGCGGATGTCATAAATGTCATTTGTTCGACACAATATATATTTCTTTCAACTGTGGCCATAAAGTGAACAAAGCAAAAGCGTTTCGTATACCGTAGCATAAAACAACAACAACAACAACAAAACTTTTTTTTGAAAGGGTTAAGAATTGGGCACGCAGGCCCGTCTAACATTCTGCCCTTTTATCACTCTCTTTCATACATTATATCATTCACACATCATTCAAGGCTATCTGAAAACAGCAACAATATAAAAGATATGCATTATAAAGGCATGTGGAAAAATTAAAAAATCAATACTACACGACTCGGTAATAGAAATAACTGGTGTGACACTTGTTATTAGCTATGTGGCATATACTGGCCTACCAAAAGGGGATTGACTGTCATATTAGGGTTTTATTATTATTATTACTTCTATTATTAAGGGGGAAGGTAATCCGTACTGAGATAGTGTTCAAATAATTTGCGATTATATGTATAGGGATTGGTGATGTCTTTTATTTCATGTGGAAGATTGTTCCACAGCTGATCTGCAGAGTACGTTAAGCTTGTTTTGTATAAGTCTATCCTAGGCTTCGGAATGTGTAATATATTTAATCGTTTACTGTGTCTAGCATTATATTCAAACAATGGCCAAAGGTAATTTGGGGCATTCCGATGTAGGATTTTGTGAATTAGTTTGGCCTTATTGAAAAGCAGACGTTTGCGGAGTGGTAGTAACTGAAGGCGTTTATGCAGGCTAGGATTGTCAGTTAAATGTTTGCTATAAATTAAACTCATGGCCCGTTTCTGGAGTGAGTAAAGTCGCTTGGTGCTTGAATTGGAACAACCGTCCCAGATTTTAGAGCAGTAGTCAAAATGTGTCTGTATGTGAGACGTATAGAATATTTTCCTTGTGTCCTCATCAAGGAAATTTTTAATTTTGGCGAGTTGGTAGACCTTTTTTGCTGTTTGTTTAGTGAGCGCTTGAACGTGAGGATTAAAGGTTAGGTTTCTATCAATGATGAGGCCTAATGTTTTGTGCTCAATTACACTTTCTACTGGCATGTTATCGATGTGAAGTTGAAGCGATCTGTGTGAATTTAGAGTCTGAAGTCTTTGTCTGGTTGTTAATAACATAGATTTTGTTTTAGTGATGTTAATTTGCATACGGTTCGCATAGCTCCACCTAACTACATTATTTAATTCTTGTTGCAAAGACGACTCCAGCAAATTACTGCTTTCAGCGTTTGTATACACTGTACAGTCGTCTGCAAATAGATCGCAGGACAACGAAAGATGCAAAGGTAGATCATTAATATATATGGCGAATAATAGAGGGCCAAGAATAGAGTCTTGCGGTACTCCAGTATTGAAGCTTGTGGTTTGGGACAGAGATTTATTGTGTGATACTACTTTCTTTCTGTTTGACAGAAAAGATGTTATTAGCGTCACAACATTAGGGCCAATTTTCGTTGTCTCTAGTTTTTTAATTAAAATGACATGGTCTATCATATCAAATGCTTTTATGAAATCGATAAACACAGCTCCACATAGATTGTTGTTATTTATATTTTGGTGCCAATTTTCTATCATGTTTGTTAGGGCCGTATGGCAAGAATATTTTGGTCGAAATCCTGATTGACTGTCAACTATAAGCTTGTTGCGATCTAAATACTGTAATGTTACCTTATGGATGTGTTTTTCTAGTGGTTTAGATAGTGATGATAGTAAAGAGATGGGTCTATAATTGTTCGGGAGACCATTGTCCAATGAACCAGATTTAAGGAGAGGATACACTTTAGCGATTTTGAGAGCTGATGGAAAGTGACCTTTGGTGAGACACTGATTATATACATAGGTTAGTGATACACAGATCACTGGCGCAGCACAGCGGAGAATCCAACTGCTGATTCCATCTAATCCAGATGAGTTTGTGTTTTTTTAGTTTACTGAGGTAAGTGAATACTTCAGTGACTTCAGTGTTTACAGGACGTCGAAATCGTTCCCAGCATTTGTATACTGTTAATGTTTACTAGGCAAGTTCAGTAGATTGTTATTGCTTTCTGAACGACCGACGCTCTTACAATTGTTACGACTCAACACAAGGCGGTCTGCTTCGAAATCGCCTGCAGCTAATTTCGACCGCAGTATTCCTGATCGGGAATCGCGTTCGTTACCCTCCGCCACAGACGCCGGCTTATTCCACGAACAATAAACTGTTACTCAAATGCGCCGAGGCGTCAACAATTAGGTTTCTAACAGCAAGAATATGCAGACATAAAGAATTCATAGCGTCTCTGCGATTACTTTGAGGATAACAAATTATCCAAATTCGAAGTGTAGCACTGGCTACGTGTGTTATGTATTTTTGCACCAAACACAAAAAAGTACACACAGGCCTTCAGAACGTATGGAACTTGTATGCGACGTTTAGACGGCTGATCCACTGCCGCAGATCAGTGGAGAGCTTTTCATACTTCCCTTATTTTGTAAAAATACGAAGATGATATGAGTGTCAGTCGTTCAGAAATCAATAGCAAACTACTGAACTGTAACTGGCCAAGACGTCTCACACGCAAACAAAAAATGCTGGGGTTGACTGCGACGTTCTGAAAAGGATATGAAACTAACTGTGTGAGTATTCTAGGCCGGTCTGTAGTAGTATGGGCCCTCTGTCCCTGAGAGCTGAGGAGGATAATATTGATGATTATGTTGATGATGATTATGATGATGATGATGATGATGATGATGATGATGATGATGATGATGATGATGATGATGATGATGATGATGATGATGAAGAAGGAGAGGAGGATGGTGATAAGAATGATTATTTTGAGGACTCGACGACGACGACTACGACGACGACGACGACGACGATGATGATGATGATGATGAAGATGATGATGATGATGATGATGATGATGATGATGATGATGATGATGATGATGATGATGATGATGATGATGATGATGATGATGATGGTGACGATAAACATTATGATGATTATGATGATGGTGATGATGATGAAGATTATTATTATTATTATTATTATTATTATTATTATTATCATGGTGGTGATGGTGATGATGGTGATTATGAAGACAAAGATGATGGTGACGATAATGATTATGATGGCGATGAAGATGATGGTGGTGATGATGATGATGATGATGATGATGATGATGATGATGATGATGATGATGATGATGATGATGATGATGATGATGATGATGATGATGATGATGATGATGATGATGACGATAAACATTATGATGATTATGATGATGGTGATGATGATGAAGATTATTATTATTATTATTATTATTATCATGGTGGTGATGGTGATGATGGTGATTATGAAGACAAAGATGATGGTGACGATAATGATTATGATGGCGATGAAGATGATGGTGATGATGATGATGATGATGATGATGATGATGATGATGATGATGATGATGATGATGATGATGATGATGATGATGATGATGACGATAAACATTATGATGATTATGATGATGGTGATGATGAAGATTATTATTATTATTATTATTATTATTATTATTATTATCATCATGGTGGTGATGGTGATGATGGTGATTATGAAGACAAAGATGATGGTGACGATAATGATTATGATGGCGATGAAGATGATGGTGGTGATAATGATGATGATGATGATGATGATGATGATGATGATGATGATGATGATGATGATGATGATGATGATGATGATGATGATGATGATGATGGCAATGACTTCACACGCATTTAACGCAAGCAAGCATATATTTGGAATCTCACCTGCAAAACACAGGGGACATCCTCCCGATCTCATAGCCGAACATGCCATAAAACCAGAACTGGCTCAGCCCAATGAGGGTATTGAGGATGTTGTAGAAGGACAGGTAAACTAAGAACATGGA
>OY992876.1:440485750-440590750 GCA_963921405.1 Cepaea hortensis
TTCACAGACAAGGATTTCCGTGTACCACCTATATTTCTTCTTTCTTCTTGTGTTATTTCACAGACTTCGATTTCCGTGTATCACCTATCATTCTGCTTCTTCTTCTTCTTGTGTTGTCCATCTGCTGATACCACCGCATCTAGTCTGAGAATGGAGGTGGAGGCAGTCACTGCGGTGTTCCGCTGACTGCAGGACAAACAAGACTCACACGTCGTGATTTTAACGGACTCACAGAGCACGCTGAGTTGAGTGAAGACATGTATGCTTTGAGCAGAGTGGCAGGCTTTAATTACAAAACCAAAGATAGGCAGAATCCGTTGGATTTCTTCTCCGGGGCAAGCTTGTGTTGGGCAATGAGCAGACGGGCGAATTGGTTGGGTCTGCACAGCTTGGTGCAGTATTGGTGCATGACCAGGCACATGTGGTCATTGTTCTCTGGTATCATATTGAAGAACGGATACACCATCATTGCCTGGAGAGAGTGGTGCTATAGGGAATGGCCAGGGGATCTGGTCGACACTCAGTTCTCAGAGGAAAGGCCAGAAGGACACATTAGTAGATTGCAACTGGTGTGATTAGTATTGGAAATGTTCGCTGGTTGTTGAAGATGAGGACGGAGGGAGTATGAGAATGTCCCGAGTGCTGTGATGTCGGCTCTTGACTCAACTCCTACTGTGTAGGTCAGCATGGCCGAATAGAAAAGAACGCGTGTTCTTAAACATCCGGTGTGCTGTTGCCGAGGTAATGGGTTCAACCCCTACATCGGACAGTTGGATTATAATGTTTACTAATCGTTCTTGACTTGGGGACGTAAGTTACAAGTACCTCTGAAGTCGGCGTGGATTCGCCTGATGATGAGGGACACTGTTAAAAGGGAAAGCTAATCCACATGCAGAATTCAATCAACACTACTAGAAGCAGTGTTATGGACTACGCTTGAGTTCAAAGCGAGCGAGTGCAAATAATTAAACAAATAAAAACAAACCTCCTACTACTTTTGCCGTGAAGCGTCACAGAGAAGACGTAAACGTAATGTTCTGTGTTGCACCCGTGCGCCGTGATGTTGATCCATCGACTAAACTAAACTAAACTAAACTAAACTAAACTAAACTAAACTAAACTAAACTAAACACTCACCCCTGAGCCTTCATAAGGTCCTTGTGGGCTAGAGGGTCTCGCCAACGGATCTTTCTTCTATTTCTTTATTCTGCATACTTTACTGTCATAGGTTTTGAGGCAACTGCAAAAAAGGAAATCTGCCTTTGCCGCCCTTCTTTGCAGTGACCCCACTGGTTGGTGGCAGTGGCCACTGTATCTGTAAACAGATTCTCTTCCTGCGGCTGCCTCTCATCTTCTCTTAAAATGAAACCCCACCTGCTCACATGGTTACATGTCATGAAAAGCATAGTTGAAATTGTTGGCCCCTGTGATAGTCCGGGGGCTATGATACATGGCTCAGAAGTCCACGTGCCCAGCCGAAGAACCACTTTACTTGTGCTTATACTTTTATATTTCATGTTTTTTTCAATGTCTCTTTTACTCTATCTAGCCAATTATTTACGGGTCACCCTCTAGTTTTGTATCCCGATGTTCTCACAAAATGAATATCAGAGACTCAGTTAGAGAAGGTCTATCATGTACCATTACAGATACCTACTGTGAAGATATCATACAACCGGAAGATATAAAAAATGTGAAACAAGCAAAGGACACCGCACCAGGGCCTGATGGGGCTAGGTACGCCCACATGAGGAATTTGAGTGTTTGAGAACTTGTGAAGATGGCTGCTTGCTTTAACCTGGGCATTAGGATGTCATCAGTACCCAAGGTTTGGGTGCACAGCTATTTAACGCCACTAGCTAAATCAGGCAAAGATCATTCAAAGCTAACTGGGTTTATTATTATTACTTATTACCCTACAGAATACTTTTGGCAAAGTGCTGGAGAGGATCGTTGCCTTTAAGCTTCAGGAATATTTAGAAAGGGAAAACCTCCTCCCAAAAGTTTTGGGAAGTTACCTGCCAGGGTAAGATACTTGGTCAACTGCATCCACTTTTGCCTCTGATATTTATGCTGTTCCAAAACAAACAGGAGATGGTGGTAGCAGCACTCGATCTCGAGGATGCGTACAACAGAGTCAGATATGATTTTTTGATGTAAACTCTTATGGAGAAGAGTGTCCGTCCTTGGTTGATGAATTGGATTACCGCTGTCTTGTATTCTCGAAGAGTGGTTCTCCGGCTGGGCACGTGGACTTCTGAGCCATGTATCATAGCCCCCGGACTATCACAGGGGCCAACAATTTCAACTTTGCTTTTCATGACATGTAACCATGTGAGCAGGTGGGGTTTCATTTTAAGAGAAGATGAGAGGCAGCCGCAGGAAGAGAATCTGTTTACAGATACAGTGGCTACTGCCACCAACCAGTGGGGTCACTGCCAAGAAGGGCGGCAAAGGCAGATTTCCTTTTTTGCAGTTGCCTGAAAACCTATGACAGTAAAGTATGCAGAATAAAGAAATAGAAGAAAGATCCGTTGGCGAGACCCTCCAGCCTACAAGAACCTTATGAAGGCACAGGGGTGAGTGTTTAGTTTAGTTTAGTTTAGTTTAGTTTAGTTTAGTCGATGGATCAACATCACGGCGCAGGGGTGCAACCCATAAGTGCTCCGTTTTTCTCCTACCTCAAATCTGAGTCTGGAGAAACTCAGCTCAGTGCATGAACTCCGTAGCACCGGCGAGGATCCTGAAAATACTTTGTGTAGATTTGTAACTCGAAATTTTGCCCGGGCAGCGCAGTTAGGCTACTCTTTTTCGATTTTCAACTGCCAAGGGATTTTTTACGTGCGCAACAATACACACGGGTGTCCGATCTCACTACCCAGAGACCAGGGGAAATTTATTACTAGAAGTCCACGTGAAAAAATCCCGGCATCACCGGGGCTTGAACCCGGGACCTCCAGCACTCGAGGCGGACACCATACATCGAGACCACGCAGCTAGGGGTGGTCACAGTGAAGGGTACGAGCAACAGTGTTACCGGAATTACTCCCGATTGTCCAGCCTGTGTCCAGCTATACAGGATATTTCACATGATAGTAATTGATGTGGGCTATCTGTCTTATCATTGAGAGAATGTCCGAGACCAGTTGTTGGGAGGGGGGAGAGAATTATGTACAGACCACACCACTGAATGATGATTATGACGACGATGATGATCGTGGTGGAGGTAGTGGTGGATTTCCGTTTCCAATATGAATTAGGATATTCTTCTGAAAGCAATATGATCTCCATGCAGTTTGTGGCTGGTTTCAAGCCTTCGAATGGGAATGCTAAAATCAAAATATTTTAAACACTGCCAAAATAACACGTAGAATCACAATAACAAGCAAAACACGGATAAAGAAAATAACAAGTTGGTGAAACGCCGAGGTAAAGAAAGCTGTGAAAGATGAAAAGGAGGCATATAAAAAGTGAGTGAAGAGCAATCAGCATAGTGGTTACATAGAATATATAATCGCAATAAGACAAGCGAATGGAATACTGAAGGGAGAAAAACAAAAAGACTGCAAGGAATATGGAGACCCTAAGTAAAAACTACAAGGAGGCAACTAGAAATTTCTACAAAAAGATCAGTGCAAATAGAACCACAGCAGAACCCTTCGACCCAACTGAAATGATCTCATCTCATCTCATCAGGTTCCTCTTGTACCTTGCGGTGTCGAGGTGAAGTATGTTAGTTAGTTAGTTAGTCACAGTTCTAACCTCATAGCAACGGGTTGTCCCCATTATGCTCCGTTCCTGTGCCAGTGAATATCACACAAAACGCTCCCCACTGCCCAATGTGAAAAGTGGAAAAGGCAGGAGTCTCGACAAACAACAGCCCGCACAGATACAATGTGCATAATGCCGCCGCCAGAATGTCAACACAGAATAGTCCCCAACGAAACACCCAGTTCATCTCTGATGGAATGGGCAGTCATTTTCCCATCTGGACGTTTCCTAGATGTTCACCCACACGGTCCATGAAAATACAGTTCATCGTCGATGGCAGTGGCAGTCAACCAGAAGCCCAGCAGCCACGCACTTCTGCATAAGGCAAAAACTGGTCAACTCTGGGACATAGCCATCTACCATCGCTCCGAACATGCAGTCACGTTCCAAAAAACCTTGAGCAGATTCAAAAGCATTTCACACGAAACTCACAGCTCACGGTGTCGCGCCACGCACTCACTCAGTAGCAGGGCGACGGAACCATCAAGGTGAAGTATAAACAGCGGGAGAGTGCCCGCTTATGGGCTTAATGTATCGATATTCCCATGGACTCTGCTATTCGATCCGTCCATCGTTTACGTGGTCGGCCTAACTGAAATAATTAACAGCGAAAAGGGAGAACCAATAAATGAACAAAAACAAATCCTAACAAGATGGAGGCAGTACTTTGAACAACTTCTCAACATTCCATCAGATGCCACAGGAATCCAAGAAACTGACACAGATGCCATCGAAGAACTAGAACCATGCATAATGAAAGAAGAAATTGAAGAAACCGCCAGATCAGCTCCATTGAATAAATCAACTGGACAAGACGAAATACTAAATGAACTAATATATCATCGTCTTAGTCTATGACCCTTGACCATATCCATTGCTGCATGCAGCGGGTGATCCCTATCTGCGGCAACTCGCAGGTACCATTTGGCCTGAAGGACCCTATGCCTATCCGTCATTGTTTGTAGCGCCAGGATATGCCTCATGCATATAATTGGTGTGTCCTTTGTGCACCCCAGGATTAATCGCATGGCGGCATTCTGTATGCGCTCCAACCTTTCAAGCTGGCTCTTTGATACTGTCGGCAGCCCCAAATCATACTCAAAGACAGAAATTATTAACTTCTGAAAGAGCCTGTACAGCATCCTCTGATCTACCCTGGTTGCTGCCATAGCCCTCAATGCATTAAGTCCTCCACCAGCCTCACCAAGGCCTCCACATGATCCTTAAAAGACAAACACCTGTCAAAGGTGATACCCAAGTACTTCAATTTACTCTCTCGACTAAGAGGACATCCATTCAACATAATACCTGGGACATCTGCCTTGACCATCCGATTATCCAAGGTTGGATTTAGGAAACACAAAGGATGCACAGATGCCATCGTTACTCTGAGACAACGTATAGAAAAATAAATCGAATTTAATGAAACAATTTACTGAGCCTTTGTCGACCAAGAAAAGGCATTTGATAGAGTAGATAGAAACAAGCTGTGGGAAATCCTTAAACGATATGGAGTGAGTGCATACTTACGTAGAAACTTAGACAACAGTGAGTGCATAGTGAGAACAAATGGAGGGCGCTCACGACCCTTCACCATAAGATCTGGAATACGATAAGTCGGAGTTCTCCCCCCCCCCCTTCTCTCTCTCTCTCTCTCTCTCTCTCTCTCTCTCTCTCTCTCTCTCTCTCTCTCTCTCTCTCTCTCTCTCTCTCTCTCTCTCTTGTTCTTAACTTATATAGACAACATATTTAAAGAAACCAGTCAAAAAGTGACCGAAAAAACACCAGATGACGAACAGAACACAGAAGAAGAACCAACGACAGATTACACCATTAAAGAACTCCTATTTGTGGATGATCAAGAACTAATAGCAAAATCAGAAGTAGCGTTACAAGACCACATGAATAGTCTAACTGAAGTATGTAAGAAACATAACATGAAAATTAGCATCGGTAAGACAGAGGTAATCACTATAACCGAAGAAGAAAAAAAACAACAAAGATGCATCTAAAAGTACATCCCCTGAAACAAGTAAAGAGGTTCAACTACTTCGAAAGTATATTATCATCAAATACCAAATCAGAAGACGTGAACGCGAATAGATGTAATAAGGCAAACCAACTCACTGGACAAATGGTACCAGTACTAAAGAACAAACATGTATCTATAGTTACTTTAAAAAAAAAAGCAAAATACAACACAATCCTCCTACCAAATCTATGATACCAATGCCAAACCTGGACGATAACAGAAAAAGAGAAAAGAAACACCACAACAACAGAAATGAGATTCCTGAGAAGAATACTTGATGTATCAAGAAGAGAGAAAATTATAAATGAAGAAGTCTGGGCTAAGGTGGGGGTTGTAGCAGAGCTAGATTTTATCAGAAAACAGCCAGTTAAATGGTTTGGCCATATAGCTAAGCTACCAACTAACAGTATACCACAACAAGTAATGATGTACAGACCAAATGGAAGCACAAGAATAGGCCGATCACGTAAACAAACGGACACTAAGTCATGGCGGCTCCGGCATTACGTGCTGGTAGGTTGTCACTCTCCTACACTCATCATCATCATCATCATTATCCTCATCATCACCATAATCACCATCATTATCATCACTACCACCACCACCATCAACACCATCAACACCACCATTATCACCACCATTGTCATCATCATCATCATTATCATCACCATCATTATCAATATCATTATTATCATCATCATCACCCCCTCCCCCTCATCATCATCATCACCCCCATCATTATCATCACCCCCCCCCCCCATCATCATTATCACCCCCATCATCATCATCAACCCCATTACCATTATTATCATCACCAACCCATCATTACCCCTATCATCATCATCATCATCATCATCATCATCACCATCATCATTATTTTCATCACCAGCCCCATCATTACCATCGTCATCACCACTATCATCATCCTCATCATCACCATCATCATCCACATACCAGCCAACACAGTACACACGTTTAAGTTCTGGGCCTAACGATGGGATCTCAGGCCCCACTGAACTGATAACAGCAATAGTAATAATAACAACAATAACACCAAGTGTAGCGATGTTTTAGAATCTTCATGTGAAATTTCCTACAAAATTAATTACAACTAACATAAATAATACAACCATTCCTCCTAAACCCACAATGCCAACCCTTTGTTTCTATAGGGCCATGATCCACAGTCTGAGAATCCCTGTTGCCCCACGCAATGAATGACGTCGTGTATCAAACGACACACATACACAGAGACATGAAAATGGCATCTTATGAGGCTAGTGTCTTTGAACTTTCGTGTGATGTCCTTAAATGCTGTAGTCTCCTGCCATAGATTAAACAGGGAGATTTCCAAAACTGTTTACGAAATCCGCAACACAAGCAAGTATCCAAGGCTAGAAACAGGAATGAAGAAACATACGAATGGCATAAACAGCGGGGGACTGAGTCTAAAAGTATTGGTTGCTAGGAGACCAAGTTACTGAGAGGACGTTCGCATTTTTAACATATTGTTTAATGCTTGAGGAAGGGTGGCTGGCCGAGTGACTAGAATCCTGGGTAAGGTGTGGTTTTGTTTCTGTCGGGGGCAAAATGAAACACACTAATCTGCACAGTTCGCAGCGACTGCACTAGCAGTCTCCTCAGGATCAATACTTCCCATCCTGCTGTCCTACACCGCAAGGTACTACAGGCAGTAGATGATAGTTATTTGTTGTTGACAGTTTAGTGTTTACGGCCGTCACTTCACCAATGTCCATTGTTCTATACAAATATGTGTCCAACGTGCCTTAAAGACGTGTCCGGGGGCTTGTACTGAAGTCTGTCATCAATGTTTCCCAGGGTCCACTTGTACTGAAGTCTGCCATCAATGTTTCCCAGGGTCCACTTGTACTGAAGTCTGCCATCAATGTTTCCCAGGGTCCACTTGTACTGAAGTCTGCCATCAATGTTTCCCAGGGTCCACTTGTACTGAAGTCTGCCATCAATGTTTCCCAGGGTCCACTTGTACTGAAGTCTGCTATCAATGTTTCCCAGGGTCCACTTGTACTGAAGTCTGCCATCAATGTTTCCCAGGGTCCACTTGTACTGAAGTCTGTCATCAGTGTTTCCCAGACTCCACTTGTACTGAAGTCTGTCATCAGTGTTTCCCAGACTCCACTTGTACTGAAGTCTGTCATCAATGTCTCCCAGGGTCCACTTGTACTGAAGTCTGTAATCAATGTTTCCCAGACTCCACTTGTACTGAAGTCTGTCATCAGTGTCTCCCAGGGTCCACTTGTACTGAAGTCTGCCATCAGTGTCTCCCAGGGTCCACTTTTACTGAAGTCTGTAATCAATGTTTCCCAGACTCCACTTGTACTGAAGTCTGTCATCAATGTCTCCCAGACTCCACTTGTACTGAAGTCTGCCATCAGTGTCTCCCAGGGTCCACTTGTACTGAAGTCTGCCATCAGTGTCTCCCAGGGTCCACTTGTACTGAAGTCTGCCATCAGTGTCTCCCAGGGTCTACTTGTACTGAAGTCTGCCATCAGTGTCTCCCAGGGTCCACTTGTACTGAAGTCTGTAATCAATGTTTCCCAGACTCCACTTGTACTGAAGTCTGCCATCAATGTTTCCCAGACTCCACTTGTACTGAAGTCTGCCATCAGTGTTTCCCAGACTCCACTTGTACTGAAGTCTGCCATCAATGTTTCCCAGACTCCACTTGTACTGAAGTCTGCCATCAATGTTTCCCAGACTCCACTTGTACTGAAGTCTCTCACCGGAGTTTCCCAGACTCCTCTTGTACTGAAGTCTGCCATCAATGTTTCCCAGACTCCACTTGTACTGAAGTCTGCCATCAATGTTTCCCAGACTCCACTTGTACTGAAGTCTGCCATCAATGTTTCCCAGACTCCACTTTGTACTGAAGTCTCTCACCGGAGTTTCCCAGACTCCACTTGTACTGAAGTCTGCCATCAATGTTTCCCAGACTCCACTTGTACTGAAGTCTGCCATCAATGTTTCCCAGACTCCACTTGTACTGAAGTCTGTCATCAGTGTTTCCCAGACTCCACTTGTACTGAAGTCTGCCATCAATGTTTCCCAGACTCCACTTGTACTGAAGTCTGCCATCAATGTTTCCCAGACTCCACTTGTACTGAAGTCTGTCATCAGTGTTTCCCAGACTGCACTTGTACTGAAGTCTGCCAATGTTTCCCAGACTCTACTTGTACTGGAGTCTGCCATCAATGTTTCCCAGACTCCACTTGTACTGAAGTCTCTCACCGGTGTTTCCCAGGCCCCACTTGTATTGAAGTCTCTCACCGGTGTTTCCAGAGCCCACTTGTACTGAAGTCTCTCACCGGAGTTTCCCAGACTCCGCTTGTACAGAAGTCTGCCATCAATGTTTCCCAGACTCCACTTGTACTGAAGTCTGCCATCAATGTTTCCCAGACTCCACTTGTACTGAAGTCTGCCATCAATGTTTCCAAGACTCTACTTGTACTGAAGTCTCTCACCGGAGTTTCCCAGACTCCACTTGTACTGAAGTCTCTCACCGGAGTTTCCCAGACTCCACTTGTACTGAAGTCTGCCATCAATGTTTCCCAGACTCCACTTGTACTGAAGTCTCTCACCGGAGTTTCCCAGACTCCACTTGTACTGAAGTCTGCCATCAATGTTTCCCAGACTCCACTTGTACTGAAGTCTGCCATCAATGTTTCCCAGGGTCCACTTGTACTGAAGTCTGTCATCAGTGTTTCCCAGACTCCACTTGTACTGAAGTCTCTCACCGGAGTTTCCCAGACTCCACTTGTACTGAAGTCTGCCATCAATGTTTCCCAGACTCCACTTGTACTGAAGTCTCTCACCGGAGTTTCCCAGACTCCACTTGTACTGAAGTCTGCCATCAATGTTTCCCAGACTCCACTTGTACTGAAGTCTGCCATCAATGTTTCCCAGGCTCCACTTGTACTGAAGTATGTCATCAGTGTTTCCCAGGCTCCACTTGTACTGAAGTCTCTCACCGGAGTTTCCCAGACTCTACTTGTACTGAAGTCTGCCATCAATGTTTCCCAGACTCCACTTGTACTGAAGTCTGCCATCAATGTTTCCCAGACTCTACTTGTACTGAAGTCTGCCATCAATGTTTCCCAGACTCCACTTGTACTGAAGTCTCTCACCGGTGTTTCCCAGGCCCCACTTGTACTGAAGTCTCTCACCGGTGTTTCCAGGGCCCACTTTTACTGGAGTCTGCCATCAATGTTTCCCAGACTCCACTTGTACTGAAGTCTTTCACCGGTGTTTCCCAGGCCCCACTTGTACTGAAGTCTCTCACCTGTGTTTCCAGAGCCCACCTGTACTGAAGTCTCTCACCGGTGTTTCCAGGGCCCACTTTTACTGAAGTATGTTATCGGTGTTTCCCAGGGCCCAATTGCCAGCCGCTGTGGCGAAGAGGTAGAGAACGTGATTCGCAATTTCCCCCCCCCCCCCCCCCAGCAACCTACGAAATCTCATGCAGGCCATTTGGAATCATACCGTCTTGTGTTGATTGTTAACAATAGTATGAGAGTCGGTCGTTCAGAAAGTAATGGCAAACTACTGGACGTAAACTTGCCCAGTAAATCACCAGAGCTTTAAAAAATGATGGGGTTGATTGTCACGTCCTGTACAGAATATACAACTAACACTGAACTAGTGACAACCGGCAAGACGACACCCTAGCCACTGCGCCTAAAAAGAACCTCACGTGGCAGCAAAGGATGTGGAGTCTTGAAGTGAACCGGCAGAGAGTCTACGCTTCACGGGAAGACGAAGGGCAGAAGCGGGGGACAGAATCAACACCGTACAGTCATGTGTGGCATCACAGACAGAAGCGGGGGACAGAATTAACACCGTACAGTCAAGTGTGGCATCACAGACAGAAACATGGGACAGAATCAACGCCGTACAGTTATATGTGGCATCACAGACAGAAACAGGGGACAGAATCAACGCCGTGCGGTCAAGTGTGGCATCACAGACAGAAACAGGGGACAGTATCAACGCCGTGCGGTCAAGTGTGGCATCACAGACAGAAACAGGGGACAGTATCAACGCCGTGCGGTCAAGTGTGGCATCACAGACAGAAACAGGGGACAGTATCAACGCCGTACAGTCATATGTGGCATCACAGACAGAAACAGGGGACAGTATCAACGCCGTGCGGTCAAGTGTGGCATCACAGACAGAAACACGGGACAGTATCAACGCCGTACGGTCAAGTGTGGCATCACAGACAGAAACAGGGGACAGTATCAACGCCGTGCGGTCAAGTGTGGCATCACAGACAGAAACAGGGGACAGTATCAACGCCGTGCGGTCAAGTGTGGCATCACAGACAGAAACAGGGGACAGTATCAACGCCGTGCGGTCAAGTGTGGCATCACAGACAGAAGCGGGGGACAGAATCAACGCCGTACAGTCAAGTGTTGCATCACAGACAGAAGCGGGGGACAGAATCAACGCCTTACAGTCAAGTGTGGCATCACAGACAGAAACAGGGGACAGAATCAACGCCGTGCGGTCAAGTGTGGCATCACAGAAAGACAGATGCTGATAGATCGACTGCAACCTCTTTGGGAAGTAATCTGGACAAAGATAAGAATAGACAAGGCAAGATGGGCGTTCATAGCTCTAGGGAGTTTGGGGAAGTCAGTGGATGTTAAACTCAACACCTAACTTAATGTTTAACTCCAGTGTTAAATCGGTTTGGTGGGGAGCTGCTGGCAGAGTGGCTAAGAAGCAAATACCAGTGAACCAAGAGATGAGTAAAAGATACAGGCGCTGGATAAGACACACACTGAGAAAACCTGAGGATAATGTAACTAGACACTCGCTTGTCTGGATCACACAAGGCAAACGAAATAGCGGGAGAGCTAACAACTCACGGAGAAGAGAACTACAGAGATGAATAATATTGGAAGAACATGGGGGGGGGGGGGGAGCCGCGGGAGATATATAGCAGCAAACGATAGGGCGGCTGGCGTAGTTTCGTTGAGGGCCACTGGGGGATAAAGGTCAGGAGAAGCAGAGGTCAAATATCAATGCTCCACTGGGAGTTACATGGCAGATATTGAAGACAGAATCAACGCCGTGCGGTCAAGTGTGGCATGAAAGAAAGACAGATGCTTTCAGATCGACCTCAAAGCTCAGGTCGAACATCTGCACGCCCTTCTACTTCTGCAGCCGAAGAACCTTCGGACTTTGTATGGGCAGATGCCTCGCACTAATGCTTCTCAGAACTGATCGGCGACAGCTGAAAGTCGATGTCCTCTTGTCGATTCTGTGTCAGCGTATTGGCAGTCTGGTCCGATCTGTCGACACCCTTCTTGTCAATTTGCTACACTATCGTTGAGGGCAGCTGCTCTTGATCATCCTGTTCAGAATCCTGGTCGATGTTTGGCTTCACGTCGTTCGGGTTTGGGGTGTTCTGCCCTGTGAGGTCACTTTGGTTGCTGGATGTGTAGACGCTGAAGGGAATGGGTTCCGTGTTGCCTGTAGGTACAGAGATATGTCAGTTTGAGGTGTCTTGTGAAGTTTCCGAAATCTTTGGGCACAATGGGATAAAAGCGAGTATCTAAACATGCATGTCATTTAGCGTAACTACATGCTTGATTATGAGTTTGTCTTCCTGTGCGCCCGTGCATTCATCTGTTTGAATATGGGTACAGTGAGTTTCTAACCATGCATGAGATTTAGCGTACCTACATGCTTGATTACGTGTTTGTCTGTGCGCCCGTCCATACACATATATATATATATATATATATATATATATATATATATATATATATATATATATATATATATATATATATATATATATATGTGTGTGTGTGTGTGTTTGTGTGTGTGTGTGCACACATTTAGTTTCTAGTCATGCATGCACACTCACACACACTCTCCCTCTCACACACTCTCTCTAACACCTCTCTCTAACACCTCTCTCCCTCACTCTCTCATATACTCTGTCCCACACACTCTCTCATAAATCTCTCTCACACACATTCTCTCTCTCCCTCTCTCTTTCTCTCTCTCTCTCTCTCTCTCTCTCTCTCTCTCTCTCTCTCTCTCTCTCTCTCTCTCTCTCTGTGTTTCTATATTTATACAATCATTGGCAGCTTGTCGTCTTGACAGACGATAGTTTGTGCTTTAAAAAGGCATAATAACTTTTACCTATGGCGGTAGCGAATGTGACTGATAAGGCCAATTTGCTCTGTAAATGTCCTTTCACAGTGGGTGCATGTGAACACGTGGTCATTTCCACCATCATGCACCATCTTACGTCTCACACGCTCGGTGTGTGACTTATCTGCAATAATTTTCTCCTTTGTCTTTATTCCATTTCTGATGTTTGCCCTCCATGCAACACGTTCAGCGGCGACTTGCTCCCAATGTGTATTATCAATGCCTGTATCAATCATGTCCCGCTTACACACATCTTTGTATCGTAGTAGAGGCCGACCCTGAGATATCTTACCCATCTGTAATCCACCAAAAAAGATGCCCTTTGGTATTCTACCATCATCCATCCTCCTGAGATGTCCTATCAATCTATGTCTATGTATACAATCATCGTCATCATTTCAGGATGTGCAGGACGTGGGTCTGATCACGACAAGCGTCTACAACCCTCTCAACCCCTAACCAAGTCTCCCGCCTGATGCACCCTCAAGGCCGAGGTGTCTACAGTGCCCCGTGTCCCTCCTTATACTGGTCGAAACCCCCAGGAACCCCGCCCTCCACCACCGTACTCTCCAAACCACTATGACATTTAATACAGCCGAAGTACGACAGCGCTTCAAATGAAACCCTTTTTTTTAAATTTTTTGGTGAATATATTCTGAAAAAGTAAACAACTAATGTATCATTTTTCGATGTAGTCATCACTGCATTCGGCGCAAATTCTCCAGCGCCGATAAAGTGCTTGGATTCCTGTAGAAAAATTAAAGCAAATCTCTTGGTCGCGTTTGCAACCACTCTAGGCTCATCACTCGGTGTGCCTGACTCGGTCGTGAACAGTCTGTCACAGAAGTCACACCGTTTTGAAATTTCCTACTCCATTGGTACACTTGCTGGACCGACAGGCATGCATCACCACACTGCCTTCAGTCGCCGATAAATTTATATATGTTTTACGCCTTCACAGATAAAAAATAGGATAACAGAACGATGCTCCTCTTTGGTGCATGTAAAAAGTAGGGCGACCATCTTTAAATTGTCCTTATGAAGTTGCCGTGTTCGTCTGCACCGTAATGTCACATGCTGGACACTTTTGACATCCTTAACAACAATATTGACAAGTTACAAGACAATACCATGGTTATTATAATTTCGATCACATTTTTAATAATCTGAATTACTCTGAATGTTGTTACGCTGTTCCAAGGCGACCCCTCGTATAAATACTCTGAATTTTGTTACTCTGTTCCAGCTTCAACGGTTTTAATTTCTGTAGTTTTTGCACAGCAATGTTTGTTCTTAGTTTCTTTTCTATAAATACATTCCCTTGACTTGTCAGCATTAAACCTAGGCATTCACAAGTATCTCTGTATGTAACTTCTCTCCACTGATAGATATCATCATCACCATGTGCCATGCCGATAAGCGAGTGCGGTCATGCTTTGCCGTCTCCCACGATCACCACAGTCGTGGATTAGCTCTGTGTTTTTGTCTCCAATATGTCATGCGGCCAAGCCATTCGGGTATTTACTTCTCTGCCTTCCCCTTGTTTTCTTCCTCAGTCTTGCCGGTTATTACGAAATTCTCTAGTTTATTTCTTCTCATAACGTGTCCAATAAATCTTGAAGGTCTACGTCTAATTTCTTGACGGTTTTCATTTGCTTCTTGTATGACTTGCTTATTGGTTTTTCTGTCTGCCCATGGTATTCTTTACAATTTCCTCAGAAACCATATGCCCACTGCAATTTGATGTTTTGTGCAGCTTGTCTGCTCATTGTCCGCGTTTCACATACATACAAAAGTGCATGTTTTATGTAGCACTTCAACACTCTTTTTCTCGTTGCAATTTACATCTTTGCATTGGTTAATGTATAAATATATCTGTCTACATATCATTACTGTGGTTCCTGAGACGAATGTTGCGAATTCTATGGACTGCCAGAGTAACTAGCAACTGAGTGAAAGAGGCTAATAAAACTAGAACACCACATACAACAATAAGAAAGAGACAAACAGCTTTCTTTGGTCATGTGATAAGAAGGCAGGCATTGGAAAACATGTTGACCACTGGAAAGATCAAAGGGAACAGAGGCAGAGGCCGACCAAACGAAATGATGCTATATGGGCTGTGACAGTGGCATGGAGGAATATCACCAGCTGAGTTGATCCAGAACACCAGGGAACGTGATCTGTGGAGACACATGAACGCCTACGCCAGCTGGCCGGGCACATGATGATGACATATTATCATGAGATCCGCGGTGGCGTAGTGACCAGAGCCTGTCTGCCGGGCAAATGGTCAAGGCTTCGAATTCACATCGAGGCGCATTTTTAAACTTGACCTGCACTTTCCCGCCAACCAACACTCACATCAATTCCTGAGACTGTCTAGGGAAGTAAAGTTGGTAAGTTCGTGAATTTAAATATCTAGGAACGAGGATTGTATCACAAAGAATAAGAACAAAATAGGATAAATATCTAGGCACGTGGATTGTATAAAACAGAATAAGAACAAAATATGACAAATGTCTAGGCACGTGGATTGTATAAAAAAGAATAAGAACAAAATATGATAAATATCTAGGAACGTGGATTGTTTCACAAAGAATAAGAACAAAATAGGACAAATATATAGGCACGTGGATTGTATAAAAAAGAATAAGAACAAAATAGGACAAATGTCTAGGGACGTGGATTGTGTCATAAAGAATAAGAAGTAAATAAGATAAGCAAAAACTGCATTGTATCACATATTTTTTAAATGTTGCATATCCCTTACAGGACGTTGCAGTCAACACCAGCAGTTTTCGGTTGCTGTTGATGTATTAGGCAAGTTTTACGTTCGATAGTTTGCCATTGCTTTCTGAACGACAGGCTCACATACCCCCGTAAGCTACCACCGCGTCGCGATCCGCTGCCGAATTTCTCGCAGCTGTTTTTCCCACGTGGATATGATATACGGGATTACGAACAACGTCGTAAACCCCTTGGCCTCCGATACATTATGCACTAAATTCTCGTCTTTGGAGGTTATAGCCAGTTTTGTGCAAACAGAAGACATGATAGTCAGTTTAAAATTACCGAGATAGACAATTGAAATTACTGTTTGAAAATGTGTATATTTCAGCCTGAAGGATTTATATAATCACTTTGCTTTATGTTGTGTGATTTCTGCAGTATGTACCTGACGCGATGCAGCGAAATATGCCAGGCCATAAATCGTGCAATCTATTGTTTGTATTTTCGTTATTCAAATTTACTACGGGAAAACATTGTTTTGAAATTCGTCAATTTCGCTTTTAGTATCTAAATCGTTCCATTTACACCAGGTGTATATTTGTGAGTCTTTGTATTTATAGAATGTGTTTGTTATACAGAGGTCATGCTGGCTGCATAGTTCTATCAGTCTACTTCCGTTATCATTTCTTTCAATATGTTGGTCTCCAAATGCTCCAAGATGTTTCTTTTTTTTCTAATCCCGCTCTATTGAATCCTAGTCTTGCATTAAAGTTTCCCATAATTATGATGTTGTCCTGCTTATCTATTTTATTTAGCATGTCATTTTTGTCTTCGTAGAATTCCTCGCATTCTTGCTCATTATTGTTTGTATTACATGCTGCATATATGTGTACAAATGTTGTAATTGTTTGTTCTTTTATTCTCACTGTTATGATTCTTTCTGATATATATTTTATTTCTAGTATTCCTCTTTATAGCCGTGCTTCAATGACTATACACACACCGTGTCTTGCCCTCTCTTGCTGTTCCACTCCAGAGTAGATAAACGTGTAACTGTGGTGCATCTCCTTGCATACCTCCAATTTTATTCTGGTGTCCGCTATTCCTATAAGTCCAAATGAACTAATTAAAGCAGCAAGAGACGTAGGAAAAGCATGGCTACACAGACTATTCAACCATGTTTGGGTAGAACAACAGACACAACGAGACTGGGGAAACGCCATAATTATCCCAACTTGGAAAAACAAAGGCAGCAAAAGAGACTGCACACAATACAGAGGCATTTCACTGTTGAGTCAAACTGGGAAAATATTTTGCAACATTCTTGAGAAAAGATTACGAACTACTATAGAACCCCAGCTAAGCGAAAAATAACTTGGATTTAGGAAAAACAAAGATGCACTGATTCAATTTTTGCGCTTAGACAACTTATAGAAAAATCAATCGAATTTAATGAAACACTCTACTTAGCCTTTGTCGACCAAGAAAAGGCATTTGATAGAGTAGATAGAAACAAGCTGTGGGAAATCCTTAAACAATGTGGAGTGAGTACACATCTAACACACCTATGTAGAAGCTTATATAACAACAGTGAATGCATAGTGAGAGCAACTGGAGGACACTCATAACCCTTCACCATAATATCTGGAGTACGACAAGGTTGTGTCCTGTCCCCTCTCTTGTTCATAACATATATAGACAACATATTCAAAGAAGCCAGCCAGAGACCGCAAGAATACTGCATGATGAGAACACAGAAGAACCATCTGCAAACCTAACCATTACAGAACTCCTGTTTGCGGACGACTAAGCATTAATAGCAAAATCAGAAGTTGAATTACAAGACCACATGAATAGTCTAAAGGAAATATGTAGGGAACATAACATGAAAATTAGCACAAGCAAAACAGAGGTA
Organism: Cepaea hortensis; assembly: GCA_963921405.1. Taxonomy (NCBI): domain Eukaryota; kingdom Metazoa; phylum Mollusca; class Gastropoda; order Stylommatophora; family Helicidae; genus Cepaea; species Cepaea hortensis. Next base: position 440,503,411 of record OY992876.1, read on the forward strand.
ATGACTATAAGTAAAAAAGAAAAAGCAACAACAATTCACCTAAATGAACATCCCTTGAAACATGTAAAGAGTTTCAAGTACCTAGGAAGTATAATATCATCAAATGGCAGATCAGAAGACGAGATTGAAAATAGGTGCAATAAGGCAAACCAACTCATTGGACAAATGGCACCAATACTAAAGAATAAACATGTATCAATAACAACTAAGAAAGCACTTTACAACACAATCTTCCTACCAACTCTATGTTACCAATGCCAAACCTGGACAATGACAGAAAAAGAGAAAAGAAAAATCACAACAACAGAAATGAGATTCCTGAGAACAATACTCAATGTATCAAGAAGAGATAAGATCAAAAATGAAGAAATAAGGACTTAAGTGAGGGTTGCAGCTGCACTAGAATTTATTAGAAGGCAGCAAGTCAAATGGTTTGGCCATGCAAGTAAGTTACCAACTAACAGTATACCACAACAAGTAATGATGTACAGATCAGATGGAATCAGAGGAAGAGGCCGACCAAGTAAACGATGGACACAGGGAATAACAGAGTCCATGGGAATATCGATACATGAAGCCCATAAGCGGGCACTCTACCGCTGTTTATACTTCACCTCGACACCGCAAGGTACAAGAGGAACATGCTGAGATAAGATGAGATGAGATGAGATGAGATGAGATGAAATTTGTCAAAGTTTGCCCGTAGCGAATTTGAATAAAGACAGACAAGCAATGCCAGGCAATAGATCGTGGAGTCTGTTGTTTATGTGTTCGTTGTTCACTTTCTTCACTATTACATAAAGCTAGTTTTAACAAAAGCCTATAGGTCAACATGGTCGAATGGTTCAGAGAGTTCGATTTAAAATTCCGGCTTACTGATGCCGAGGTTGCGGGTTCAATCCCTAAGCCGGCCAGTTGGACTAAAAATTTGACTTCTGGTCATTGACTTGAGATTGTACACTTCAAGCACCTCAGAAGTCGGAGTGGGTTGGCATGTTGGAGAGAGACACTGGTAACAGGGAAAGCTAATCCACACGGGGAAAAATCACTTTAGTGTACTAGAAGTAATAGCACGTGTGTGGACTAAGCTTGAATTCAAAGCGAACGAATGCAAGAAAACAATGGCTATACATTCTGGACAGTTAGTCAACAAGCAAAATAAAAAATGTGGTTTGACAGAAGGAGAAGACGAAGTCCTCTGGAATAAACTAGGCAGACCGAGAGGGGGATCATGCTGCATGGACAACACATTGTCTCTACATTTCTGCCTAGGCTATAACTCCATCCTTGGTCCCCCGTCTTGGGTTGTAGTTATTATGCCGGTGTCGAAGCATAATGTAACAAGCTATCGTCTGTCAAGGCATCTAGCTGCGAGCAAATGTCTGTCTGCTTTTCTATCAGTCTCACTTCTCTGCCTAGCTGCTAGCTTGTCTATCTAGCCATGTGCCTGCCTGCCTGTCTTCCGTTAGGTCTGTTTAATGCAGAGGTTCCCAAACCACGGCCCGCGGGCCACTTGTGGCCCGCCAGCTGTCAGAAAGTGGCACGCGAGTCCCCGTTATTTAAAATAATATATTTTAATAAATCTAAAAATGCACTCGGAGCGCCCCGTCAGCGTGCGATAATTTACTCTGCTCGTGGTTGTTATGCTCAGATATTATCGATTGCGCCTGTTCAGTTCACAATGAAACGTTATGAAGTTCCCATATCCCAGCCTTGTCGACCAGTCAGAGTGCGCAGGCGCCAAGTTGTCGTCTGTTACAACTGTTTAGCAGAGTCGGTAGTATTGTGTTGAAATTCGAGTTTGTCAAATAAAAATTTACCGTTAAAGCCTATAAACATGAGTGTGGAAAGTCTAAAATCAAACAACGGTAAAAAGCGAAAATGTGAAGATGTTGCTTGTCGTGAATTCAAGGAAGATTGGACGGAGAAATTTTGTTTATGCCTAGCCGTAGTGGTAAACCAGTTTGCTTAGTCTGCTGATTTTGTGTTTCTGTTACAAACATATTTAATCTGGAAAGACACTTCACGACCAAACATTCAGACATAAATGATCAATTCGGAGTTAAGAAAAGATTTCATAGCTAAAAGAAAAAGTTCTCTGACCAGGCAGCAGTCATTTTTCACCAAAGCTAATTAACAGAGCAAGAGTGCTATTGTTGCGCCGTACGAAGTCGCTCTTCTGTTGGCTCGCAAAAAGAAGCCGTTCACCAATGCAGAAGAAATAATAAAGTCTTCCCTTACAATTGCAGCTAGAATTCTTGGCGATAAAATGTGTGAAGCAAAATTTGGTCAGATTCCTTTTTCTAATAATACTATGGCCAGGCGAGTTGAAGAATTAACCAACGATGTTCATCGTCAAGTATCAAAAATTGTAATTTTTTTCCATTGGCAATGGATAAATCCACTGACATTTCTGACACAGCTCAGGTCGCAGTTTTTGTTCGAGCAATAAACGATAATTTTGAAGTCATTGAAGAACTTCTAGGACTTGAATCGATGCATGCAACTACCAAAGGGACTGATCTGTTTGAAAATCTTAAGTTGTGTGTAGAGAAAAACAACATAGAATTGACCAAATTGGACAGTGTATGCGCCGACTGTGCTCCGGCTTTGACGAGTAAAAAGTCTGGATGTCTAGCATTATTGGAACAGTTTCTTGGCCGCACTATATTAAAATATCATTGTATTATTCACCAAGAATCTCTGTGTGGAAAGACATTAAATCTGAAACAGGTCGTGCATGTTTTTCTGAGATGTGTGAACACAATTCGAAGTGAGGCGCTGAACAGGCGTGAGTTAAGACAGTTTCTATCAGACCTGAGCGAGAAATACGGTGAGCTACTGTTACACTGTGATGTCAGATGGCTATCTAAAGGAAACGTTCTGTCACGTTTCTGGGCACTGAAATCAGTGTCTATCTGTTTCTGTCTGAAATAAATGAATTGCCTACATAACGGGAATGTCTGCTGAATGATGACTGGCTTAATGACCTGGCAGTTTTGGTGGACATCACGTCTCATTTAAACTCTTTAAATTCGAGGATGCAGGGAAAAAACAAAATATTCACAAATTTGTGTGATGACATTTCTTCATTTAAAAGGAGACTACGACTGTTTATCGGACAGCTGACTGATGGACTTTAGAGGCGTTTCCAACTCTGAAGACTCTTGTGGTGGAAAAGAAATGAAACTTGTAACAGTACAAAGTAAAATTTGAAAGTCTGCTGGATATCTTTCAGTCGAGATTTCAAGAGTTCATAATAGAGGAGGATAATGTTGCTCTCTTCATTAATTCGTTCATATTTTCTGATGCCAAGCTCTGTCAATTACAGCAAAACCTTCAACACGAAGTAATTGATTTGAAAAGCAATTCTGCACTGAGATGTACATTTCTGGAGCTGCCTGTTTCACCTTCAGCTGATCATACGATATTATTCTGGCGACTATTGCCTGTCGAACAATGTGAACACTTGCGTTTATTCTCCCAGAGATACATTTGTCGTTTTGGTTCGACTTACAGATGCGAGCATCATTTCCCGCAATGCATTGGCACCTTTCCGTCTTGACAGACGATAGTTTGGTACATTGTGCTTCAAAAAGGCTTAATAACTACGATCCGTGGCGGTGGCGAGTGTGGCTGGTAAGGCCAATTCTTGCTGCAAATGTTTGCCCACAGTAGGTGCATGTGAAAGCATGGTCACTTCCACCATTTTGCACCATCTTACGTCTCTCACGCTCTGTGTGAGCTTTATCTGCAATCATTTTCTCCTTTGTCTTTATTCCATTTCTGATAGTTGCCCTCCATGCATCACGTTCAGCAGCGACGTGCTCCCAATGTGCATTATCAATGCCTGTATCAATCATGTCCCGCTTACACACATCTTTGTATCGTAGTAGAGGCCGACCCTGAGATCTCTTACCCATCTGTAATTCACCAAAAAAGATGTCCTTTGGTATTCTACCATCATCTATCCTCCTAACGTGTCCTATCCATCTAAGTCTACGAAGACTGAGCATGGAATACACCGTCACACAACCTGATCTTTCCAATACTTCAGTATTTGTGATTTTGTCTTGCCACTTAATACGAAGTATTCTTCGCAGACACCCCGCAATGATATCCCGCAATGACCATTCTTCTTCTTCTTCTTCAGCGTTCCGAGCCATTGAAGTTCTTTGCTGCAAATACAATCCGTCTCTATTCGTCTCTCTGGTGGACCTTCTCTTGCAAGTTGTTGATTCCAAGTGCTTGTAGGTCTGTACATGTATTATCTCTCCACCGCCTTCTTGGTCTACCTCGGGGTCTACGGTCATTTATTTCCTGAGTGTAAGCGAGTTTTGTTTCCCTATTATCTTCCATTCTTTCTATATGCCCCAGCCATTGTAGTCTATTAGCCTTCATGATACCAGTGATTAGCGGGGACTTAAACAGATCATAAATGTCTTTGTTACTTCTTCTTTTCCACTCTCCACTTTGTGTATCCCTAATGGGTCCAAAGATGCGTCTTAAAATTTTGTTCTCAAAGGTTTGTAACAAGGCTTCGTCTCCTTTCGTTGTACTCCAACGCAATGACCATTATAAAAAAAAAAATCAAGAAACCTTCCAGACTCACCGACACTAACCTAGCTGCGCTTATGACTTTGGGCACGAAGATTTGTGCTCAGACATTGGTAAACTGGCATCTGAACTTAAGTAACTGGTTATGAAGAACAGTTATAATTGTAAATTAATTACATTAATAGCGATTTTCGAAACTGATTAAAAATTTATTGGTAAATGAACTTTTGATTTTAAACCCCCCAAAAAATGACCGCAGTGCAGTACTGACACCGACTGCCTTTAAAGTTTTATAATTTTGTTGATAAAAGTTAAAAAAGGTAAACATGATATTGCACGACTTTTATAATGTTATATCCTTGTGGCCCGTTTAACTACCGAAAATAGTAGATATGGCCCTCTGCTTGAAAAGCTTGGGAACCACTGGTTTAATGTATGTAACTGTTTATCTACTCGTCCCTCGACCAAGAAACTGCTTGTCTGTTTATCTACCCATGTGTCTGCCTGTGCCACCCATCAATCTCCACACATTCTCCAACACATTCTCCACACATTTTCCCACACATTCTCCCACACATTCTTCCACACATTCTTCCACACATTCTCCCACACAAGACAAATGTTTGAATGCTGCCGGTCTCTCGGCCAAGAATCTACTAGTCTGTCTACATACCCATGTGTCTCCCAGTCCCACCCATCAATCTCCACACATTCTCCAACACATTCTCCACACATTTTCCCACACATTCTCCCACACATTCTCCCACACATTCTTCCACACATTCTCCCACACAAGACAAATGTTCGAATGCTGCCGGTCTCTCGGCCAAGAATCTACTAGTCTGTCTACATACCCATGTGTCTCCCAGTCCCACACATCAATCTCCACACATTCTCCCACACATTCTCCCACACAAGACAAATTAACGAATACCGCCGGTCTCTCTGCCAATAATCTACTTGTCTGTCTATCTACCCATCAATCTCCACACAGTCGCCCACACATTCTCCCACATAACCTTCACACATCCCCCCACACGTTCTCCCACACAAGACAAACTTACGTATGCTGCCGCTCTCGCGGACGTGAATCTCCTTGCAGAAACCCAGGCGGTGGGCCGGCTTCAGCAAAAGCAGCTTCAACTCTGACCGGAACCTCCTCCCGAAACAGCAGTAGATGACGATGTTGGTGGCGAAGCCTCCGTACAGCACCGAGAACATTAGTACCAGCTCTGGATGTACAGCACGGCGTTGCACGTAGACAAGTACATATGTAGGCAAGGTATATTGTACTTAGACAAGCACATATGTAGGCAAGGTATATTGTACTTCGACGAGACATGTGTGGGCAAGGTATATTGTACTTCGACGAGATATATGTAGACAAGGTATATTGTACACAGACATGCACATTTGTAGGCAAGATATTGTAGGTAAACAAGCACATGTGTAGGCAATATTGTACATAGACAAGCACAGGTGTTGGCAATATTGTACATAGACAAGCACATATGTAGGCAATGTATTGTATGAAGACAAGAACATGTGTAGGCAGGATATTGTATGGAGACAAGAACATGTGTAGGCAAGATACTGTACATAGACAAGCACATGTGTTGGCAATATTGTACACAGACAAGCACATGTGTTGGCAATATTGTACATAGACAAGCACATATGTAGACAAGATAGTGTATGGAGACAAGCACATGTGTGGGAAAGATATTGTACGGAGACAAGTACATATATAGGCAAGAAATTGCACATAAACAAACACATATGTAGGCAAGATATTGTATGGAGACAAGTACATGTGTAGGCAAGATATTGTACATAGACAAGCACATAAATAGGCAAGGTACATGGTACTTAGACATGCACATATGTAGGCAAGGTATATTGTACTTAGACAAGCACATATGTAGGCAAGGTACATTGTACAAGCACATGTCTGGGCAAGATATTGTATGGAGGAGACAAGCACATATGTAGGCAAGGTATATTGTACTTAGACAAGCACATATGTAGGCATGTAGGCATCTGTCCTGTACAGTGAACTGCGTGTTCAGAACAATGGCTACTTTGGGTTGCTGAATTGACTTTTTGCCCTTTCGGTTCACGAGTGCAGTTTTCGGGAGAATCCTGGGAGTCGGCGCTGAAGCTGCGGAGTTCGTGCTTTGTGCGACACTTTCGGCGGGTCGTACTGCGGTAAGAAACCGAGCCATGTAAGACAACCCCGGTCAATGAGGTCTTTCTTGTGATTGCCAAGTCCTTAGTCTATCGACTTGTCTGTTTTGGAGTATGCAATGGCAATCCTGACTCTCAGCCATAAGCAGACAGAAAGGATGGAAAGGATACAGAATGAAGCTATGCGCATTATTCTTGGATGTACAAGAGATACAGCATGCAGGGCGATGCGCTACCTTCTTGATTTTCCAACCATTAAAGAGAGAATACAAGTTTTCAGGGCACGCGCCTACCTCAGAATTAACGCAAACACACAACATCCACTGCATAGTGAAATTAGGAAGGTGAAGGGCAGCAGGTTAAAAAGAGGACGGTCGTGGATGGGTTAAGCCGAAGACATTCTTCAACAGGTGTGTTCACTTGAGGACTTAGAACCTGGCGAGGAGTGGGTGCAAGTGCCAACAGACTTCTGCACATCCTTTTCAGTTTGCATCCAACTAGATAGAAAATGCAGACAAGAAAATCCGGCTGCTGTTGAGGCTGAAGTACAAGCGTTGATTTTCGAGAATTCGCTAGACGGTGACGCGGTCATCTACACAGATGGGTCGGTCGTCCGACATGTGAGAAGCTCATGGGCCTTTACAGCTCGGGCCGGAGGGAGAATTGTGAAGGAGGACTCTGGTGCTTTCACTGAAACCACAAGTAGCCTGACCATGGAAGTCATGGCAGTAAGTAAAGCAATAACATGGCTCGAGACACAGACATTCACTAGGGCTTGTTTCCTTAGCGACTCAATGAACATGATCAAGAGGATAGAGGAGGGGTCGATCCGAAGAGAATGGTTGCTGCCCCTGAAGCGGTCTCGGCTGGCAAAGATTAGTTTCATCTTCGTGCCAGGGCATGCGGGAGCACAAGGAAATGAGCGGGCTGACAAGCTCGCAGGTGAGGCTACTGTGGAGGGCGGACGCGCCATGGACCAGGCTGACATTCTGAATGCTCTACGAGAAGTGAGACGTTTGCGAGAACCAAGTGATGACTGTGAATCTACAACAATGGCCAGACTGCGAGAGCAGCAAATTAAAAGAGGGCTGGCCAAACAAGAACACTACGCAGGAAGCCAAAGAAGATTGATAAACCAACACAGAACTGGCGTCGTTAGCCGCTACACGCTGCGGGATTTGCTGAGGAGGGGATCCGAGCACTTATGGACTGAATGGTTCGATGTGCATCGAGGATGATCTGTCGACTAACTAACTAACTAGTCTATCGACGATGAACTGTGGCGAGTGTGGATGAATTTTGTGTTGGCATTCTGACGGCGGCATTATGCACAGTGTATCTGTGCGGGCATGTTGGATTGCCGAGACTCCTGTCTGTTCAACATTTCACATCGGACTGTGGAGTGCATTTTGTTTGATATTCGCTGGCACGGGAATGGAGCATAATGGGGACAACTCGTTGCCGTGAAGTTGGAACCTCGACTAACTAACTAACTAACTAACTAACTAACTAACTAACTAACTAACTAACTAACTATGGAGACAAGCACATGTGTAGGCAAGATATTGTATGGAGACAAGCACATGTGTGGGAAAGATATTGTATGGAGACAAGCACATGTGTGGGCAATATATGTTATGGAGACAAGCACATGTGTGGGCAAAATATTGTATGGAGACAAGCACATGTGTGGGCATTATATTGTATGGAGACAAGCACATGTGTGGGCATTATATTGTATGGAGACAAGCACATGTGTGGGCATTATATTGTATGGAGACAAGCACATGTGTGGGCATTATATTGTATGGAGACAAGCACATGTGTGGGCAAGATATTGTATGGAGACAAGCACATGTGTGGGCAAGATATTGTATGGAGACAAGCACATGTGTAAGCATTATATTGTATGGAGACAAGCACTTGTGTAAGCATTATATTGTATGGAGACAAGCACATGTGTAGGCATTATATTGTATGGAGACAAGCACATGTGTGGGCATTATATTGTATGGAGACAAGCACATGTGTGGGCATTATATTGTATGGAGACAAGCACATGTGTGGGCATTATATTGTATGGAGACAAGCACATGTGTGGGCATTATATTGTATGGAGACAAGCACATGTGTAAGCATTATATTGTATGGAGACAAGCACATGAGTAGGCAGTATATGTTATGGAGACAAGCACATGTGTAGGCAATATATGTTACGAAGACAAGCATATGTGTAGGCAATATATGTTATGGAGGCAAGCACGTGTGTAGGTAATATATATTATGGAGACAAGCACATGTGTAGGCAATATATGTTATGGAGACAATCACATGTGTAGGCATTATATGTTGTGGATACAAGCACATGTGTATGCAAGATATATTGTACATAGACAACATAGACAAGCACATTTGTAAGCAAGATACACTGTACATAGACAAGCATATATATATATATATATATATATATATATATATATATATATATATATATATATATATATATATATATATAGTTTACTCCATAGGAAGGGTAACAGCAAAACATCTGGAATGAGACAAGCTGCAGAAGCTGTCGGATCAATAAAGCAATGCTCTAACTGTACGCCTGTCGAAACTTCCATCCAAGACCAGTTGCCAACCAACGCTTAGGGTCTTTGTTGCCCTGGGTTGACATTTAGTCTTTAGGTTGCATTTCCTCCTGTACCCTCCCAGTTGCTCTCCTCAGCCCGAAGCCGTTGGTGCAATGTAGGGTGTCGGGTTTGTTGAGCGTCGCCCAAAATTCGGCGCTAACTGAAAACAAGTAGTAGCACATACTTTCATACGGCAGGGCGGCCATATCTAAGACCTGACTTTCAGGTTTTTATCTTACAGTAAAGGTTGTAACGACAACAAATGATTGTACCGAATTTTCGGCTGACAGCTGTAAATTCGTCCTCTGGCCGGAAGAAGTTTCTGGAAACCTCGTGGAACAAAAGGGGCGGGATGCTGGTGACAAAGAACATGATGTCCGTCATGATGATCAGCATCTTCATGCGCTGATTGGCCGCTGCGGGAGAGGGGGCGTGGTTATAGAATGCAACATGGGAAATGAAATGTAAAACAATATATTTCCTTAGTGAATTTAAACACATAAGCATTACGGGTAATAAAGTTAACGAAGAAAATGCATTTCGTATATTGTAGTCGACGAACAATAAATGACTGCTCAAATATGCCGAGGTGTCACAATTAGACCAGTGGTTCTCAACCTTTTTTGGCCCATGCACCCCTTCACCATATGTTCAGAATGTCATTCCCCCTTTCGTATTTCCTCCCTATTAAATCCCCCTCCTTCCCTACATAGTATACGTAAAAATGGAAGCTAAATTTGATAACACATACTAGAACAAGTCTAGACGCGAAATAAAACGTGATTTGCCGATCTACATACGTTATAAAACGAATTTAAGAAGGGCGAGAAGAACAGAACCGTAAAGTATGGAGGGGAAACACAAAATCATGTAATTGGTTCTTGTATTATCGCGATCTAGAATACCAAAGGACATCTTTTTTGGTGAATTACAGATGGGTAAGAGATCTCAGGGTCGGCCTCTACTACGATATAAAGATGTGTGTAAGCGGGACATGATTGATACAGGCATTGATAATGCACAGTGGGAGCAAGTCGCCGCTGAACGTGTTGCATGGATGGCAAAGATCAGAAATGGAATAAAGACAAAGGAGGAAATTATTGCAGATAAGTCACACATCGAGAGTGTGAGACGTAAGACGGTGCATGATGGTGGAAATGACCACGTGTTCACATGCACCCACTGTGAACGGACATTTACAGCGCAAATTGGCCTTATCAGTCACATTCGCTACCGCCATAGGTAAAAGGTATTATGCTTTTTAAAGAACAAGCTATCGTCTGTCAAGACGGCAAGGTGCCAATGATTATCGCGATATTGAAATACTCGTAATCCCCCCCCCCCCCCTGGAAACCCTAAAATGTCCCCTTAGAGGGGAATTCCCCACCGGTTGAGAATCACTGAATTAGACGGTTCCAACCAATTTTTTGCAGACAGAAAGACTTCTTTCTAAAGTTCCGATTAATGTGAGGATAACAAATGCCCCGCATTTCAACAGATTTTGAGGTCAAAATCTGTATCGCAGGCTGAAACACCAATGCACCAGGTACTACTAAAAAGTAAAATAGAAACCTCAAGCTACGGCTTGCAAAATGGAACGTGAGAACCATGTGTCCAGAATTTTCCACTGATCTGACGAATATTGACGATGTGAGAAGACCGGCTTCGATTGATGCCGAACACAATCGTATCAACATTGATATTGCTGACCTGCAGGAGACTCGCCTCGCCGAGGAAGGGTCACTCAAGGAAAACTATTACACCTTTTTCTCGAAAGGTAGAGGACAGGAAGTAAACAGACAACATGGAGTGGGCTTTGCAGTGAAGAATTCAATACTGGGAATGATTGAATTTCCAGCTGGTGGAAATGAAAGATTATTATCCCTGCGCTTGGCAACCACTTGTGGTTTTTGCCACCATTGTCACTGAATATGCACCGACATTCACATCCTCTGATGATGTGAAGGATTTAACCTATGAGGAGTTGGACTCTGTGATCAAGGCAGTCCCAAAGTCTGACAGCATGTATATACTCGGTGATTTTAATGCTCGTGTGGGCAAGGATTCGAGTTCATGACCAGTGTGCCTTGGAAAATACAACATTGGTCACATGATTGACAATGGGCAAAGCTGGAGCATTGCACTAGAAACGCCCTTTGTATTACAAATCGTTTTTTGTTTAAACAAAAGAGCGGCAAATGGTCACATGGAAACACCCAAGATCTGACCATTGGCATCAGCTATACTTCATCATCACACAGAGACAACGTTTGAATCAAACATCATTAACTCGAAGTTACCATAGTGCTGATTGTGATACTGATTCTTTAGTTGTTCCAAGGGGTAGACCGAGACCAAAGAGAATCTACACGACTAAACACAAATCTAGCTCCAGGATTAATATTATTAACACCCAAATCCTGACAAGTGCTTTGAGTTCCAACAGTAAATTGAAGACACATTCACTGATACATCAGAAAATTGTACAGCAATCGAAAAGTGGGGTGAACTTAAGGGAACTCTTTATAAAACAGCGGTAGAAGTTTACGGCACTGTGGAACATAACAGGCAGGACTGATTTGCGGCAAACAGCCAGACACTGCAGCCCTTGATTGGTAAAAAGAAGATAGCTCTCTTAAGAAACAAGGAAAGAACAAAGCGAAACACTCTCAAGCAAGCTAGGAAGGATTTGCAAAAAGTGTGCAAATGACTATTGGATCAAGTTATGCGAGTACATTCAAAATGTGCAAGTGATAAGGGAAACATCAGAAGCATGTATGAAGGGATCAAGAAGGCTTGTGGTCCAATGATCAAAAGAAGTGAACCACTGAAAACCTTGACTGGAGAAATTATCACTGATAAGAAACAACAGATGGATAGATGGGTAAGGCACTATTTGGAGCTTTACTCAAGCGAGACCAAACTAGCGGATGATGCCCTCAAGGCCACAGAGGCCCTGACAACTCTTGTCCACCTGGACACATTTCCGACCATAACAGAAGTTAAGTGTGATATTAATGAACTTTCATCTGACAAGGTTCCCGGTAAGGATGGGATTCCAATAGAGGTTATTAGGAGTTGGCAAGACACACTCACTCTACAGATCCACCAGCTAATAGAGCTATGCTGACGAGAAGGAAAAGTCCCACGGGATTTCAAAGATTCAAGCATCTTAACACTGTACAAGAACAAGGGCGATCGAAGCGACTGCAACAACTATAGGGTTCTCTCACTTCTGTGTATTGTTGGGAAAGTATTTGCCAGAATTGTTCTGCGCAGACTTCAAGTCCTGGGAGATCAAGTCTACCCCGATTCACAGTGTGGCTTTCGACGGCACCGGTCTACCATTGATATGATATTCTCACTGCGACAAATGCAAGACAATTGACGTGAACATAATCAAATACTGTTTATTGCCTTCATCGACCTCACACAGGCATTTGATTTCGTTAGTCGTAAGGGTCTGTTCAAGGCACAAAAGAAGATTGGCTGCCCACCAACTCTTCTGTCTATTGTGGAATCGTTCCACACAGGCATGAAGGGTATAATCGAGATTGATGGTACAACTTTAAAAGAGTTTGAAATCAAGAACGAACGAACGAACGAACGAACAAACTTTATTTTAAAAGGGTAACAAATTGGGCACGCAGGCCCGTCTTACATTCGGCCCTTTCAATCACTCATCTTTCATTCATCAAATGTGCATGTTACATTAACATAGGGGAAAAAACATTGTCAAATGGATTTTGTAAGCATAAACAATGCATATTACGCATGATACATTCACATGAGGAATAAAACAACATTATCAAATGAAAGTTGTAAACATAAACAGTGCATATAGCAATGTTGTGAGACACATCCCCCATCCACCCTCATATCCCGCAGCCACCAACACATTCCCCCCCACCAAACCTCCCCCACCCACCCACACATACCTCCACGCACTCACACAGAACCAGGCGAACATACATGCCGCCACACACCCACTGATCCCCACCCACACACATTTCCCCAAGAAGAAGAAGAAGAAGAAGAAGAAGAAGAAGAAGAAGAAGAAGAAGAAGAAGAAGAAGAAGAAGAAGAAGAAGAAGAAGAAGAAGAAGAAGAAGAAGAAGAAGGAGGAGGAGGAGGAGGAGGAGGAGGAGGAGGAGGAGGCGGAGGAGGAGAAGAGGAGGAGGAGGAGAAGAAGAAGAAGAAGAAGAAGAAGAAGAAGAAGAAGAAGAAGAAGAAGAAGAAGAAGAAGAAGAAGAAGAAGAAGAAGAAGAAGAAACCACACACACATATCCCCGCCAACCCACACATCCCGCACCTATCCACACACATATCCCGCACTCTCACAATTTTCCCCACCCACCCACACACACATCAGCCAACCTACACCCACTCACCCACCCATTATTCGCCACCTCTCAACTACACATCCCCACCTATACACACATCCCCACCCATAAACACATCTCCCCACCTGCCCATACATATCCCCCACCCATAACCCAAAAACACACACCTTCGCTCCCACACACACACCCCGCCACCCACATATACCCCACCCACACACATCCGCCGCTCACACACATCTTCTCACAACTACACACCTCCCCCAACCCATACACTCACCTCTCACACACATCCACCCACTCACGTACTCATCCATCAACCACTCACACCCACACATCACCCACGCGCCCATCAACACATGCATCTCTCATCTACCCTCCCACCCACACACACCCCAACCACCCAGCCAAACACACATCCCCCATCCTCGCATACATCCTTCAATCACCTGCACATCCCACACCTCCCCCACCTCTCACACATCTCCCCTCCCACACAAAACTCCACCCATAAACACATTCCCCCCATACACACATCTCCCACATACATTCCCCATACACATCCCCGCCCACACATCTTCCCACCCACTCACACATTCTCCACCTACAAACATCCTCACCAGACACACATACATCCTCCACCCACTCACATTTACCCCATCCACATTCACACACTCCCACCCACACAGACATATCCCATTCACAGACACCCTCCACAATCACCCCCCACACCCATTACACACCCATCCTCCAACCCACACAATCTCCTACACACCCATTCACCCACCCAAACACACACTCCCTACCCACACCCCCTCCTAACCCACCAACACCCACATACTTCCAACTATCCTCTCAAATATTCCCCCCACACACACACACACACACACTCACACATCCCTCACACACACATACATCCACCACCGACTACACATCCCTTCACACATCCAATCATCACCCATTAACTCATACACATCTCCCACACACAACCCCTCCACACATACATTCCCCACACCCCCACACACACACATATCCCTCACATACACACCCGTACACACATCCTGACATCTAGACACATACATGATGCCTCACATGATCACTGAAACTAATAAGAAGAAACTCCCACACTTTACACACAATTGAGACACTGACGATTGTCGTGAGAATTCTCGCAACTGCAAGAAGTGGAGAAAAAATTGTACATATACATTATGTAGCGTAAAAATTAGTGATGCAATTCAACTCTCTCTTTTTTCTCTCTCTCCCTCTCTCTCTCTTGCTCTCTCTCTCTCTCTCTCTCTCTCTCTCTCTCTCTCTCTCTCTCTCTCCCTCCCTCTCTCTCTCTCTCTCCCCCACTCACTAACTCTCTCACTTACATCACAGTAATGTTATATTATACATGATAAAATCAAGTGGCATACAAAATGGTAAGATGATAATAAACAACCAAACAAACAAACAATATGGAATGGCATGTTACAGGACAATCAAGTGGCACACAAAACGATACCTCGTAATATGAAAGATGAGAATACATAAAAAATATGGAATAGCATGTTACATGACATGCGTGGGCTCATCTCTCTCTCTCTCTCTCTCTCTCTCTCTCTCTCTCTCTCTCTCTCTCCTCTCTCTCTCTCCTCTCTCTCTCTCTTTACATACACACACTCTCTCATTCACTCTCTCTGTGGCTTAGGGATGTGTAGGTGGGCGAGGGATGTGTATGTGTTGGGGTGGGACGCGTGAGTGGGTGGAGGATGTGTGTGGGTAGGGGTATTGTGATCGAGAGATGTTTGGTTGGGGGTGGGGGTGTGTGGGTGCTTAGTGGAGGATGTGTGCGTGAGTGAGTGTGTGTTGGTGGACGGGTAGGGAATGCGTGTGGGTGGGGAGAGGTGTGTGGTGTGTTGGTTAGGGATATTGTGTGGGTGAGGTGTGTGTGTGGATGGGGGATTTTTGTGGTGTGTGGGTGGGGATATGTGGGGTGGATGGGTAAGGGTATCTGTGTGGGTGTGGGTGGGAATATTGCACAGTATGTGGGTGGGGGATATGTGTGTGGGGATGTGTGGTAGTATGTGGGTGTGGGATGTGTTGGTGAGGGATATGTGTGTGTGTGGTGCTTGGGTTGGGAATATTGCGTGGTAGGGGATGTATGTGATGTGCGGGTGGGGGATTGTGTAGTGGGGGATTGGGTTAAGGCATGTATGGGTGGGTGGAGTATGAATGTGTGGGTGGTGGGGTGTGTATGTGAGTGGATTGGGGATGTATGGGTGGTTAGGGAGATGTGTGTGTGTGGGGGGGGGAGGAAGATGTCAGTTGGTGGGGATGTGTGCGTATGGTTTGGGGATGTGTGAGTGGATGTGCGATGTGTGGGTTGGTGGGGGATTGTGTGCGTGGGTGGTGCATATGTGGTCAATGGAGATGTGGCTGGGGGATGGGTGGTTTGAGGTGTGGATGGGGAGAGGATGTGTGGGTTAGGATGTGTATGTGGGTGGGCGATGGATGTGTGGGTTGGTGGGGGAATGTTTGTGGGTGGCGAGTGTGTTTTGGTTGGGGGAACAGGTGAGGGGAGAGTATGTGGGTGGGGATGTGCGGAAGGGGGATGGGTCGGTTGGTGGGGTATGTGTCCCTTGGTGTCCGTGTGTGTGGGTAGGTGGGTGTGTGTGTGTGAGTGGGGTGATGTATGGGTAGGTGGGAGATGGATCTCATAACATGGTAATTTGCCTTGTTTATGCTTACAACATTCATTTCACAATGTTTATTTTTCTTCCTATGTAAATGTATAATGCTCTTGATGAATGAAAGACGAGTGATTGGAAGGGCCGGATGTAAGACGTGCTTGCGCGCCCAATTTGTGACCCTAATAAAGTTGATTTGATTTGATTTGATTTGATTTCTCTCTCTCACTCACACTCATTAACTCTCTCACTTACTTTACAGTAATTTACATGAATTCACTTTATGCATGTTAAAATCAAGAGAATCAAAATGATAATATGAAAATGAGAATACACAAAACATATGGAACAGCATGTTAGATGACATGCGTGCGCTCAACTCTCTCTCTCTCTCTCTCTCTCTCTCTCTCTCTCTCTCTCTCTTTTTCTCTCTCTCTCTCTCTCTCTCTCTGTCTGTCTCTTTCTTCTCTCTCACACACATGTACATACACACACACCCACACACAACATACACACGCAAATACACACATATACCCACGCACATACACACACCTACACACATCCATATACTTACGCACACGTACTCACATAACACCCGAATATACACTCCCTCGCATACACTGCATGCATGCACACTTACACACACAAAGATATACAATACATACACGAGCACACACACACTCACTCATCCATACACACATATACACACGCACATGCATATAAACGCATATAAACACATGAACGCACACCTTAACACACGTA
Source organism: Cepaea hortensis (assembly GCA_963921405.1). Classification (NCBI taxonomy): domain Eukaryota; kingdom Metazoa; phylum Mollusca; class Gastropoda; order Stylommatophora; family Helicidae; genus Cepaea; species Cepaea hortensis. Next base: position 440,520,565 of record OY992876.1, read on the forward strand.
CAGACATACACACAGAGGCACACACAGAGGCACACATGTACACACACATATACACCCATACATACATCCAGACATGCACACACATACATCACACTTTCTCATGCACTCTCTCATTCACCCACGCTCTCTCTTTTACACACTCACTCGCTCTCACACTCACTCATTCGGGCAGATACACGCATACCCATAAATTCTCTCTCACTCACTCACGCTCCCTTACTCACTCATTTACTCGCTGACTCTCTAACTCACACTCACTCACTAACTTCCACACTCTATCACACAGACAGGCAGACACACAACACACATACTCTCTCAGATTCACACATTCTCTAACTAAATCTCTCACACATATGTCCACACACACTCACTCACTTTTACACTCACTCATGCACACGCGCATGCATACTCTCTCACTCTCACTCATACTAATTCTTCCACTCACACTCTTTCTCACTCACTCTCTCACCCACTGTCTCGCTCACACACATACAGTGAAGAATGATAGTGAAAAAATGATACTAGTTGGTGACTTAAGGAGGCATATAGTCGGTATGAAGTAAGTATTGAAAGAGTTTCCGGTTGAATGTGTAGGGACTCATTGGTGTTTTCAGTTCTGGTGGAAGGCTATTTCACAAGTGAGCACCAGAATATGCGAAACAAGTTTTGTATAAGTCCAATCTAGGCTTAGGAAGCTGTAATAAATTTAAGCGCTTACTGTTCATTGCATTAGATTGAATTAACGGTAGAAGATACTCAGGGGTATTTTCAGATATAATTTTATTCACTAATTTGGCTTTGTTAAAAAGGAAGCGCTTTTGAAGTGGTAGAAGTCTTAGATGGCTGTATAATTTATTACTTTCAACGTGCTTTATGCTAGAAACTAGACGTATAGCGCGGTTCTGAAGCGAAAACAATCGTTTCATATTAGATTTAGGGCAACCATCCCAGACTGTGGAACAATAATCGAGAGGTGATTGGATATAGGATGCATAAAATATTTTTCGTGTGCTTTCATCCAAAAAGTGCTGAATTTTAGCAAGATGGTAAACTTTTTGTGCTATTCTCTTGGTAAGGACGTGAACATGAGGGCTCCAGTTTAAATGTCTGTCAATTAAAAGACTTAATGTTTTATGTTCGTTTACATTAATTATAGGTAACGTGTCCACGTGGAGCTCGAGCGGTGTCCCAGTTATGGCTAGGGCCTGTAGTTTTTGTCTGGTCGTTATTAGCATGGATTTGGTTTTGTCGATGTTAATGAGTGTTAATGTCGATGTTAAAGAGTGGAGTTGAGCAAGGTTGTGTACTTGCTCCCACCCTCTTCGGAATATACTTTTCACTTCTACTGAAATATGCCTTTCCTGATCAGGATGGTGGTATATACATTCACTCACGCTCGGATGGCGGCATCTACAATGCTCAGAGATTGACCAAAATTAGGATGGTGCTGATCAGAGAGTTGCTGTTTGCAGATATTGCTGCAATTACGACTCACTCTGAGGAAGAATTACAATGTCTGCTATCTGTATTCTCCGATGCCTGTTCTGAATTTGGTTTAACAATTAGCAAAAAGAAGACACAGGTTATGTCACAAGGTGCACATGGGGTACCATCAATCTTTATTGACGACTCCGAACTGGAGATAGTAGACCATTTTACATATTTAGGATCAGAGGTAAATAGCAAATTATCCCTAGATCAAGAAATCAACATCAGGATTGGTAAAGCAGCAACAACAATGAACAGGTTAATAAAAAGAATCTGGGAGAACAGGAAGCTTACTGCGAAAACAAAAGCCCTTGTCTACCAAGCCTGTGTTCTTAGTACTCGTCTCTATAGCAGTGCAGCCTAGTCAACTTACACGAAGAGAAACATTTAAACAGCTTTCATATGCGGTGTCTGCGAAGAATACTTGGTATTAAGTGGTAAGACAAAATCGCAAGTACTGAAGTATTGGAAAGATCAGGTTGTGTGACGGTTTGTTCCATGCTCAGACTTCGTAGACTTGGATAGGACACGTTAGGAGGATGGATGATGGTAGAATACCAAAGGACATCTTTTTTGGGTGAATTACAGTTGGTTAAGAGATCTCGGGGTCAGCCTCTTTTACGATACAAAAATGTGTGTAAGCAGGACATGACTGATACAGGCATTGATAATGCACATTGAGAGCAAGTCTCCGCCGAACGTGTTGCATGGAGTGCAAATATCAGAAACGGAATAAAGACAAAGAAGAAAATTATTGCAGATAAAGCACACACCGAGCGTGTGAGGCGTAAGATGGTGCATGGTGGTGCAAATGGCCATGTTTTCACATGCATCCACTGTGGACGAAGATTTACAGCCCGAAATGGCCTTATCAGCCACATTCGCTACCGTTATGGGTTGTAGTTATTATTCCTTTTTGAAGCACAATGTACCAAACTATTGTCTGTCAAGACGGCAAGGTGCCAATTTGACATTCGAAGAATATCAATGACTATGTGTTTAAGTATTTCAGTATTTCAACTGATGATATGCAGCAAAATAAGCAAGGCAATAAATATTGCGGCCTTTTGTTTTTGGCTTATGTGTTTAAATAAAACGTATTCTTCTGTGCCCTTCTGTGTCGACGCACTGATGTGTTGGCAGACAACCCTGATGTGATGGCAGACTACACTGATGTGTTGGCAGACAATCCTGATGTGATGGCAGACTACATTAATGTGATGGCAGACTACACTGGTGTGATGGAAGACTATACTGGTGTGATGGCAGACTACACTGATGTGATGGCAGACTACACTGATGTGATGGCAGACTACACTGATGTGATGGCAGACTACACTGATGTGATGGCAGACTACACTGATGTGATGGCAGATAACATTGATCTGATGGCAGACTACACTGATGTGATGGCAGACTACACTGATGTGATGGCAGACTACACTGATGTGATGGCAGACTACACTGATGTGATGGCAGACTACACTGGTGTGATGGCAGACTACACTGATGTGATGGCAGACAACATTGATGTGATCGCAGACTACACTGATGTGATGGCAGACTACATTGATGTGATGGCAGACAACACTGATGTGATGGCAGACAACATTGATGTGATGGCAGATAACATTGATGTGATGGCAGGCTACACTGATGTGATGGCAGACAACATTGATGTGATGGCAAACTACACTGATGTGATGGCAGACAACATTGATGTGTTGGCAGACAGCATTGATGTGATGGCAGACTACACTGATGTGATGGCGGACAACATTGATGTGATGGCAGACTACACTGATGTGATGGCAGACAACATTGATGTGATGGCAGACTGCACTGATGTGATGGCAGACAACATTGATGTGCTGGCAGACAACATTGATGTGATGGCAGACTACACTGATGTGATGGCGGACAACATTGATGTGATGGCAGACTACACTGATGTGATGGCGGACAACATTGATGTGATGGCAAACTACACTGATGTGATGGCAGACAACATTGATGTGATGGCAGACTACACTGATGTGATGGCAGACTACACTGGTGTGATGGCAGACTACATTGATGTGATGGCAGACAATATTGATGTGATGGCAGACCACACTGATGTGATGGCGGACAACATTGATGTGATGGCAGACAACATTGATGTGATGGCAGACAATATTGATGTGATGGCAGACTACACTGATGTGATGGCGGACAACATTGATGTGATGGCAGATTACACCGGTGTAATGGCAGACTACACCGGTGAGATGGCAGACTACACTGATGTGATGGCAGACTACACTGATGTGATGGCAGACTACACTGATGTGATGGCAGACTACACTGGTGTGATGGCAGACTACACTGACACAAAAATGTTTCATGAATGTATTGTAGAAGTTCGCCCACCGAGTAAAGTCCTAAATAGCTAGGAACGTAAAATTAAACTCGTCAACATGCCTTTTTCTGCGGTTAGGGCTAGGCGTGGCTGATAGCTCGGGATACCCGCTTCAGAATCAGAAGGTACCAGGTTCCCTTCCAGCATAGGACTGGGAATTGTCACCCCGTTCTCTTTGGTATTGGGATCTGATGCATAGTCGTCTCTGATACTGGCAAAATAAAGGAAGTCCATGGTATTCTTGGCATTTTTTTTTTCAGAAACTACATTTCCACTGCTATTAGATGTTTTTAAATTTTGTCTGCTCATTGTCGACGTTTCAAATCCATACAAAAATACAGATTCTGTGTAGCACTTCAACACTCTTTTCCCGTGGCAATGGCCATCTTTGTATTGGTCAGTATGTTTTCCAGATGTGAACAGATACGATAGTACGTGAACTACATACCTATGTTTGCCGGCCTCAGTCTCATGTTGTGCGGCATGCTTTTCCGGTAGTAGTAGTGCATGGCCGCGTTCTCCGCGATGATCAGGATGGGCGGGAGGAAGAGGGTCAGCAGGAAGTAGATGTAGCGCAGGTCTGCCATTAGCGTCACCTCACACTCGACAATATCTCTGCGGATGATGATGATGGTGGTGGTCTTGCTGATGTTGATAGTGGAGGTGGTGGTGATGATGGCGTGGTGGCTGTGATGGTGCTGATGCTTGTGATGATGGTGGTGGTGGTTGCGATAATGATGATAGTAGTGATGGTGGTGGTGGTGGTGGTGGAGGAGGTTGTGTGGTGGTGTGGTGGTGGAGATGGTTATTGTGGTTGTGGTTGTGATGGAGGTGGTGTTGGAGGTGGTAGTTGTGATGGTGGCTTTGATGATGGCGGTGGTGGGGGTGGTGTTGGAGGAGATGGTGGTGGTGGTAGTGCAGTTGTTGTGGTGGTTGTGTTAATGGTGGTGGTGGAGTTGGTGGCTGCGATGGTGGTGGTTGTGGGGTGGTGGTGGTGATGATGATGATGATGATGATCATGATGATGATGATGATGATGATGATGATGATGATGATGATGATGATGATGGTAGTGCTGATGATGGTGGTGGTGGTGGTGGTGACAATGATGATCATCGTAATGGTGACATTGGTGATAATGATGATGATGATGATGATGATGATGATGATGATGATGATGATGATGATGATGATGATGATGATGATGATGATGATGATGACGACGATGATGATGATGATGATGATGATGATGATGATGATGATGATGATGATGATGATGATAAATACAGACAGATAGACGGACGGACCGACAGACAGGCGGACAGACGGACAGGTAAGTAGATAGGAATGTAGTTAGGTCGATCTGTAATTAGTACATAGGTAAATGAGAAAGTAAATTTACAGGTAGTGACGTGGGTAGGTAGGTATGTAGGTAGGTAGGTAAGTAGGTAGTAGGTAGGTAGGTAGGTAGGTAGGTAGGTAGGTAGGTAGGTAGGTAGGTAGGTAGGTAGGTAGGCAGGCAGATAGATAGTAGATATATCGGTAGATGTGTTGGTAGGTAGAATTGGCTACTTAAGATACATCTTCAGTCCATTGTAGAAAAGGAAATACTAAGATACATCTACACACAAGGTAGAACAGGAAATAACAAATTATGTAAAATCTTCTACACTTCTCATATACAATTAAAAAGTTAGTTGCATATCGTTTACAGGAAGCCGCAGTCAACCACAGAATTTGTTTTGTTTTTTTTCTGTTTATCATTTCTTGGCAAGTTTACGTTCAGTAGTTTGCCATTGCTTTCCCAAAGCGCCTTTACTCACTTCAGAAAAGGGATGTGGGTATAATTAATGGTAAAATGCTTACCGATACAAGGAAAATATTGAACAATGTAAGCGACACCTGCACACAAGGATGAACGCGGAAATATTAAACCATGTCATGAGATAAGATAGTAAAGTAAACTGTGGGTGTATGTATTGGGTATATGGTGCTAGACCCATTTTTGTATACATCAATCAACACTCATATGATGATATAGTCAGTAGCACGCCCATCGAGATCCCAGGATAGAATGGGGCATTACATTATGTTACATTTGTCTATACCCAAGTGTCTAAGATACATAAAGAGATTACAATGCAAGAGAATCTACTTTATTATATGCGGTTTTATCCCATATAGCTCGTCCTCGATTAGCGACGACCCCCAGGCGTCTCCGAGAAAACTGCACTAGTGAACCGAATGACATAGGCCGGAATCGAACCCACAGCTTTCGGAGCGCGGGGCGAGGCGGTGTAAGCACTTCGCCACGGAAAAGAAAGGCTAAAGTTGAGTTGAGTTGAGTTAAAAACCGAAATCACTGCACTGAGGACATTCCCGTATGTGTTCTGCCTCCTCATTCAACCGCCAGCGAAGAGTAATAGTACTAATTGTTCCCACCGCTATCTGATTTAAAGTTCTCCTGGTCTTCACTCTCAGTTTTGATATTCTTGCAGAACCCCTAACGATCCCCTGCAATCTCATTCTTTCAACATACGAGTTCTCAATCTGTTTCCCCGCCTTCTCCACCTGGTCCCACAAACGCATGACCAACTCCCCATTGTCCAAAGGCAATCTACCATCAAGAGGTGCATTCTCTGCCAGCATATCAGCCTGTTCATTCCCCCGCACACCCGCATGGCCAGGGCAAAATATCCATACAATTCTCAAAATCTGTGATCTCTGAAGCGGCGATAGCCATTCCACACGAAACATTCCTTTTTTCCACCTTACTAGGCATACTCCTTGAATCCGTGTTGCAGAAAGTCTTTAAAAAAACACTGCTAGGAACTGTCATAACCAATGGAGATATGAATTACCGAAATAAGGCAGTAAATAGTGCATGAATGAATTGCTGAATTATCAGGCATATGAATGTATGATTCAATGAGAGAAATAATGACTGAAGAAATCAATGAAGTAATACAATGTTGAATTAGGGTCAGGTGGGCAGTTCAACCCCTACACCGACATTAGGATGGACTTCAACGTTGTCTTCGGAAAGCATTGGCAAACTACTGAACGTACATTTGCTTAGAAAATCAACTGGGGTTGATCGCAGTCCTACAAATGACGTGCAATATTTACAACTTACAACAAAACAATGTGAGAAGGAGTGAGCAATGAAGGAAACAGGACAGCCGGAAATCTGGGACATGCTTTACCCGTTCTTGTAGGTCACGATCAGGCTGTCCTTGACCATGAAGTAGCCGGGCACAAGGGTGACGGCAAGCACGGCCACCACCATCATTAGGGCGGTGGCGAGTGTGTCGCTTCTGTGTTTCCTGCTAGAGGACAGCAAGAGGGGGGCATCACTTGGAGGTTTAAAAAGTTAGTTACATATCCTTTATAGGACGTCGCAGTCAATACCAGCATTTTTTGCTGTATGATCTCTAGACAAGTTTAGGTTCATTAGTTAGCCATCGCTTTCTGAACGACCGGCACCCACACCATTTCGTTAAAAAAAAATCAACGCCTGCTACAACATCGCCTGCAGCTGTGTTTCGAACGCGGGTATGCGAGATTACGAACTGGGTCCGTAACTCCTTCTCCACGGAGTCGGTCAGTTGGTGGTAACACCATGATATACACAAGCGTTAGTGGTCATCTTAAGTCAGCGATACACGCGCGTCAGCTGGTGGTAATCTGTGGTAACTGATAACACATATATAGTTTGAAAAACGTAACTCGTCTTAGTTATGATATAATTATTATTATTATTATTTTCTTCTTCTTCTTCTTCTTCTTCTTCTTCTTCTTCTTCTTCTTCTTCTTCTTCTTCTTCTTCTTCTTCTTCTTCTTCTTCTTCTTCACATGGTGATTGTATATGAGTAAGGGTGTGTGGTTAAGGGATATTTGGTTGGAGGATGGGTGGGTAGAGGATGTATGGGTGGGTAGAGGATATGTGGGTGGGTGAGTGTGTGTAGGTTAGGAGATGGTGGGGGTGTTTGTAGGGGTGGGCTCGGGTTCTATGAGTGGGCTGTGAAGATGGGAGATTATGTGGGTGGGTGCGGAATTTGTGTGTGGGTAGGTGCGGGATATGTGAGTAGGCGGGGAGATGTGTGTGCGCGTGGGGGATGTGTGGCTGAGGAATGTGTGTTTGGCTGGGTGGTTGGAGATGTGTGGGTGGAGGAGGATATGTGGGTGAGTGATTGTTGGTAGGTAATGGGACGGGTAGAGGATATGTGAGTGGGTGGGGAGATGTGTGTAGGTGGGTGGATGTATGTGGGTGGGCGATGTGTGGGTTGGGGAATGTATGTGTGCTTGGGGTGTGGGTGGATGGGATGTGTGGTGGGTGAGAGGTGTGTGTGGATGGGGAGATGTGTAGGTGTAGGGATGTAGTGGATGGGTGGGGCATGTATGTGTGTGTGGGTTATGTGTGTGGTTGGGTGGTGGAGTTGGAGTGAATGGGGGATGTGTGGGTGGGTGGTGGATGTATCTCATAACACAGTAATATGCATTGTTTATGTTTACAAAATTCATTTGACAATGTTTTCTCCTATGCACTGTTGATGAAAGAAAGATGAGTGATTGGAAGGGCCGAATGTAAGACGGGCCTGCGTGCCCAATTTGTTACCCTTTGAAAATACAGTCTGTTCGTTCGTTCGTACGTTCGTTCGTTCGTTCGTTCGTTCTTCTTCTTCTTCTTCTTCTTCTTCTTCTTCTTCTTCTTCTTCTTCTTCTTCTTCTTCTTCTTCTTCTTCTTCTTCTTCTTCTTCTTCTTCTTCTTCTTCTTCTTCTGCTCCTCCTCCTCCTCCTCCTCCTTCTTCTTCTTCTTCTTCTTCTTCTTCTTCTTCTTCTTCTTCTTCTTCTTCTTCTTCTTCTTCTTCTTCTTCTTCTTCTTCTTCTTCTTCTTCTTCTTCTTCTTCTTCTTCTTCTTCTTCTTCTTCTTCTTATAAACATTTATAGGCACGCATTATCGACATGGCTTATGATGATGGTCCAGGATTCACGCCCATGTGTTTCCACAGATAAGATAAGCTTATAGATAGCCATTAACACGGAGAGACCATTTGAGAGCTACAATACTAGATTCTGCTTATGACATATGTTTATTTTCATCATTTTGTTAGAATGAATGTTGTAGAGATATTCCAACCAACATACCGCTAATAACGATCACTAAAGTATTTACTCATCTCAGTAACCTAACAACAATAATAACTCATAAGGATTTTTTTTTAAAATTCGCATATCCTTAACAGGACATCGCTGTCAACAGCAGCATCTTTCAGCTGTCTGTTGATTTCTTGGCAAGATTACGCTCAGTAGTTTGCCATTGCTTTCTGGGCGGCCCGCTCAGTTATCCCGCAAGTCACCAGTGGGGGTAGAACCGCTCCCAGTTCTCTCCCGCTACGAGACTCTGCGTGATAAACGGGATTACGGAGAAAGTGGTGTAACCCCTCGGTCAGAGAAACCATAAGGATTAGATGGGATAAATAATCGAATCCTTCGTTGCACTGCACCAGTGATCTGCGAGTTACTAACCTTCAGTTATACGGATTGCCTCGCCAAAGGTCACTTTCCACTAGCCCTTAAAATTGCTAAAGTGTAAGCTCATCTAAAAGCTGGCTCATTTTGACCAAAATATTCTTGTCAAACGATCCTAATAAACATGATAGAAATTTTGTATAGTAAAGTATCAAACTAAGGAACTTGTTTGGTATAATAAAATTACATAAACTAACGACCTAATTTGATTTAGTAAAATGACCAAACTAACGACCTTACTTGGTTCAGTAAAGTGGCCAAACTAACGACATTACGTAGTTTAATAAAGTGACCAAACTAACGATCGCACTTGTTTTAGTAAAGTGACCAAACTAACGATCTTACTTGGTTTAGTAAAGTGACCAAACTAACGACCTTACTTGATTTAGTAAATTTACCAGATTAAGGACCTTACCTGGTCCGAGTGATGATGACGTGGATCCGGCAGGCAGAAATGAGAACAATCATCCATTCGGTGACTTGTAGACCAATCAACGTCACGACCCAATGAAACCTGGCAATGAGATCCGTAGAACGTGACTGACCTTCGCTGGGGTGGAAGGTTGTGGCTTTCGTGAGTGGTAGGAGACAAGAAATAGGAATGGAAGCGGATTAGGGAAATAGAAGATGTGCATGAAGCGGGATTGAGGAAAGAGGGTACGACGCAGACAGACAGACAGACAGACAGACAGACAGACAGACAGACAGACAGACAGACAGACAGACAGACAGACAGACAGGCAAGCAGGCAGGCAGGCAGACAGACAGGCTGAAAGAAAGAAAGAAAGAAAGAAAGAAAGAAAGAAAGACAGACAGACAGACAGACAGACAGACAGACAGACAAACAGACAGACAGACAGACAGACAGACAGACAGACAGACAGACAGACAGACAGACAGACAGACAAGGAAGTGGCTGCGTTTTATTTTAACATACTCATGTATATAGGAGATAAGGGCGGCGCAGTGATAAGACATTCGCTTCCCAGTCCGGTTGACATTCCAGTCTACAAATGCGTGGGCCTTTTTTTTCCATTTATGTAGGTACTAAGATACCGTGTCGCGCTGCGTTTTAATGTGATCCTATTGGAGCCGGTTCGTTCAGAATGCAATGGCAAACTACTGAACGTAAACTTAGCAAGACATCAACAACAGCAGTGCTGGTGTTGACACCGATGTCCTGCAAATAGTATATGTATAATAAAAAGGTACTAAGATAGACTTAGTCTAAAATATGTACCAGAAAATGTCTTCGGAAGTAAAGGCGTGCTATTGCCTTGAAAATCATACAGTATGCTGCCAATCGGGGGAGACTAAAGGCCTAATAGGCATATGCTTGCTCAAGGGAAGTGATTCGAAACTCACCAAATCCAATACCCCATATTAAGCCAACAGATTCGGGTGGAGGAGCGCAACAAGAAGGGTATAAACCTTATGCTCGTGCGAGGACATGTAACCTAAAGACGTAATGTCATAGCAGGGCAGACCAGGGCCTACGCCTTGGTCGGCAACTGGTCTAGGATCGAAGCTCCAACAGGCGGACAGTTAGAGCATTCCTTTGTTGATCCGGCAACTTCTGCAGCTTGTCTTGTTCCAGACGTATTGGAGAAAACTAGGCAGACTGAGAGAAGGATCATGTTGCATGGGCAACTCATGGTCTCTACAATTTAGCCCAGACTGTGTTCTATGAAGAGGTATAACTTCATCCCTGGTCCCCGCCATGGGTTGTAGTTATTACGCCCTTTGTTTTAATGCACAATGCAGCAAACTATATCGCCTGTCAAGACGGCCAGGTGCCTGTATTGGACGTGATCACATACCAACCATGAGAATATGAACTACATAGACAGCAACATGTCGGAAGATTTTTCTTAGTGGTTGTGAAATACTTTCTCAGTTCCCCAACATACAAGTCCAGGGTTCGAAACCAGTATCGGGCGATTTGACAGCAGTTCGTTTTGCACTGATTTCGATGTTAAGAGGCGTCGGCCGTTCAAAAAGCAATGGCAAAGTACTCAAGATTAATTGCGTTTCTTGTACAGGACTCTGGAATCAATCCCGGCATTTACTGGCTGTTTGTGATTGACCAGTCTATCTTAGTTCAGTAGTTTGCCACATCTTTCTGGATGGCCGATGTCTAATGCCATGGAAATTAACGCTAAGCGGTCTGCTAATAAAACACTCGCGACTGCTTTCGACCATCTACTCGATATGTTGGGGAATTATGAACCTGTCCCTCTCACTATCATCTAAGCCACAGACCCCGGTTAATGGCAAACTACACTTAGATAAAAGCTGCATGTCGTTTGCAGAACGTTACGATAAACACCAACTGGAGGTTGAATTACTTGGTGAGTTTACGTTCTGTAGTTTGTCATTGCTTTCTGAACGAACAGTCAACGTTGAAGTGCAACTGGCCCGTGCAGGGAATGACCCCGTGACCCTGATTTTGTTCCTTATCCATTTGGCCAGGTTAACAACCTCTGGCCGTTACTCTAACGGCAAACGGATCATTACCATGTGCCATGGTGATAAGTGTCGGCGGTCATGTTTCTCCATCTCACACGATTACCAGAGTCGTAGATCAGCTCTGTGTTCTTATCTCGATCCTGGCAAGCTGCTGAATAGGCATGGCTTATATATGTAATGTATGAATGCATGTATGGATGTATGTGAGTGTACATATACCGGGTGTTTGTAGTCTCACTACACTTTGTATGCAGAACAAATCTGAAAAAATGAAGTACATGACATCATCAAAAATGTGGTCCACGGTCCATCGTGAAGCAATGTGCAGCGAAAGGCTGTCGTCTGCTGGAGTAATTCGTTGCAATCCAAACAGAATGATGTTGTCAATGGAAGAAAGAATTTTTTTCAAATGTGTTCAACATACAAAGTGTAGTGAGACGTTACAAACACCCGGTGTATGCTTGTATGTGTGTATGTATATGTTTGTATGTGTATATATGTATGTGGTAAACTACTGAACGTAAAATTGCCTAGTAAATACATTTAGGAGGACGCGTCAACGAAGTCGATAGCGTACTGCACTTTTAATGGCATAGGTATGGCCGGACGCGGGATCCACCCTATTGAACGCTTATTCTGTTTTAAATTATTAACAAATCACAAGCAACCAATGGATGCTGTGGTTGACTACGACATCCTGTTTTTAAAAAAAGCATGCAGCAATACTTTTTAAAAAAATTAGTTTTATACCCTTTACAGGACGTAGCAGTCTATTCCGGCATTTTTCGGCTGTTCGTAATTCCTGGGCAAGTTTACGTTCAGTGGTTTGCCATTGCTTCCTGAACGACCGGCACCCATATCATTTCATAAAAAACCAACGCAAGGCGTCTGCTGCTAAATCGTCAGCAGATGTGTTTCAAACGCGGTATGCGAAATTACGAATTGCGTCCGAAACGCCTTCGCCACGGAGAAGGTTGCAGCAGCAAACCTTAGACAGCAACAAATTCACGGTATATAATCATGGGTACCTACAAACAAACACTGTAAGATTTCTCCCGGAACAAACCTTAGACAGCAACAAATTCACGGTATATAATCATGGGTACCTACAAACAAACACTGTAAGATTTCTCCCGGAACAAACCTTAGACAGCAACAAATTCACGGTATATAATCATGGGTACCTACAAACAAACACTGTAAGATTTCTCCCGGAACAAACCTTAGACAGCAACAAATTCACGGTATATAATCATGGGTACCTACAAACAAACACTGTAAGATTTCTCCCGGAACAAACCTTAGACAGCAACAAATTCACGGTATATAATCATGGGTACCTACAAACAAACACTGTAAGATTTCTCCCGGAACAAACCTTAGACAGCAACAAATTCACGGTATATAATCATGGGTACCTACAAACAAACACTGTAAGATTTCTCCCGGAACAAACCTTAGACAGCAACAAATTCACGGTATATAATCATGGGTACCTACAAACAAACACTGTAAGATTTCTCCCGGAACAAACCTTAGACAGCAACAAATTCACGGTATATAAACATGGGTACCTACAAACAAACACTGTAAGATTTCTCCCGGAACAAACCTTAGACAGCAACAAATTCACGGTATATAAACATGAGTACCTACAAACAAACACTGTAAGATTTCTCCCGGAACAAACCTTAGACAGCAACAAATTCACAGTATATAAACATGGGTACCTACAAACAAACACTGTAAGATTCCTCCCGGAACAAACCTTAGACAGCAACAAATTCACGGTATATAAACATGGGTACCTACAAACAAACACTGTAAGATTTCTCCCGGAACAAACCTTAGACAGCAACAAATTCACGGTATATAAACATGGGTACCTACAAACAAACACTGTAAGATTCCTCCCGGAACAAACCTTAGACAGCAACAAATTCACGGTATATAAACATGGGTACCTACAAACAAACACTGTAAGATTTCTCCCGGAACAAACCTTAGACAGCAACAAATTCACGGTATATAATCATGGGTACCTACAAACAAACACTGTAAGATTTCTCCCGGAACAAACCTTAGACAGCAACAAATTCACGGTATACAATCATGGGTACCTACAAACAAACACTGTAAGATTTCTCCCGGAACAAACCTTAGACAGCAACAAATTCACGGTATATAATAATGGGTACCTACAAACAAACACTGCAAGATTTCTCCCGGAACAAACCTTAGACAGCAACAAATTCACGGTATATAATCATGGGTACCTACAAACAAACACTGTAAGATTTCTCCCGGAACAAACCTTAGACAGCAACAAATTCACGGTATACAATCATGGGTACCTACAAACAAACACTGTAAGATTTCTCCCGGAAATCGTAGCCGGCCGTCACGGCCATCCAATAGTATGCGGAGAAGCCAGCGACCAGGCACCACAAGTCCACAACACACATGGTCGACAGGAAGACGGACACGAAGTTGTCGTTGAGGGACTTCTTCTGCAGCACAATGAGGGTGACGATGTTGCCTGGGACCGAAGAGAGGTGGGGTGCCGGAGTGGGTGTGAAATAGATACCTGTGGTCAGTGGTCATGATGTTATCATTGTTATAGTGTCGTGAGTCTGTTTTCTTCATTGTCTCATCATTCTTCTTCTTCTTCTTCTTCTTCTTCTTCTTCTTCTTCTTCTTCTTCTTCTTCTTCTTCTTCTTCTTCTTCTTCTTCTTCTTCTTCTTCTTCTTCTTCTTCTTCTTCTTCTTCTTCTTCTTCTTCTTCTTCTTCTTCTTCTTCTTCTTCTTCTTCTTCTTCTTCTTCTTCTTCTTCTTCTTCTTCTTCTTCTTCTTCTTCTTCTTCTTCTTCTTCTTCTTCTTCTTCTTCTTCTTCTTCTTCTTCTTCTTCTTCTTCTTCTTCTTCTTCTTCTTCTTCTTCTTCTTCTTCTTCTTCTTCTTCTTCTTCTTCTTCTTCTTCTTCTTCTTCTTCTTCTTCTTCTTCTTCTTCTTCTTCTTCTTCTCCTCCTTCTTCTTCTTCTTTTCCTTCTTTCCCTTCTTCCTTATTTTCCTTCCTCCTTTTCTCCTTCTGCTGCTGCTGCTGCTGCTAATACTACTACTACTACTACTACTACTACTACAACTACTACTACTACTACTACTACTACTACTACTACTACTACTACTACTACTACTACTACTACAACTACTACAACTACTACAACTACTACTACTACTACTACTACTACTACTACTACTACTACTACTACTACTACTACTACTACTACTACTACTACTACTGCTACTTCTACTACTACTACTACTACAACTACTACAACTACTACAACTACTACTACTACTACTACTACTACTACTACTACTACTACTACTACTACTACTACTACTACTACTACTACTACTACAACTACTGCAGCTGCTGCGGTTGCTACTACTACTACTACACCTACTAGTAGTAGTAGTAGTACTACTACTACTACTACTACTACTATTACTACTACTACTACTACTACTACTACTACTGCTACTACTACTACTACTAACTACTACTACTACTACTACTACTACTACTACTACTACTACTACTACATGTAAGAATTAAACCTCTCTGGTTGTTTAATATACGAAATAATTACTATATACTATGACAATACACACTATCAAAGACCAAAAGCTATGGAGAATAATTATCGTCCACGCCAGTTGGAAAAACACTTGATGATGAAAACGATGATGATACACTTAAGGCCAGTTACCCTACCTGGGATCCCAGTGATGTAGACAATATGCACTATCAGAACAAGAAAAATGGTATGCTGGTCGGCAAAATTGTCCACTTTATAATAAATCGGCTCCGGCTTGTCAAACCAGCCGATAGACCTGGCGGTATCGTTACCAACAGCAAGTGAACGATCAGTCCTAACGTGGGACCAGGACATTCTGAGAGGTCCTGTGACAGGGATTCCTGACTTACAAATGTTCTTCTGTGCATGCCAGGTTTGGGGTTTCTCTTCGGAGTTTCCAGTTTTGACTTTTCATCAGAACTGTTGTGATCACAAACTTATCAAGAATCGGCTTCCATTCTCGTCGAAGGCTGGTTTGGTGCGGTGCATCTGTGGTTGCACACTTATGGGGGAATTCTCGGTGCTATTTCTTCTTCTTCTCCTCCTCCTCCTTGTCCTCCCTCCTTGTTCTCCTCCTCATGTTGCTGTTGCTGCTGCTGCTTCTTCTTCTTCTTCTTCTTCTTCTCATGCTGCTCCCTTCTATCCCATAACAAAGACAGCCAACCAACCCACGCCCAGCCATCATAAATTTGTTCATATCCAACAGCTGCCTCTGCCCACCTCATGTTTTGTCATCTCTGCCTCTAATTCTCTTCATCGTGGTTAATTAGATCTCCCTATATTTCTTGTGCACCTTGTTATTACATATATTTTTATGTAGTGTTTTTTATCTAGTTATTTCGGTGTATGTGTGTGTTGTTGTTCTTTTTTGTGCTGATGAAGGCTTTGGCCGCAATGTCCATTATGTTACTTGTGATCTAGTAAAACTTATCGTCTACTTCACTTCTTTTTTTGGTGGGGTAGGGGGATGGGGTGGGAAGGGGGAGTCCCACCTGAGATGACTTGGGATACTGGTAATATGGAAAGCTAATCCACACGCAAAATTCAGTCCAGTGCACTAAAAGAAGGAGCACGTGTATGGACTACGCTTGTGTTCAAATCGAGCAATCGCAACAACAACAACAACAACAAAATTCAAAGAAAAGAAATTACCCCAAGCCCACGTTTCGCCCATGATCTCTTCAAAGCCCTTGCTATTCGGGGCTGTCTTGATCTTCTTTTGATATTACCAACTCATTTATCACCTATAATACTAAGTGTCGTCTAAAATTTATCCTTAAATCCTTATCATTTTTAATTATTCATAACACCGGATAACATTCTTGTTTACTTTCTATCTTGTTGTTTACTTTAGTGGTTACAAATGTTGCTGTTATTATTCTTGCGCCATCTGGGGTTCAAAGGTTTTGACACGTAGTTTCACAATTCCCGGAAATATCGAACTGGATGGTACGATTTCAACACAAGATGGCGGTGTAAATCGCGTCGCTCGACAGCAACTACCATCACTGGCCTTACATCAAAGATCATCTGCGACGAAACCACGAACACGTCCAAGAAGAAAATGGATTGACGACATCAGAGACATTGTACAACCACACTGAGTGACACTATCCAGTGCCGCCCACCGGGCGTTGGAACGCAAATTATTCCTCCCCACGACGCTTGACGGCAGAAGTGGAAGATGATGATGATGATGGTCGAACTGGAATCCCGCCTGCGATTTGAAAGCAGAACACTTTGCGTTGATTTCGATGGTTTGGGACGTCGGCCGTTTAGAAAGCAATAGTAACCTATCGAACGTAATAATCTCATCCCATCTCATCATGTTCCTCTTGTACCTTGCGGAGTCGAAGTGAAGTATAAACATCGTGAGAGTGCCCTATAGGCTTCATATATCGATATTCACATGGACTCTGCTATTCCCTCAGTCCAACGTTTACGTGGTTGGCCTCTTCCTCTGTTTCCATCTGGTCTGTACATCATTGCTTGCTGTGGTATGCTGTTGACTGGTAACCTACTTGCATGGCCAAACCATTTGAATTGCTGCTTTCTAATAAAATCTTGTGCTGCTTTAACCCCAACTTTAGTCCTGATTTCTTCATTTCTAATCTTATCTTTTCTTGATACGTAGAGTATTGTTCTCAGGAATCTCATTTCTGTTGTCGTGATTTTTCTTTTCTCTTTTTCTGTCATTGTCCAGGTTTGGCATTGGTAGCATAGAGTTGGTAGGAAGATTTGTGTTGTAAAGTGCTTTCTTAGTAGTTATTGATACATGTTTGTTCTTTAGTATTGGTGCCATTTGTCCAATGAGTTGGTTTGCCTTATGGCACCTATTTTCGATCTCGTCTTCTGATCTGCCATTTGATGATATTATATTTCCTAGGTACTTGAAACTCTTTACTTGTTTCAAGGGATGTTCGTTTAGGTGAATTGTTGTTGTTTGTTCTTCTTTAGTTATAGTCATTACCTCTGTTTTACTTGTGCGAATTTTCATGTTATGTTCCCTACACATTTCGTTTAGACTATTCATGTGGTCTTGTAATTCAGCTTCTGATTTTGCTATTAGTGCTTGGTCGTCCGCAAACAGGAGTTCTCTAATGGTTAGATTTGCAGATGCTTCTTCTTCTGTGTTCTCGTCATGAGGTATTCTTGCTGTCTCTGTTTGGCTGGTTTCTTTACATCTGTTGTCTATATATGTTATGAATAAGAGAGGGGACAGGACACAACCTTGTCGTACTCCAGATCTTATGGTAAAGGGTTCTGAGTGTCCTCCAGTTGCTCTCACTATGCATTCACTGTTATTGTATAAACTTCTACATAGGTTTGTTAGATGTGTACTCACTCCATATTGTTTAAGGATTTCCCACAGCTTGTTTCTACTCCATCGAATGCCTTGTCTTGTCGACAAAGGCTAAGTAGAGTGTTTAATTGAATTCGATTGATTTTTCTATAAGTTGTCAAAGAGAAAAAATGGCATCTGTGCATCCTTTGTTTTTCCTATATCCAAGTTGTGTTTCTCTTAGCTGGGGTTCTAAAGTAGTTCGTAATCTTTATTCAAGAATTTTGCAAACTATTTTCCCAGTATGACTCAAAAGTGAAATGCCTCTGTATTGTGTGCAGTCTCTTTTGCTGCCTTTGTTTTTTTTCTAAATTGGGATAATTATGGCGTTTCCCCAGTCTCGTGGTTTCTGTTGTTCTACTCAAACATGGTTGAATAGTCTATGTAGCCAAGCTGTTCCTACTTCTCTTGCTTCTTTAATTAGTTCATTTGGTATTTCATCCTGTCCCGGTGATTTGTTCAATGGGGCTAATCTGATGGCTTCTATAATTTCTTTTTTTAGTATGTCTGGTTCTAGTTCTTCGGTGACATCTGTGTAGGTCTCTTGAATTCCTGTGACATCTGATGGGATGTTGAGAAGTTGTTCGAAATACTGCTTTCATCTTATTAGGATTTGTTTTTGTTCATTGGTTCTCCATATTCGCTGTTAATTATTTCAGTTGGGTCAAAGGGTTCTCCTCTGGTTCGCATTGCACTTATCTTTTTGTAGAAGTTTCTAGTTGCCTCTTTGTAGTTTTTATTTAGGGTTTCTCCATACTCTTCCCAGTCTTTTTGTTTTTCCCTCTTTACTATTGTCTTCTCGCTATTCTATATTCTATGTAATCACATTCCTGTTTGCTCTTCAACCACTTTTTATATATTTCCTTTTTGTCTTTTACCGCTTTCTTTACTTCTGCGTTCCACCAACTTGTTATTTCCTGTATCCATGTTTTGCGTTTTTTCGTGGTTCCACATGTTATTTTTGCAGTATTTAAAATGCTTGATTTGAACATCTCCAATTCTTCTTCCACTGTTTTTCTTCCTGTAGGTAATTTTACAAAGAGTTCAGTTAGTTCTTTCTCATAATTTTCCCTTACTGCCACGTCTTTAAAGTTTTTTAAGTTTACTGATTCGCATGGCATGTATTTTCCTGCTCTTTGTTTTCTACTTCTGATGGTTCTTATTGTGGCAACGATTGCTTTATGATCTGTGTTTATTATACTGAAATTTGGCACTGCCCTTGCATCTAATATATATCTCTTTCTGTTATTTCTTGTTAACATAAAATCAATTTGGCTTTTAGTATCTAGATCGTTCCATTTATACCAGGTGTATATTTGTGAATCTTTATGTTTATAGAATGTGTTTGTTATATAGAGGTCGTGTTGGCTGCATCAAAGCTCTATCAGTCTACTTCCGTTATCATTCTTTTCATTATACTGATCTCCAAATGCTCCCAGATGTTTTTCTATGCCCACTCTGTTATGTCCTAGTCTTGCATTGAAGTCTCCCATAACTATGATGTTGTCCTGCTTATCTGTTTTATTTAGCACGCCATAATTTTCAAGTGAAATCGCATAATCAATAGATTTAGGGTTGATTGTGACGGTGTGTAAGAGACGTGCAATCAACTGTTTTTATTCTAGAACTCACTGCATCCCATTCTATTAGTGCTCTCTTTGCCGGGTTAGTTAACATTAAGACCGCTGGCAACCAGTGATTTTTGCCTCTCTGAATCAAAATTCGTAGTGTCTGTTCAGAATAACTTTGTGTACCTAGTGGTGTACTGTTGTTAAAAAGTTAGTTGCTTACTTTACAGGACGTAGCTGTCAAACCTGTCATTTTTTTCTGTTTGTGATTCCTGAGCAAGTTTACGTTCAGTAGTTTGCCACTGCTTTCTGAACGACCGGCACTCATACCTTTGTATCGAAACTAACGCAAGGTAGTCTGCTTCCAAATCGCCTGCAGCTGTGTTTCGAACGCGATATGCGGGATTACGAATTGCGTTCGCAAGCCCTTCGCCACATAGCCGACTGATGTAGGCATGTAATGGACGAGTTTAAAGACGTACTCACACTTCAAACATACAATTTACTGGACACACTTCCTCAACACGATCCTGGCGAAATAACTTATTGACGCTACAGTTTCATGTAATAAGGATTCTCTCAATCAATCAATCAATCATGTGCCTTGCCGGAAAGCGTGGGCGGTTATGACTCACCATTTCACTCGATCACCAGAGTCGTGCATCAGCTCAGTGTTCCTGTCTCGTCCATGCCATGTGGCCAAGCCATCCAGGTATTTTCCTCTCGGTCTTCCTCTTGGTCTGTTCCCTTCGATCTTGCCAGTTGTCACTAAGTTCTCCAATCCATTTCTTCTCTTAACATGTCCAAAAAATTTTGACTGTCCACGTCTAATTTCTCTAATCAGTTTACGAGTTTCATTTGTCTCCTGTAGTATAGGAATAGTAGTATAGTCGTATAGGATTCTCTACATGTGGCAAAACCTCAGAGCCTCGCTAACGTAATGGCTAGAAGCTCGCATCCCGGCAAGGTCACACTGGGTTCAAATCCGCTTTGGGGGATCTTTACAATTAACCTGGACTTCTAAGTCAACCAGTATACACTGGGCACTAGGAAATGTCTTAGGACAGTGGTTCTCAACCAGTGGGAACCCCCCCCCCCCCAGGGGGAAACATTCGGATTTTCAGGGGGCGGGAGGGGGGATTAAGACCACAGATTGGCAGCTCAAACTGGCTTCATAACTACTCAAAACATGATCGTTCCCCTTTCTTGAATTATGTGAGAGCCTGTGGGTGTGTATATATATGTGTGTGTTTAGGTGTATATATGTGTGTGTTTGCGTGTGTGTATATATATATATATATATATATATATATATATATATATATATATATATATATATATATATATATATATATATATATATATATATATAATATGGGTGTGTGTGAAGAGGGGATGCCAGTTTGTTAAAAAGAGGGGGGGGGGTGGGGAATGGCATTCTGAACATATGGTGAAAGGGTGCATGGGCCAAAATAGGTTGAGAACCACTGTCTTTTTACATAAAGGTGGCTGGTATAATACAGACCACATGATACAGACTACGTGATACAAACCACATGATACAGACAAAAGAGAATCTTTTTAAACAGCTTTCATATGCGGTGTCTGCGAAGAATACTTGGTATTAACTATTAAGTGGCAAGACAAAATCATAAATACTGAAGTACAGGAAGGTCCCGGTTAACGTCGGGGTTACATTCTTGGAAAACGCGACTTTAAGTGAAACCAGGCATAACGAAACACTATTTCCCATAGAATTAACTGAGATACAGTGTATTATGTAATGTTTATTTTGATGGTTGTTGATATTTATTGGCTAAATAGAGGTGGATTGAGGGGGGGGGGGGGGGAGTAGTAGAGTTATGGGGACGTAGAGGTATTAAAACCACGACTCGCTCCAAAACTATCATCAGCACTACTAGTACTGCTCTAGTACCCGCTTTCTTAGCAAGATCTTCATAGAGAGACTTTGCTTTCTCTTGGATACCATCTTGCTCATATTCAGTTGTTTCTGGTCTTCAATCCAGACGGCCAATAGTGCTTCTATGTTCTCCATAAGAGTACTTCTGGTAGGAGTGATCTTCGAAGCACTCAAAGGGGTTACGTTTTTAGCACCCTCTATGATTTTGTCAGCACCTGCACGAATTGTCCTTACCATGGTTGGAGGTAAACCATGGACTTTACCAATATCAACAGCCCGATCGCCAGCCTCAAAACGACACAACACATCTAACTTCCCCTCAAGAGTAACACTTTTCCTGGTTCTCTTACAACCAGACACACTATCAGCACCTACTGTGCGCTTTAAACTCATAATTATGGGTAATTAAATGATAAAATCCTGGGAAAACGCACTGCACAAAATGTAAAATGAAGATCAGAAATGGAATAAAGCCAAAGGAGAAAATGATTGCAGATAGGTTACACACTGAGCGCGTGAGACTTAAGATGGTGCGTGATGGTGAAAACGACGATGAGTTCACATGCATCCATTGTGGACAAACGTACAGCGCGAATTGGTCTGATCAGTCACATTCGCTACCGCCATGGGTTGTAGTTATTAAGCCTTTTTGAAGCACAAGGTAACAAACAATCTATCGTCTGTCAAGACGGCAAGGTGCCAATGATACAGTCCACGTGATACAGACCACATGATACAAACCAGCTAGCTTCGCTACCTCACTGATGGTTATAAAAGGCCGGCTCTCTTCAAGTACAGTAGGTAGTAACATTGGGTTGGTCGTTAACGGTCTCTGCTTCTCACTGCTTCATTCACACGCCCTAACGGAAGCCGAGACACCGGCAGGATGAATTAGAATTCTCGCTGCTTTTCACTCACTGCTTTTAGTCAATGCTTTCACTTAAAGCTTTCACTCATCGCTTTCAATCAATGCTTTCTCTTAAAGCTGTTACTCAATGCTTTCTCTTAAAGCTTATTTTAAACATTTTCTCTTATACTTTTCGCTGAAAGCTTTCTCTCAGCGCTTTATATCAACGCTTTCTCCTAAAACTTTCTCTGAAAACTTTCTCTCAACGCTTTCTCTGATAGTTTTTACTCAACACTTTCTTATAAAGTGTTAGTCCCCGCTTTCTCTTAAAACTTTCGCTCATCATTTTCTCTTAAAGCTTGTACTCAACGCTTTCTCTCAACGCTTTCTCTCAACGCTTTCTCTCAGCACTTTCTCTCACCGCTTTCTCTGAAAGCTTTCTCTCAACGCTTCCTCACAACGCTTTTCTCAATCCTTTCTCTCAACGTTTCCTCTCAACGCTTTCATTCAACTCTCTCTCTCTCTCTCTCTCTCTCTCTCTCTCTCTCTCTCTCTCTCTCTCTCTCTCTCTCTCTCTCTCAACGCTTTCTATCGAAGCTTCCTCTCAACGCTTTCTCTCAACACTTGCACTCAACACTTTCTCTCAAAACTGTATCTCAACATCACTCACCACTTGAGCTGATCCACGACTCTGGTGATCGAGTGAAATGGCGAATCATGACCGCCCACGCTTTCCGGCATGGCACATGATTGATTGATTGATTGTCATTCATTCATCGGATATATGGTGCTCGGCCTGCATTTGTATAGACCAAGCGGCCCGCGGTGGCTGATGTGGTCGATAGCGCATCGGCCTCCTGTACTTCCCAAGCCATTCCCTGGTACCCATTTTAGGCGGAGTCCACTTGATAGTCCAGGTCAATGTTTATAACTTCCCCTTCTATGCGAGTTTGAACGCTAGACCACCGGAACGACAGGCAAGCGTATAAGAGACTATATTCCAAAGAAATATATGTGTTGGTGAGGAAGATAGGGGAAAACCATCACATCCATTTCCCAAGGATAAGTTTATGGGTAGCGACGAAGCTAGATTTTAATGGAGTGGCATGCTGGTTTTCTGAATGATAACCTCACATTTAATGTTTGTGTTGTTTGCTGTTATTTCAACCAAATTATTCACGATCGTGGCGATACGTTTTTAGTGTAACTTTATTAAAAATCTGATATGCCAACCTTGTCCTACTTATTTAGCCAGATCTTTAGCCAATTCATAGGTCACTTGATCTGTTCACAGACAATACATTTCGAGTGTGATATCAATATACATTTGTCATACCAACCCTGTTCTACTTATTTAGCCAGATCTTTAGCTAGTTCATAGGTCACTTGATCTGTTCACACACAGACTATACATTTCTAGTGTGACTTCGTTATATCGTCAAAACAACACATTCCCTTAGTTAATTTAAACACAGGAACCACAACCAATATGTTGCATGATTTATTGCCTGGCATATTTCACTGCATCTGGTCAGGTGCATACTGCAGAGTTATATATCATATGAAGAGAATACATGAATAATACTTTCGCTGAAACAATTAAAACACAAAACAAAAGGTATCGTGCAAATGTGAAGCATTTGTTATCCCTACTGTAATTTTTAATTTAACACGAACTCTTTTTGCTTGCACAAAATCGGCTGGAGCCACGTAATTGCTAACGTGTCACTATATTCGAGCAATCGTTTATTGTGCGTCGAATGCAGTATACGAAACGCTTTTTCTTTGTTCACGTTATGGTAAAATATTACAAGGTGTTTTGAGAAATCGACGAGGACGGCGTTTTATAGCCTGTCAACCGCACAGGGTTTCCTGAAGACTGATGAACTATTTTTTCCACCCACATTGATATATGTTCGGCTACTCGATTTGCTAATTGTCTTTCCCTTCTGTAAGTTGCTTGGAGATGCGGATATACAAAAGAATATGTCCTATTTCATGGAAACAAAACCAATCACATAGAGAGGTTCTAGAAAAACTGGAAATGAAAAGAGAGTTGATGAAAGAAATAAAAAAGAGACAGGTGAAATATTTCGGTCACGTTAAAAGACATTACACACTTATAATAAACATACTTGAGAGTAAGGTTGAAGGCAAGCGAGCAAGAGGTAGACAACAATACAAGTGGGAAGATAACACCAAGAGATGGACGAACATCAATCTGACAGAATGTACAATTAAGGCGAAAGGCAAACAGTGTTGGAGATCCATTGCAGCCAACCTTCATTGTAGAAACGGCACCTGATTGGTTGATTGATTCATTCATTGTATACCTACAGGACAAATTCTTCACGTGAAGTATAGCCAGTTCTTTGGCCAGTGTTTTATCCAGTTCTAAGATCACATGGGCTGTTCACAGACGTACTGGAAATACCTATCGCAGGCATTGTCATTAAGAGATCCCGTCCCGACGAAAATCTGCACACAGTCCTCTAAACCACTTTTATCATTTGGCTCGCCCGATGAAAATGTATAAGGAAACAAAGCTGGATCCAGCTCGAGACCATCGTCCACCCACACTAAGTGTCCCTCTGTCCGAATATCATCCAAACCGACCCACAGCCACAAGGGTTGAAGGAAGTAGAACTTATCCAACGTTTTCGTAGTGTACAGGTAGGAATTAAGAGACCTGCAAGAAGACGTGGCGTCAGCATAGGTGACTTCTGTGGGAAACTGAATTATACAAACTGGCGTTTCGTTGTGTGAACCCCGCGTTGGTGTCGCATTGGTAGCCTAGGTACAGGGCTCCTTCTGCGGTGCTCGGGGGTGCCTGGGTGTCTTCCAGCCATTTCCCGGGTGTGCAAAGATGGGTGCTGTTGTTATATATGAGACTCCAGCAGTGGAAACGATACCTGAAAGAATAGGGAAATGTACCTCTTCAATGTATAAGTACAGAAAGTTAGTACATTGGTACTATTGTATGGGTCAGAAATATGGAGAACTAAAAGAATTACAATAAACTACAAACATTCACTAAGTGTTGCCTGTGCAGAATAGTGGGAATACAATGGTATGACGGAATTATCAATGTAGAGCTCATGGAGAGAACTAAACAAATCACTCTGATCCAATAGTTGATGAAAAGAGATGGCACTACATATGACACACAATTCCTTCTTCTTCTGCGATCAACGTTGGCTGCGTGTCTTGCATAACATCCAATGTAGAGTGTAGATGTCCGCTTTCTAGTCCCGTGCCACTTGGGTCGACATCTTTCTTCTTCGACGGTTGAGGTTTTTTTTTTTTTTGATTTCTCCTCCCATAGGCAGAATGCCTTCCCGGGGTTTTGGGCTCTGTTTACCCACAACGGACAAACACTGAGAAAATCTGACGACAAAATAACTAGACACTCTCTTGTCTGGAACCCACAAGATAGGACACACACTGAAAAAACCTGATGACAATATAACTAGACACTCTCTTGTCTGGAACCCACAAGGCATACGAAACAGTGGGTGACCAAAAGACACACGGAGAAGAGAATTACAGAGATGAATAATATAGGGCGGATATGGAGGAAGCTGCAGGAGATAGGAAAAGATGGGACGGCTTGGTGTGGCTGGGTTGAGGGTCTATATAAAGGGTAGAAGAAGAAGAAGTAAGGGACCCTTACACACCTTCAGGCGTATTTGGGTATATGGTGCTGTCCCTATAGTTTTATCGACTAATCGGTACTCGATCATCATCATCATCATGTGCCGTTCCGATAAGAGTGGGCGGTCATGTTTCGCCATCTCACACGGGACTCGATGGGTGATGTCAGTAAACGGTCTTCATTCCACGGAAGCTGCTTCTTCTGTATGGAACTGTTTGCGCCAAGTTGAAATTAGAGTTGTCATTGCAGGAGATATGGTACCTAGTCTTTTCGGGAGAGGGCGAAAGACAGGAGTTCAGCGCGTGAACAATTCCGCAACAGTTGTATAAGTCGTAGAGTAGGCCTAAAGGTAGATGACATAGGGTCCGACTCAAGGTAGATGACATAGAGTAAGCCTCAAGGTAGATGACATAGAGTAAGCCTCAAGGTAGATGACATAGAGTAGGCCTCTGGGTAGATGACATAGAGTAGGCCTCAAGGTAGATGACATAGAGTAAGCCTCAAGGTAGATGACATAGAGAAGGCCTCAAGGTTGTATAAGCATACAGTTCAGCAGAATGGAATAAAATAGATACCACTAAACTCAGATGATCCAGACGTGTAAAATGTATTATTTATTTATTTCACATTATTCCATAATAGTTAGTCAGTCAGTCAGTCAGTCAGTCAGTCAGTCAGACCGTCCGTCCGTCCGTCCGTCCGTCCGTGCGTGCGTGCGTCCACCGTCCGTGCATGCGTGAGTTCGTTCGTTCGTTCGTTAGTTAGTTAGTTAGTTAGTTAGTTAGTTAGTTAGTTAGTTAGTTAGTTAGTTAGTTAGTTAGTTAGTTAGTTTGGTTGGTTGGTTGGTTGGTTGGTTCAGTTCACGACAGATCTTCGACGGCCGGGTCAAGCGCATATTGTTGCAACAGAAAAAAACAAAAAATCACCGCCAAAATTGATGCAGCAGTATAGATGAACCGTTATCGAAGCATACGTTCGCTAGCGAAAGAATTTGATGTGTCAGTTGGACAATTCAAAAGGTCGTTCGTAAGAAACTGCAATATCGGAAGCTGTGTTCACAGTGGGTACCACGGATATTGACCGACCACCAAAAAGAGGAACCCACGGGGTGGTGTTTGAACCACTTGCTGCGTTAGTGTGGAGGGTGATGCATTTCTCTTCCGCATAGTGGCAGGCAATGAATCATGGTGTCACCACTTTGAGCCGAGCAGCACAAGAGAGAGCATGCAATGGAAGCATGCTGGATCACCAAAAGCCAAAAAAATTCAAGTTACAGGTTTCCGCTGGTAGGGTTTTGCTGAGCACATTTTTTTTTTAACCATGAATGGCTATTGTTGGCCGACTTTAAGGAACCTGGTGTCAACATCAACTCTACCCACTACTTGCAAACACTTTCTCGCGGTGTGATTTTGTTGCACGATAATGCTCGTCCGCGTGTCACAAAGATTTGTATAGGAAACATTAGCAAGGAAGAAGTGGGAAATTCTGCAACATCCAGCCTATAGTCCTGATTTGTCACCATGTGATTTTCATTTGTTCGGACCTCCAAAATAAAAAGCTAACAAGGGGCAACGATTTCACAAAGATGCAAACGTAATGAACTCGGATAACACTTGGTTCAGTGAGCAACCACAATCTTTCTTTTTTTTTTGCGGACGGCATTCGCCGCCTACCTAAGCAATGGGATGCATGCCTGAATGCCTACGGCGACTTCTTCTGACCAACCCATGGTGCATAATTCATTCAAAATGAATACTTTGTTTAATTTTACCACACCTGTTAATGTTTCTTTCAAGCTTTTGTAATAAAGCCATTGGAACAGGTTTCAAATGAACGTCCCTAATATATTAACTTATTTTGGTTTCTTTAACTCGCCGTTTTTCTCTCCAAAAGAGTTTCCAGAAATGTACCCGATACACATTTTTAAATGACCCGTGTTCTTCGGAATACCATGTGTATAATTTAATTTAATAACTTACCATGTGTCTTTAGAAACCTGAGATTAAACGTCAGATCACTTCGTTCTTTGCATGATGCACATGGACACAAGCTTTCACACATAACACATTGCTTTGAACAGAAAATACTAAAATGGGTGGCTGTTGTGATATGTAGAAGCCATGTAACATTCACGCACTTTTTCTGACAGGCTAGGACACAATGCAGAAGAGATTCCTCATGCCAGCCCTGATCCACTCTCCGTGGTCCGGATGTTGGATTAGGTACCAGGTAGAACTTCCTGCTACTGACGTCCGTGCCATCTACTAGCCAGGTGAGAAGCGCTGTCATCAGAAGTGAATAGACAATTACCTGGTGGTCAGAATTTTATGTTAGATTTCTCGGCCATCTAGTAAACAATTACTGACACCTTGCCGTCTTGACAGACGATAGTTTGTTACACTATTTCTTTCATCATGTGCCATGCCGATAAGTGTCGGCGGTCATGTTTCGCCATCTCACATGATCACCAGGGTCGTGGATCAGCTCAGTGTTCTTATCTCTTCCTTGCTCTCTTCCACTCGATCTTGCCAGTTGTCATCAATTTCTCCAACTTATTTCTTATCATAAAGTTACCACACACAAAAATTGTGACTTTCTACGTCTAATTTCTCTAATCAGTGTACGATCTTCATTTGTTTCTTGTAGGACTTGATCATTGGTTTTTCTGTCTGCCCATGGTATTCTTTGAATTTTCCTCAGAAACCACACCTCCACAGCCATCAGATGTTTTTCAGCTTGTCTGCTCATTACCCACGCTTCACATCGATACAAAAGGTCAGGTTCTATGTAGCACCTCAACACTCTTTTTCTCATTGCAATTAACATCTTTTTATTGGTCAAATTTTCTTGGACACTGTGCTTTAAAAAAATGCACAATAACTTAATTACTACAACCCATGGCGGGGACCAGGGGTAGAGTTTTATATCTCTCCATAGCACAAAGGTATATCACGTGGATGTCACGAAACACTTGTCCACCCACAACAAGAATACCGATGAGGAACTTTCATATTTATATTTTCATGTAGTGCTTTTCGTGTAGTTGTGTTTGCTGTTTCTGTACTGACGAAGGCTTGGGTCGTAACTTCCATTTTATTACTTGTTTTAGTAAAGCTTGCAGTCTACTTTTAGTTGTTTGGTGATTCAATCTTTGTACAATGTCAAGTTTGGTGAGCGGAGCAAAACATTTCTAGCCGCCTCTCCTTCTCAAACAATGTCAAGTGTGGTGAGTTGAGCAATTCTCTTCTCGCCGTCTTTTCTTCTCAAGCAATCCTAAAATATATCTAGTAAGAAATTGTGTGAAGCTGGGTAGACCAAAAAGTGGTTCTGGCCAATCGACTATTATCCTGTCACTACTGGGAATCGAACCCCGGCCAATGTCTTGGCAAGCACGCACAGCAAACACAAGGTCACCACGGCTGCTAGTTGTGATTAGAACTCCTCCGCAGAGTAAACACGACAGTAGGCTTCCGATCACCAGATGATTTCCTCCCCTCGATGAATGTCTATGTCCCTCTACTCCTTGACACTCTCAGGGGGCGGGTCTAGCCAGGTCATAACTCCCAGGCGTCATCTCCTGTTGTACCTTCTCATATCCACCTACGACGTCTGTGTTTCGTAATAATCCCACATGAACGCCGCTGTGTGTGCCTACCCAGAAACCATCCTGTCCTTGGGGAGGCAAAACTATTTTTAGATCATGAAAACTCATGATATCGACAAAATATGATTGATTTCTTACCTGCGATTGTAAAACACGCGCAGACTTGCCACTTCCCAGTAGGATTTCCTTTCAACATTTTCAGGCCAGAGCTTCAATGAATCAAAAAGTCCAGAGACCATCTACTAATATGAAAAATTTTCAAAGAAAATCAGACTGTTAGGTGACTTCCCGCAGTTCCCAAACAAATCATTGTAATATAGTTATTGATGGGTTGTGTGTGTGTGTGTGTGTGTGTGTGTGTGTGTGTGTGTGTGTGTGTGTGTGTGTGTGTGTGTGTGTGTGTGTATGTGTGTGTGTGTGTGTGAGTGTGTGTGTGCTGTGAGTGTGTGTGTTCGTGTGCGTGTGTGTGTTTTGTTTTCGTCGAACTTGCTGGTCATATCGTGTGTGTGTGTGTGTGTGTGTGTGTGTGTGTGTGTGTGTGTGTGTGTGTGTGTGAGAGAGAGAGAGGAATATGTTATTTGCACTATGTCTGAATATAGTCGTCATATGTTGGGTGATCTCCACACAGAAACATGAGTAATCTATTTATATATGATATGTATAGTTATTCTCAATTCAAACAATGACTTTTGGATGGTATTCTCAAAGAACTAATGGAATCTACATATATGTTATATGTTTTGTTTATCTCAATCCAGACGGAAACGTTTGGATGATATTTTCCATTAAACTAGTGTAATCTACATGTGTGTTATATGTTTTGTTTATCTCAATACAGACGATAACTGTTGGATGATATTCTGAAAGACACTAGTGTAACCTACATATATGTTATATGTCTAGTTTATCTCAATACATTGCCAGACATCTATTCAGGCTCGTTATGATGCACTGACACTCTTCACGAAAACAAAACAAGTAATCACTGTACAAAAGTACAACTTGACGTCCTAGAAACAGATCAGCCTTTGTTTTATTCATGACATTGTTCCATCATACAGTCGGTCACAGTCACATCATGCTCCTGTATGTCGGAGGGTAGAAGGACTTCATAATTTAATCGTGCACCGACTGCTATTAATATTAGTAATTCTAGGTGTCTGCCGCTATCGTTTCGAAGCCGCCACTTCTTCACAAAAATTACACAGTTAGTTTTCTAAGCGACCAACTTACGTGGCTGGCTGGCCACTTTTTTTCTGACACACTGCACAACTGACCTTGATGGACGAAGCGTCGCTCAATTTGATCTGCATTCCTCACAAACACTTGATTAGCTGAGATAGCCTGTCACAATACACCGTAGCAAACTTTCTGACAGTATTTCTATACTTATTTGAGGTCTCTAACAACTGTATTCATTTCACAACCACTCAAACTCGCACCCTTGGCTTAACTGAAGATCTGGACGCGTCTTGCGCGTGACGTCATCTCCGTCTTGTCCCGTGATGGTTTGATAGCCTCTCGAATGCTTTCCCTTTCTTGTGTTCCTCGTTGTAATTATCATTACACAGCTGAGTTCTCATCTACATTCAACGTGTCTCGTTCTATATTACGCTTTCGTGGTGAATGTAACTATTCTATTGTTAACTCTAATCTAGCCTGTTCTTGTCGACTGTACTTGTACCGTACGACCTCTGTTGATACATGGCAGCATACGATACCTTTTGGATGATATTCTCAAACACACTAGTGTAACCTACATATATGTTCCATGTTTTGTTTATCTCAATACATACGATAACATTTGGATGACATTCTCAACACCAGACAATTGGATGTCAACGTTGACTTCTTGTTCAGAAAGCAATGGCAAACTACTGAACGTAAAATTGCCTATAAGATCATCCTGTGTTGATAGCAACTTCATGCAAAGGACATGCCATTGATTTTAATGTGATGGCTTAGTATCACAGCCCGGGATTCTGAGATAAGTAGCAAACATGTGGTCTTTTTCACATTTTCATTTTTTTTTCTTCGTTGTTCTAATTTTTCATCTTTTTATTCTTCTTATCCCGTTCTTATGCCTTAATGTAGTCACTAGAGGGTTTTCTCCGTAATTATGTGTTGTATTTTGTGTATGTATTTGTTTGCTGATGTAGTCTAGTCGCCGCAACATCCAGTATTGTTAGTAATGCTGTTCTGTAAAGCTGCGGATAAATTGGCAGCAGACCGCCTTGCGTTGGTTTTTAAGAGATAGTATTGGTACCGGTCGTTCAGAAAGCATGGTAAACTACTGGACGTAAACTTACCAAGAAACTACAACAACAAAACATTCTGGTGTTGACTGCGAGGTCCTGTAAAGGATATGCAACTAACTTAACTTTACAGCTGCATTGCTTTGTGTTATTTCTCTTTGGTGGGGCGTGTGATGTTAGCTGGTACTGATGATCTTGTCACTCACAGCTGTTTGTCCGGGATGGCGTCGCTCAGTCTGGAGCTCAGTCGACTCTTGGCGATGTCAAGTTTCAAAAAGAACTGCTAGCAGCAGTAAGTTGTTCCTTCAACAGAGATTTATTTCAATGCATCTCCTCAAAGTGGGAGAATCATCATTGCTTATGTAACGTTTACAGAACTCAAGCAGTAGGGCTGGTTGTACCCAACTTTCAGCTCATCATCGGTTTGCAGCTGAATGAGTTCGTGTTGTAGGTTATGGGGCACTTAATCAGGGCCAGACCAAATGATTTTACGGGCTTTATACTGCCAGCGAGACGAACGTTTCAGGTACCTGCCTGGTCTAGACCATTGGTCATTAATGTGTTGTATTCGGAGCAGTCATCGAGTATGTGATCTGCTGTCTGAGGCACCAATCCATATGTGTATATGGCTGATGTGTCAATCTTAAGTTTTGGCTGCGGAGTTATGTTCCGTTCTGAAACGCAGAATAATGATTTGTTTTTGATTGTCTTGGTGGCTTTCTGATTGATTTGATGATTCTTTTCTTTTGATTGTATATGACTGACGGCAGGTCCGAATCCCTGAATGCCTACAGCTTTCACTTTTTTATATTGTCTGGAGTGTGTTCTTATCAATAATTTCTTCCTTTACTTCTATAGATTGATAGAGCTGATAAATACCTGTTGATTTATTTCTCATGCTTTAACAACGACCTTTAGGCTCCCCAGTCCATTGGTATTTCTGTGTAGTACTGTACAGGAACGCGGGATGTAAGAATTAATCCATATTCAAGAATATTGATCAATAATTCTGTGAGAAGAAACGTGTCAAACGAGATGAAATAACAATACAGTTTCTCAAATCTTTACAAAAAGCTTCTAATCCCATGTAACGCCAAGATTACCAGTCGTTGTCGTGGTTTTGTAAACAGTAAGGTATCAATAGAAAGACTCAAACGAATGCAGCATTTCACCAGATGAAGAATAGACTCTGGAATCTATCTTTGTCAATCGAAGTGAAACAACGAGTTCTTAAGAGTTATACAGCGCCAATTCTGATGTACAGAAGCGAATCATAGACAATTAGCAGACAAGTGAGGAGATATTTGGAAGCTGCGGAGGTGTGTTTTATGGAAGGATTATGTAACACCATGAACGGATAGACAGAGTAATGAAATATCTTGAAGGAAGTTAACTCACAAAGAGAACTAGATGCCTATATCAGAAGTGGACAGTCTTCCTTCTTCAACAAACCATATCATGAGAATGGGGAAGCTGGAATACATTGTGACAAAGGGGAAATTTTGAAGCGGAGAAGGGCCAGGAGGACACGAAGAGAGAAGATGCTGGACATTTTGATATCATTGCATGGAGGAACATCAGCATCAGAAATTATTAACAGTACACGAGAGAGAAGGCTGTGGACAGACATGATCACCAACACTACACGGCATGGACTATAAGAAGATTGGCAGGACACGACACAGATGGCTGTGGACTGTAGCGTGGCGTCATCTATCATAGTCGCTGTGGGTAGGCTTTCTATGAATAGAAAAATAATTCACTGGAGAAGACAAGACTGAATAGCTCGTAATTCTAGAAGGATTAAAGGTCCCAGAACAGGTCTAGTCTTCTGACAGTGTTCAGGCAGACAGGAATGGCGTACAACTATACTTGTGTGATAAAGACAGTCTGCCAAAGTCGTCTAGCTACGTTGCCTGAAAGAAAAAGCTCGATCCCCCTAACTCTAATCACTCTCATCGATACGGAGATTTAAAAGAAACAAACTTTCGTATCTTCTCACTCTACTATGACTAAGGTTACTAAATAAGGTAACAACTAGCGGTTGTAAATTTTAGAAACTAATACTTTTACAGTTTAATCATTGAATCTGGCCTGACAGGTTTTTTATGGAATGTTGATAGTGGTGGCCAACGGTAAGCTTAGCCACTTATCTTTCGTATCTGGTCCTCTGGGGTTTGGTAATCAGGTTGGCAACTCTCCTGTCAGTTCGGTGCAACACGGCACAATCAAAATGTTTGTTTTAGTCACCCTAAAGTTTACCACAACTTTTTATCTAATTTTGTGAGTGGTATCGTGGTGGCTGGTGCTTCACAAAGAGTCAGTCACAGTTGGCTCATCCAAAGCTGGGCGCTGAAGGTGTCAAATCCTTTCTTTTTTCTGACCACACACACACACACACACACACACACACACACACACATATATATATATATATATATATATATATATATATATATATATATATATATATATATATATATATATATATATATTAGTTTCTAATATATTGGCGTACTATTTGCCACAGAAATTCTCTTATCACTCTGTAAGTATTCTAAGAGCCCAGTATACTCGCACATGCTTCTACCCCTACGTCTAGCACCAAAACGAACGAGTTTCGCTATCTCTCCCCTGACCGGAAGTGGCCGTGCCAGGGAGTTCATTGTCGTTAAATTCTCCAACCTAAATGTAGAAGTGTTGTAGCCAAATTTGTAGATTTGGCTGGGTACACTACTTTGTACATTATGACTCTCCCCCTACACTTTTGTAACGTATTTCTTCATATTAAATTAATAAAATTTAAATAGCAGTTGATTTATACTATAGAGATGGACTATCTATACATAGATATATATATATGGGTATAAATACGAATATAAATTCTTATCAAATTACTTAAGGGGTTTTAAGAGATTATTCCCAAATTTAAGCAAACGAGGATGGGGAAGCTGGAGACTTCATCACATATGCCCACCGTGGAAAGTAAAGTTCGAGAACTCGGACTTTACTCCAGCTAGCACACCCATCAGATTGTGTTGGCACTTACTCCAACAACCCTGGGACATATGAACCAGTCTTCCCCTCTTCTTCAGTAGGGCAATGCCTACTTAAACCCTGATTCTTCATTTCTAAGACATCTTCTAAGAAACCTCCTCCCTTGATGTCGTTTCCATGGAAACCTATGACGACTAGGTCGTCCCCACCCCTCTTCTCTATTTTAAATTCCCGGAGAGTGTTCTCCCCTAAAGGAATAAGGGTTCCTGTTTTGTACATCAACAGGTAAATGATTTTGTTGGACTGGTCCTACGGTTTACCATCGAGGTTACTTTACTCCATCCGGGCTTATCTGTTCGCATAGGGCCATGAGACTCTGGAATTCGTCTCATCTTCCCCGATTCAGTCGTCTCCGAATCCAGGTTGATAGAGACATCATTCACTGTTTCCTGGGGTGTCAGGGGATACTCCACCTCTGAGTTATCTCTCCCTTCGACCACAGTTTCCTCCGATAATGCCGTCGGATGCACCGGTGGATCAGTTAATCTTTCTACATGTTTCCTAATTAAATACACGGGGAAGACTTCCGGATTACCCTGAAAGTCTAGTAATGGGTGCGAGACACCTTATCTGTAATAAGGAATGGCCCCTGCCAACCCATATCTAAAGGAGTATCCCCCGTGGGTGATAATACCAATACTTGATCACCTATCTTAGGTGGAGTTCCACCATGAGTAGGCGGAACCAGATGGCACACTTTACATGACCTGACATATCGTTTGATATCCCGGGTCATCCCCGGCCAGAAATAGGAGAAAGAAAGCCTTTGGATTGTTGCATTTATCTCTATATGCCCATTGTCCGAGATGGAGTGTACCATGCATAAAATTTGGTCACGATACTTTTTGGGTACTACAAACTGCTCGTGGACGTGAGCCATAGTTCCCGCCCTACGGAATATCAGTTTGTCCTTTTCGTAGAAATCACCAGCTACAGGTGGATTTCAAGATTTTGGCAGTTGGCCAAAGCAGAATTGTAATGTGGGACATGCTGCTTGGGCAGCCCTAACCTCCCAAGATAATGGGTTGATAAAAATTCCTGGGCCACTCAAAACGGTGCCCTGATTCTGGGTCTGCATAGCTCATGTATAGGTTGTGGACTTAGGTTCTCCCAGATATATATATATATATGTGTGTACCCTAACATAAAGGGATACACTGGGTCATCTAGCACAACAGCAGAAGTTGTTCCGGTGACATATTTGGATGTCACCTTCACCCTAGCAACCTTAACAAGATCAGAGCTCAGAGTAGCACCTATTAACTCAATACTGTGGTCGGTCAATTGTTCAGGTTTCACTAAGTGAGCCGCAATGGTCGCGTCACACTCAAGACCAGTGTCATATAAACACGGTACCTGTCTCCCATTTACACTAATAGTCTCAACTACTGGAGGTCTTTGATTACCATCAGGGGTCTTCCATTGGTGGTTCTTATCCGCCAAATTCAAACAAGCTGTGTTTTTGCAAGAACTCGTATGGTGGTCGTTTGTTATGCAATTTTTACAATATTGATTACCCCCTCTATTACGTGTAGGTTTTTGAGGTTGAGATGGCTGTTTATTATTGTAATTACCTGGATTTTGGTGTGAACTAACAGTGTACCACCTGTTGTCATTACCTTCAGAGTTATTGTTTTGAAAACCCTGATTTTGTGTGGAAGGATTATTTTTGGCCTTATCAGTATGACTCGGTTTAGCAGTACTTGCCTCACCATGTGCAGTTAAATACCTTTCGGATAGTGAGACTATTCTAATCTAACTCCACCATTTTCAGCTATGAACATTTGGAGAGCTTTCGGGAGACCCTCTTTGAATTGATCCGCAAGCATCATTTCCTGTAATCCCTGATAGGTAGTATCGAATTTGCTCAGTCCTACCCACTTCGTAAAATACGCGTGTTGTCGTGAGGCGAACTGAGCAAATGATTCTCCTTGAGATATTTTGGCTGTCCGGAACTTCAGCTTGTAGGCTTCGGAAGTTAATTCAAATCTCTTTAAGAGAGCATTTTTGAGGGTATCAAAGTCCCGTTCAAGACCAGGCGGAAGCTTTGTAAATACGTCAAAAGCCGGCCCGTGGAGTCCTTCAGAAAGCTTGATATTGTATTTCTCTTTAGGCAGATTATAAGCTTCACACATGATGACAAAGCGATCACGGTATTCATCCATCTGATTCTCCTTCGGGTTGAAGTGGGCCAGTGGGAAGCTCGTGTATCCTTGGCAGAGAGACGATCCTGAAGAAATTTCACTACTGTGATGGGGAGAACTAGCACTACTGTACCTGGAAGCATCGGGATTTTGCAACTCCAATCTCCTGAGTTCCAATTCATGCTGTCTCAACTGTTCTTCCCTCTTCATTTACAGTTTTGCTTGCTTCAAATGTCTGTCCAATTCAGCTTGTTTAAGCTGGTTGTTCAAATCAGCTTGTCACATCTTCTCTTTGGATTCAGTTTCTGCCATTCTAATTCTTTCCTCTCTTGCTTCCTTCTCTCTTTCCTTAATGATGTCCCGTTGTTCAATTCTCCACTCTCGTTCTGCTTCTTTTACATACTTGCCAACCTTCATACCCTAACAAAGTTCCTTTTTCTCTCAGCTCCTCTGTCGTAGGTGGCTTTTCGAAAGACATATTAATTGGTAACAACGTTGGGATAATGTGAAGCACCTTGAAATATACTTACTAACCACTAAGTAATCTGTCCTGAAAATATGCAAGTAATAAATTAACTGACAGTATGAACATACACACCTGACGATACAACACAGGGACTTACCCGTCAGGCCACACTCACTTGTGATTTTGGCCCTAACTTTTTTTTATGTTATATTATATTATATTCTAGTAGGTTATATTATAGTATCGTATCTTATATTGGCTATATTAAGGTTTAGTTATGTTATGTTATAACTACCTCGTGTCACACTTAATTACTATAGTTTTAATTAGTATAGTTTAGTATTGAGATCTACTGTGAGGCAACACCGTAATACAATGTCTAGTGAAAGAAGATTGCAAGTTTGAACTATTTAGACCGGACGATAGCCAATTGACTACACAAAGGCTTTTGATAAAGTGAGACATGTCAACATGATAAGGATGCTTGAAGATCTACAAATTGATGGAAAAGATCTTAGACTTGTAAAAAACATATATTGGAAACAACAAGCTGCCATAAGAGTTGATAATGAAGTAAGCCAATATCAGCCTATTAAAAGGGGTGTGAGACAGGGATGTGTAATGTCTCCAGATCTGTTTTCCCTGTACAGTGAAAGTATTTTCAGAAATATTGAAGATATGGAAGGAATCAACATTGGGGGACGATGCATCAATAACATTAGATATGCAGATGATACAGTCTTGATTGCAGACAATGAACAGGACCTGCAAAATTTAGTAGATGCGATTGTGACACACAGTGAACAACTAGGGTTAGAATTAAATTGTAAAAAGACACAGATTATGGTCGTCACTAGGAAGGACGAAATACCACAATGTAATATACAAGTAAATGGGAATATTCTTCAACAAGTGAGCAGGTACAATTATCTCGGAACAGTAATAACATCTGATGGGAGATGCCTTGAAGAGATTAGAACAAGAATCGCCATGGCAAAAGTAGCCTTTAGCAAGATGAAAAACATGTTGACCAATAAAAAGATGTCAATTGAAACGAGAAAGAGAGTGTTGAGATGCTACATTGAGCCTGTACTTTTGTATGGATGTGAAGCATGGACAGTGAGCAGTCAGGCTGAAAAACATCTGATGGCTGTAGAGATGTGGTTTCTGAGGAAAATGCAAAGAATACCATGGACAGCCAGAAAGACCAATGAACAAGTCCTTCAAGAAACAAATGAAGATCGTAAATTGATTAGAGAAATTAGACGTAGACAGTCAAAATTTTTTGGACATGTTATGAGAAGAAATGGATTGGAGAATTTGGTGACAACTGGTAAGATCGAGGGGAACAGACCAAGGGGAAGACCTAGAAGCAAGTACCTGGATGGCTTGGCCTTGTGGCATAGTCGAGACAGAAACACGGAGCTGATCCACGACTCTGGTGATCGGGTGAGATGGCAGAACATGACCGCCCACGCTTACCGGCATGGCACATGATGGATGGATGGATGGATAGCCAAACACTTATAGCGTGGAGTCAGCTGCGATGATAGGGAATCTATCAAAGTTGCTGCGGATAGACTTTCAATGAATAGAAAAATAATTCACTGGAGAAGACAAGACTGAATAGTTTGTAATTCTAGAAGGATTAAAGGTCCCAGAACAGGTCTAGTCTTCTGACAGTGTTCAGGCAGACAGGAATGGCGTACAACTATACTTGTGTGATAAAGACAATCTGCCAAAGTCGTCTAGCTACGTTGCCTGAAAGAAAAAGATCGAGCTCCCTAACTCTAATCACTCTCACCGACACGGAGAAAGACAGAGTAAAATATTTAAAAGAAACAAACTCTCGTATCTTCTCACTCTACTATGACTAAGGTTACTAAATAAGGTAACAACTAGCGGTTGTAAATTTTAGAAACTAATAATGTTACAGTTTAATCATTGAATCTGGCCTGACAGGTTTTTTATGGAATGTAGATGGTGGTGGCTAACGGTAAGCTTGGCCACTTATCTTTCGTATCTGGTCCTCTGGGGTTTGGTAATCAGGTTGGCAACTCTCCTGTCAGTTCGGAGCAACATGGCACAATCAAAATGTTTGTTTTAGTCACCCTAAGGTTTACCACAACTTTTTATCTAATTTTTTGAGTGGTATCGTGGTGGTTGGTGCTTCACAAAGAGTCAGTCACAGTTGGCTCATTCAAATCTTTCTTTTTTCTGACCACATTTGTCGGGGTTGAAGCCACACGCGCTAGAGTTCTATATATATATATATATATATATATATATATATATATATATATATATATATATATATATATATATATATATATATATATATATATATATATCTTATATATAAATTAGGATGTGCGTATCTCTGTCTGTATGTATGTATGGCCTTTATTTGTTCGCGAACGGCCCATCCGATTGAGATGAAATTTTCTACACGCCTTCCTTTCATTCCAGAGCTGTCAACTGTGATATTTTGTTAGTGTGAAATCGCCTGCTTACTCAGTATTATTTCATTTTTCATTTTTCATCATAATTTCATATATCTCAGGGGACCTAACTCTGTAAAAGTTATTTCAAGGGGCATAACTTTTCTGTATAACTTATAGTCATATTGTGGCATCGTTTTCAAAGATTTATAAACTCTTTGTCCATAGTTATGTACCGGCATATGAGTTATAATAAATAATGATACAATCTGTAAGGCATTTTCAAAGTTTTCATAAAAATGATGCACAATGCATAACATTGTAACTCATCTTTTTTTGCTTAAGAAGTTACTGTAGTCATGCAGGTGATTAGAAAGAGTTTTCATTAAAAATAATGGATGGTGTGTGGTAGAACGTTCTTTTAAGTTACATTTTTTTTTGTTGTATGAATTTAATGAAGCCGGACAGGGTCAGGCAGACAGATAGACAGACAGACAGACAGATAGACAGTCGGGAACAGGAACTTATATGACTACTTATATAAATTAAATGAGATGCTTCACACCAGGAGCTGGGCGATGTCGGGCCGGGTCAGACAGACAGACAGACAGACAGACAGATAGTCGGTAACGGGAACGGGAACTTATATGACTACTTATATGAATTAAATGAGATGCTTCCCACCAGGGACTGGGCGAAGCCGGGCAGGGTCAGCTAGTATATATATATATATATATATGTATATATATATATATATATATATATTAGTTTCTAATATATTGGCGTACTATTTGCCACAGAAATTCTCTTATCACTCTGTAAGTATTCTAAGAGCCCGGTATACTCGCACATGCTTCTACCCCTACGTCTAGCACCAAAAAGAACGAGTTCCGCTATCTCTCCCCTGACCGGAAGTGGCCGTGCCAGGGAGTTTATTGTCGTTAAATTCTCCAACCTAAATGTAGAAGTGTTGTAGCCAAATTTGTAGATTTGGCTGGGTACACTACTTTGTACATTATGACTCTCCCCCTACACTAAGGTAACGTATTTCTTCATATTAAATTAATAACATTTAAATAGCAGTTGATTTATACTATAGAGATGGACTATCTATACATAGATATATATATATATGGGTATAAATACGAATATAAATTCTTATCAAATTACTTAAGGGTTTTAAAGAGATTATTCCCCAATTTAAGCAAAAGAGGATGGGGAAGCTGGAGACTTCGTCACATGGACAACCATGATCACCAACGCCACACGGCATGG
This sequence comes from Cepaea hortensis, assembly GCA_963921405.1. Taxonomy (NCBI): domain Eukaryota; kingdom Metazoa; phylum Mollusca; class Gastropoda; order Stylommatophora; family Helicidae; genus Cepaea; species Cepaea hortensis. Next base: position 440,562,168 of record OY992876.1, read on the forward strand.
ACTATAAGAAGATTGGTAGCACATGAGACAGATGGCTGTGGACAGACATGATCACCAACGCCACACGGCATGGACTATAAGAAGATTGGTAGCACATGAGACAGATGGCTGTAGACAGACATGATCACCAACGCCACACGGCATGGACTATAAGAAGATTGGTAGCACATGAGACAGATGGCTGTGGACAGACATGATCATCAACGCCACACGGCATGGACTATAAGAAGATTGGTAGCACACGAGACAGATGGCTTTGGACAGACATGATCACCCATGCCACATGGCATAAGAACAGTAAAGTTCGCGCTCTATAAGATACAGAGATGTACATAACCGAGATGATGTAGTCATTTGGAGGTAATATGTCTATAGCTTTAAATGTGTCTGTTGTCTAGTGTGTCCTTGGCTATCTACTTCTTTCCTTTAATTTCATGAAAGCTAATCAATACTTAATTATTGTTATGCCTCTATGGCCTGGAGGGTGTCCCAGCCAGCGTGATATTTATACATTACTGTACAGGAAAGCGTGATGGGGGGAAAACGAAGTAATTAATTAATATACGAATATATTAATCAATAATTCTTTGACAAGAAGCTTGTCAAGCATATAAAAATTAAAATAAAAAACAATGTCTCTAAACCCCATCAAGCTGCTAATCCCATGTAATGCAAATGGTATTTATCTGTATAACCCTTACAATTGAAATCACGCCTGCGCTCAGCATTGGCAAGAGATGTTTATCAACTACAGCCACCGACACTGGCCTCGGAAATAGACTTAGTTACGAGCCACTGCTGTGGATTTGTAAGGAATAACGAACTAGTAGATATTAGTAACAGCAAAGAAAGAAAGAAAGAAAGAAAGAAAGAAAGAAAGAAAGAAAGAAAGAAAGAAAGAAAGAAAGAAAGAAAGAAAGAAAGAAAGTAGGAAAGAAAGAAAGAAAGGCTTATTTTAAAAGCTTGGTATACTTTACTGTATGTGTTACACCTACCTTAGGTAATTATAATTACCATGTAAAAACAATGGTCTTAGTGAGTCACGCATTATTGATTATTGTACATTCCCATGCGCTTTATGGCACATTATTACTGTAATTATCGTGGTTGTGTAAGATTAGCTTCATAATTGATGTATGAATGAAATAATTTATGAGAGCAGAGAGATAAGAAGGGCAGAATGTCAGACTGGCCTGCGTGCCCAATTCTTAACCCTTTGAAAATAAAGTTCGTTCGTTCGTTCGTTCGTTCCCATGTCATTTCCTTGTACCCATTTTAGGCTAGGCCGACCTGCGAGCCCATGTCAGTTTATAGTTTCGAACACATGTCCATTGGGCGGGTAGGCCAGCGTGATGACCATTGCGCTGCCGAGGCTCCCTTAGTAGATGAGAGCCTCAAGTTAACTCAGTTGCCCTGCCGAGGCTCGCCTAGAAGATTAGAGCTTCAAGTTAACTCCATTGCGCTGCCGTGGCTCCATTAGAAAATTCGAGCCTCTAGTTAACTTCATGATTACCTCAAGGTGGCTGAAGGTCAGAAACACGCCTTCTCTGAAACAATCAAACATGTTGCTAGTCCTTTATAGGATGTTGATATGAACTCCGGGTTTATTTTCTATGTAATTTTACGTTCAATTGTTTCAAATTATCTTACGCAATAAGTCACTATCATTGAATGTAAGAAAGAGGGTGCTGAAGTGCTATACAGAACCTGTTTCGCTGTATTTCAGTGAATCTTGGAATTTAAATAGACAAATCAGGAAGAAGAACTTGGAAGCAACAGAGATGTGGTTCCTACGGCGAATGGTTCGAATTCCTTGGACTACCAGAGTAACTAATAACTATTGCCTGAAAGAGGCTAATGAAACTAGAGCATTGTTTACAGCTATTTTTTTTAAACAGACAAACAGCTTTCTTTGGTCATGTGATGAGAAGAGAGGCATTGGAGAACGTCGTGATAACTAGAAAAATCAATGGGGAAGAGCGGCAGAGGCCGACCAAGAGAAATGATACTGGATGGATTGAGACGGTGGCACGGAGGAATATTATCAGCAGAGTTTATCCAAAACACCAAGGACCAGCATCTGTGTAGAGACATAAACACCTACGCCAGTTTGGCAGATGATGTTGACGATGAGTTTGCAATTGCGATCTGAACGAGAGGTAAGCCTTACATCCAACTGACCCGTCTGTGGAATGAACCCGTTAGCCAGCCACTAGGTAACAGGAAGTTGTACACCTCCATGGTACGCTGACCTCAACTCTGTAACAACATTTTTGTTTTGCATTCGCTCGCTTTGATCCCTTTGAACTCTGTGAACTCGATGATGGTATGATGATGATGACGCCAGGATGTTTTTATTGCAACATTATCTTCCACCTGTGACGTCAATTGTCGTGGGGAGGAATAGCTGACGCCCCAGCGCCCGATGGGTGGCACTGGATAGTGTCATTCGGTGTGATTATATATTGTCGTTGGTGTCGTCAATCCATTTTCTTTTCGGGCGTCCTCTTGCTCTCGTAGCAGATCTTCATTGATGTAGGACCAGTACTGGTAATTGGTGGTGTTGTAATTCTAACAAGATGGTCCATCCATTTGATCTTCTTTTTCTGTTCTTTTTTTTTCAATATAAAAAACTTACTTTTATTCTCTTATTTATTTACGTAAAAACAGAAGTCAATGTATTTCAGTATTTGTTTATTTTAATCATCATCATCATCATCATCATCATCATCATCATCATCTTCCACTTCTGCCGTCAAGCAACGTGGGGAGGAATAATTTGCGTTCCAGCGTCCGGTGGGCGGCACTGGATAGTGTCATTACGTGTGGTTGTACAATGTCTCTGATGTCGTCAATCCATTTTCTTCTTGGACGTCCTCGTGGTCTCGTCGCAGATGATCTTTGATGTAAAGGCCAGTGATGGTATTTGCTGATGTTGCATTCTAACGACATGGCCAAACCACTTGAACTTTTGTCTTTCAATAAATGTGGCACAAGGTGTTGATCCCACAGTCTGTCTGATATTTTATTTTAATTTTTTTTAAATTAAATTTTTAACAGTTTATTTTAATAACACCATATTGAGGAAGTTAAATGTAGAATAGCCAAAGCAAACATTCCGTAAGGTAAAGAGTTCTTAAGAGCTATATGAGGCAATTCATGTCATGTAGGAACATTTAAATCAGAAGTGACTGACAGCACAAGAGACAGGTGGCTATCGACAGACATGATTACCAACGCCACTCGGCATGGACCACAAGAAGATCGGCAACACAAGAGACAGATAGCTACGGACAGACATGATCACCAACGCCGCACGGCATGAACTATAAGAAAATTGGCAACACAAGAAACAGATGGCTGTGGACAGACATGATCACCAAAGCCACAAAGCATGGCTTATAAGAAGAAATTTTACTCACATATTGTAATGAATAAAACAAAAATATACTCACGAAAATGTTGAATGAATAATACTAGCTACACGTTCAAAATCCAGTCCGTGTTAAACTTAATTCACGAATACAAAATGAATAAAATCATTTGAAAATTACATCACGTATATTTTATAGTTACATGATTTAGTCAAATATAGTTTTCGGGTTATGTTTACCGTATTTGTAGTTGTAAATGCATCAATTACAATCAATTAAACTGCACTGGGAAATCGGGCCTCTATGACATATTTTTATATTGTACTAGCTGACCCGGCCCGGCTTCGCCCAGCCCTTGGTGGGGAGCATCTCATTTAATTCATATAATTAGTCATATAAGCTCCCGTTCCCGTTACCGACTATCTGTCTGTCTGTCTGTCTGTCTGTCTGTCTGTCTGTCTGTCTGTCTGTCTGTCTGTCTGACCCGGCATCGCCCAGTCCTTGGTGGGGAGCATCTCATTTAATTCATATAAGTAGTCATATAAGTTCCCGTTCCCGTTACCGACTATCTGTCTGTCTGTCTGTCTGTCTGTCTGTCTGTCTGTCTGTCTGTCTGTCTGTCCGTCCCTCCCTCTCTGTCTGTCTGTCTGCCTGTCTGTCTAATCATTTATTGGTTACAGTTAGAACAACCTTAGATAAACGAAGACCAACTTACAAAAAGCATTTGAAAGAGCACTTGAAAGATCTTTACATCTTCCCCCAACAATTAACTTGGGTAAATGGAGCGGCGGCAGCAGCATCAGCAGAAGAAGGAAAAGGAGGAGTAGACAACTGCAGCGAAAAGGTGGGTCTGTCTATCTATCTGACCCGGCGTGACTTCGCCCAGCTCCTGGAGTGTAGCGTCTCATTAAATTCATACAACAAAAAAAGTAACTTAAAAAAATGCCCTTCTACACACCATCCATTATTTTTAATGAAAACGCTTTCTAATCACCTGCATGACTACAGTAACTTCTTAAGCAAAAAAAGATGAGTTACAATGTTATGCATTGTGCATTATTTTTATGAAAACTTTGAAAATGCCTTACAGATTGTATCATTATTTATTATAACTCATATGCCGGTACATAACTATGGACAAAGAGTTTATAAATCTTTGAAAACGATGCCACAATATGACTATAAGTTATACAGAAAAGTTATGCCCCTTGAAATAACTTTTATAGAGTTAGGTCCCCTGAGATATATTAAATTATGATGAAAAGTGAAAAATGAAATAATACTGGGTAAGCATGCGATTTCACACTAAAAAAATATGACAGTGGGCTGCACTGGAATGAAAGAAAGGCGTGTAGAAAATTTCATCTCAATCGGATGGGCCGTTCGCGAGCGCACACAGGACATACGGACATACAGACATACAGACAGACAGACAGACAGACAGACAGACAGACAGACGGAGATCGCAATTTATATATAAGACTAGCTGACCCGGCCCAGCTTCGCCCAGTCCCTGGTGGGGAGCATCTCATTTAATTCATATAAGTAGTCATATAAGTTCTCGTTCCCGTTACCGACTATCTGTCTGTCTGTCTGTCTGTCTGACCCGGCCCGGCATCGCCCAGCTCCTGGTGTGGAGCATCTCATTTAATTCATATAAGTAGTCATATAAGTTCCCGTTCCCGACTGTCTATCTGTCTGTCTGTCTGTCTGTCTATCTGTCTGTCTCTCCCTCCCTCTCTGTCTGTCTGTCTGTCTGTCTGCCTGTCTGTTTAATCATTTATTGGTTGCAGTTAGAACAACCTAGATAAACGAAGATCAACTTACAAAAAGCATTAGAAAGAGCACTTGAAAGGTCTTTACATCTTCCCCAACAATTAACTTGGGTAAATGGAGCGGCGGCGGCAGCAGCAGCAGAAGAAGAAAAAGGAGGAGTAGGAGCTGGGAGGAGGAAGAGGGGGGAGGAGGGAGGAAGAGATAGGCGGAGAGAGGAGGAGGAACAACGAACAGACTTTATTTTCAAAGGGTAACAAATTGGGCACGCAGGCCCGTCTTACATTCGGCCCTTCCAATCATTCATCTTTCTTTCATCAACAGTGCATAGGAAAAAAAACATTGTCACATGAATTTTGTAAACATAAACAATGCATATTACTATGTTATGAGACACATCCACCACCCACCCACACATCCCCCATTCACTCCAACTTCCCCACCCAACCACACACACATACAATACATTCCTCAACCCATCCACCACATCCCTACACCTACACATCTCCACACCCACACACACCTCTCACCCACGACACATCCCATCCACCCACACCCCAAGCACACATACATTCTTCTTCTTCTTCTTCGTTCATCCGGAGTTTTTTTTTTTCGGATGTGATTGCGTTGTGCCTGTTTACAGCAGAGCTGCGTTCTTGCGCCGTTAGGCCGACACATCCGACTTCTGCGGGCATTTGTTGACCGGGTTAACCTTCCCGGGGACACATACATTCAATAACCCACACATCCCCCACCTACACACATCTCCCCACCCACTCACATATCCTTTACCCGTCCCATTTCCCACCAACAATCACTCACTCAATATCCTCCTCCACCCACTCACCTCCAACCACCCAACCAAACACACATTCCTCAGCCACACACATGTCTCCCCGTCAACTCACATATTCCGCACCTACCCACACACAAATTCCGCACTCACCCACATAATCTCCCATCTCCCCCAGCCCACTCGCAGATCCCGAGCCCTCACCTACAAACATCCCCCACCATCTCCTAACCTGCACACACTCACCCACCCACATATCCTCTACCCATCCACACATCCTCTACCCACCCATCCCCCAACCAAACATCCCTTAACCACACACCCTTACTCATATACAATCACCCACCCACACATCCTCTACCCAACCACACATCATCCACCCAACCACACATCCTCCATCCACCCATTCCCGGAGCCACACATCCCTTAACCACACACCCCTACCCATATACACACACATCCCCACCCACGCACAATCTCCCCACCCATACAAACATCCCTCACACACATCCCCACCCACCAACACATTCCCCATTCACAAACACACACCTCCCATCCACGCACACACAACCCATACATTCATCCCCTCACTCATCCCTAGACACACGTACTTATCCCTCAACCACTAACACTCACACATCCCTTACCCACTCATCAACACATACATCTCCTATCTACCCACCCACACTCACACATCCCAACCACCCATCTAAGCACACATCCCCCACCCTCACACACATCCTTCACCCACCCACATACCCAACCACACCTTCACCCACCCACACAAACATTATTTAACCACACCCAGCTCCCCTCCCACACAATACCACACCCACACACATCCCAAAGACACATCCCTCACCCACAGACACATCTATCCACACATCTCCTACCCATCCACACATCCCCCAACTACAATCACCCTCACTACCCACACATACATCCTTAATTCAGCCACACACACCCCACCCAGTCAGACATAGCCCCCACCCACACACACATCTCCAAATCCATCACCCACACCCATCACGCACCCCTCCCCCAACCCACACCCCCCACACACAACCCCCACACACATTCACCCACACATCTCTCACCCACACACACTCCCTACCCATCCACCCAAACATCCCACACCCATACACATCCCTCACCCACACACACATCCCCAAACCCACAACACCCCCACCTGCACACATCTCCCACCCACCACATATCCCCACACCCACATCTTACCACCCACACATATACCCCCACCCATCCCATAACCCACCATCAATCATCCACCAACATATCCTCCTCCACCCACTCACCCACAACCACCTACACAAACACACATCCCCACCCACAAACACATCTCCCCATACACCCATACATCTCGCACGCACCCACACACACTCCCCCACCCACCCACCCACACAAACCCACCCCTCCCACCAACACAAACCCACCCCTCCCACCCACACATCCTGAGCCCACCCACACACATCACGAATCCACCCACACACACATCCCCCGATCCCCAACCTACTATTATGATCAAACTCCCACACTTTACACACACATACAGTGACGATTGTCGTGAGCATTGTCGCAAAATTGTAAAGAAAATGGAGAAAAATTGTACATATACATTTTGTAACTTAAAAATTAGTGATGCAATTCAACTCTCTCTCTCTCTCTCTCTCTCTCTCTCTCTCTCTCTCTCTCTCTCTCTCTCTCTCTCTCTCTCTCTCTCTCTCTCTCTCTCTCTCTCTCTCTCACTAACGCTCTCACTCACATTACAATAATGTTATATTATACATGATAAAATCAAGTGTCATACATACAAAATGATAATGTGAAAGATGAAAATACACAAAAAATATGGAATGGCATGTTACAGGACATGCGAGCACTGAATTCTCTCTCTCTCTCTCTCTCTCTCTCTCTCTCTCTCTCTCTCTCTCTCTCTCTCTCTCTCTCTCTCTCTCTTACACAGGCACACACACATTCCCCACACACACACACACACACACACACACACACACACACACACACATATCCCTCACATACACATCCATACATACATCCTCACATCTAGACAAATACTTGATGCCTCACATGATCACTGAAGCTAATAAGAACAAACTCCCACACTTTACACACAATTGAGACACTGACGATTGTCGTGAGAATTCTCGCAATTGCAAGAAGTGGAGAAAAAATTGTACATATACATTATGTAGCGTAAAAATTAGTGATGCAATTCAACTCTTTTTTTTTCTCTCCCCTCTCTCTCTCTCTCTCTCTCTCTCTCTCTCTCTCTCTCTCTCTCTCTCTCTCTCTCTCTCTTGCGCTCTCTTTACATACACACACTCTCACACTCATTCACTCTCTCTCTCTTACTTACACTCACTAACTCTCTCACTTGCTTTACAGTAATTTACATGAATTCATTTTATGCATGTTAAACTCAAGTGCATCAAAATGATAATATGAAAAAAATGAGAATACATAAAACATATGGATCAGCATGTTAGATGACATGCGTGCGCTCAACTCTCTCTCTCTCTCTCTCTCTCTCTCTCTCTCTCTCTCTCTTCTCTCTCACACACATGTACATACACACATCCACACACATCATACCCACGCAATACACACACCTGCACACATCCATATACTTACTCACACGTACTCACATAACTCCCGAATATACACTCCCTCGCATACACTGCATGCATGCACACTTACACATACAAAGATATACAATACATACACGAGCACACACACACACACACACTCATCCATACACACATACATACACGCACATGCATATAAACGCATATAAACACATGAACGCACACTTTAACACACGTACAGACATACACACAGAGTCACACACAGATACACACATATACACACATATACACCCATACACACATCCAGATATGCACACACATACATTACACTTTCTCATGCACTCTCTCATTTACCCACGCTCTCTCTTTTACCCACTCACTCGCTCTCACACTCACTCATTCGTGCACATACACGCATACCCACAAATTCTCTCTCACTCACTCACGCTCCCTTACTCACTCATTTACTCGATGACTCTCTAACTCATACTCACTCACTAACTTTCACACTATCACACAGACAGGCAGACACACAACACACCCACTCTCTCAGATTCACTAATTCTCTAACTAAATCTCTCACACATATGTCCACACACTCACTCACTTTTACACTCACTCAGGCACACGCGCATGCATACTCTCTCACTCTCTCTATCATACTAATTCTTCCACTCACACTCTTTCTCACTCACTCTCTCACCCACTGTCTCGTTCACACACATACAGTGAAGAATGATAGTGGAAAAATGATACTAGTAGGTGACTTATGGAGGCATATAGTCGGTATGAAGTAAGTATTGAAAGAGTTTTCGGTTGAATGTGTAGGGACTCATTGGTGTTTTCAGTTCTGTTGGAAGGCTATTCCACAAGTGAGCACCAGAATATGCGATACAAGTTTTGTATAAGTCCAATCTAGGCTTAGGAAGCTGTAATAAATTTAAGCGCTTACTGTTCATTGCATTCGATTGAATTAACGGTAGAAGATACTCTGGGGTATTTTCAGATATAATTTTATTCACTAATTTGGCTTTGTTAAAAAGGAAGCGCTTTTGAAGTGGTAGAAGTCTTAGATGGCTGTATAATTTATTACTTTCAACGTGCTTTATGCTAGAAACTAGACGTATAGCGCGGTTTTGAAGCGAACACAATCGTTTCATATTAGATTTAGGGCAGCCATCCCAGACTGTGGAACAATAATCGAGAGGTGATTGGATATAGGATGCATAGAATATTTTACGTGTGCTTTCATCCAAAAAGTGTTGAATTTTAGCAAGTTGGTAAACTTTTTGTGCTATTCTCTTGGTAAGGGCATGAACATGAGGGCTCCAGTTTAAATGTCTGTCAATTAAACGACCTAATGTTTTATGTTCATTTACATTAATTATAGGTAACGTGTCCACGTGGAGCTCGAGCGGTGTCCCAGTTATGGCTAGGGTCTGTAGTTTTTGTCTGGTCGTTATTAGCATGGAATTGGTTTTGTCGATGTTAATTAACATGCGATTTTCATTGCTCCATCTACTAAGATTGTCAAGATCGTTTTGTAAAGAGCTCTCTAAGTCACAAAGGCTCTCTTGACTTGTGTAAATAGTGCAGTCATCCGCAAATAGATCACACGAAGTATTGAGGTATAAAGGAAGATCGTTAATATACACTGCAAAAAGCAGCGGACCTAGTATTGAGCCCTGAGGCACCCCAAAATTAAGTTGTGTGGGTCTTGATAGACAGTTATTGAAGGACACTACTTGTTGTCTGTCTGATAAAAATGACGTAATTAGGTCCACCATATTGGTGCCAGTCTTCATGTGTTTTAATTTTCTAATTAAAATATCATGATCTACCATATCAACGGCCTTTTTAAAGTCTACAAATACTGCTCCACAAATGTTGCCATTGTTGATACAAAGATGCCAGTTATCGGTCGTTTTTGTAAGGGCACTATGGCAAGAATATTTAGGTCGAAACCCAGATTGACTGTCAATTATTAGATCGTTGTTAATTAAATGATGTAGTGTTATTTTATGCATGTGTTTTTCTAATGGCTTTGATAGCGACGATAGTAAGGAAATAGGTCTATAATTACCCAAGACGCTAATATCAGTTGAACCATTTTTAAGTAGAGGATACACTTTAGCAACTTTAAAGGCAGATGGAAAGTAGTTTTTGGATAGGCACTGGTTATATATGAACGTTAAGGACTCACTAATAATAGGTGCAGCACACCGAAGAATTCTATTACTGATACCATCTAGGCCTTCTGAATTTGTTGCTTTGAGATTCGAGAGATATTTATATACTTCTGCAACAGACATCAAGGGAATCTCAGGGGGAATATTTCTAGAGCACTTCCCTTCACAGAATGATGACAGTGAACTTAAATTACATACTGAGTCTGGTATTGAGGACTTTAGATTCTCTATTTCTGATTGAAAGAAGTAACTGAAATCCTCGCATGTTATAGAGTTTGGTATTGCTGACTCTGAAGTGGGTGGAGTAGGAGTAGGGAGGAATAGGAGGAAGGAGGAGGAGGAGAAAGAGGGAGGAGGAGGGAGAGGGAGGAGGGGGAGGGGAAGAGGAAGAGGGTAGAAGGAGGAGGAAGGGAGAGGAGGAGGAGGATTTTAACGCATATGCCTGTACATAACTGCAGCGAAAAGGTGGGAGGAGTAGGAGTAGGGAGGAATAGGAGGGAGGAGGAGGGATTAAGAGGAGGAGAGAGGAGGAGGGATGAGGAGGGAGGAGGAGGAAAGAGGAGGGAGGAGGAGGGAGGAGGTAGAGGTAGGAGGAGGAGAGAGGAGGAGGAGAGAAGAAGAGGAGGGAGGAGGAGGAGGGAGGAGGGAGGAGGGGGAGAAGAGAGGAGGAGGAGGGAGGAAGAGGGAGGAGGAGGTGGGAAGGATGGAGGAGGGAGGAGGAGGAAGAAGAGAGGAGTAGAAGCGAGGAGGAGGGAGGAGGAGGAGGGAGGAAGGAGGAGGGAGGAGGGGAGGAGGAGTAGGGAGGAGGAGGAAGAGGGATGAAGAGGGAAGAGGAGGGAGGAGGAAGAGGGAGGAGGAAGGAGGAGGGAGCATGAGGGAGGAGAAGAACGCAGGATGAGGGGGAGGAGGAGGAGGGAGGAGGAGAGGGAGAAGGAGGGAGATAGAGGAGGAGGGAGGAGGAGGGAGGAGGGGAGGACGTAGGAGGAGGAGGAGGAGAAGGGAGGAGGAAGGAAGCGGAGTGATTAGGAGGAGGGAGGAGGGCGAGGAGGTAGGAGGAGGAAGAGGGAGGAGGAGGAGGAAGGAGAAGGAGGAGAAGGAGGGAGGAGAAGAACGCAGGAGGAGGGGAGGAGGAGGAGGGAGGAGGAGGAAGAGGGAGGAGGAGGAGGGATGTGGAGGGAGGAGGAGGGAGGAGGTAGAGGGAGGAGGAGGGAGGAGGAGAGAGGATGAGGAGGGAGGAAGAGAAGGGAGGAGGAGGGATGAGGAGGAGGGAGGAGGAGAGGGAGGAGGAGGAGGGAGGAAGGGGAGGAGGGAGGAGGAGGGATGAGGGGGAGGACGTAGAATTAGAAGGAGGGAGGAGGAGGGAGTGCTAGGAGGTAGGAGGAGAAGGGAGGAGGAAGGAAGAGGAGTGATTAGGAGGAGGGCGAGGAGGTAGGAAGAAGAGGGAGGAGGAGGGAGGAGGAGGAGAAGGAGAAAGAGGGAGGAGGAGGAGGGAGAGGGAGGAGTGGGAGGGGAAGAGGAAGAGGGTAGAAGGAGGAGGAGGGGAGAGGAGGAGGAGGATTTTAACGCATATGCCTGTACATAACTGCAGCGAAAAGGTGGGTCTGCCTATCTATCTGACCCGGCGTGGCTTCGCCCAGCTCCAGGCGGGTAGCGTCTCATTAAATTCATACAACAACAAAAGTAACTTAAAATAATGTCCTTCCACACACCATCCATTATTTTTAATGAAAAATTCTTTCTAATCACCTGCATGACTACAGTAACTTCTTAAGCATAAAAAAGATGAGTTACAATGTTATGCATTGTGCATTATTTTTATGAAAACTTTGAAAATGCCTTAAAGATTGTATCATTATTTATTATAACTCATATGCCGGTACATAACTATGGACAAAGAGTTTATAAATCTTTGAAAACGATGCAACAATATGACTATAAGTTATACAGAAAAGTTATTAAAAGTTATGCCCCTTGAAATAACTTTTACAGAGTTAGGTCCCCTCGCTGTATATAAATTCTAATGAAAAATTGAAAATTAAATAATATTCAGTAAGCAGCCGATTTCACACTAAAAAATATAACAGTTGGCTGCGCTGGAATGAAAGGAAGACGTGTAGAAAATTTCATCTCAATCGGATGGGCCGTTCGCGAGCGCATAAAGGACATACGGACATACAGACAGACGGAGATCGCTTTTTATATATAAGATTCAAATAGGTTACTAGTTCTTAATTTCCTCTCTGTTTCCCTGGCTAGGAATACAAGGGTTGCATTGTTCAAAGTTTGTCTTTTCAAATGTATTGTAACAAACGCCAAACTACAGCATGGGGGTGTGCACGCACATGGTTCACGAGCAGAGCAAACAAAGGTAATATGTTTCAGAGGAAAGTCTAACCAAATTACACAGAAGATTGTACGACGAGATTCGCAAAGGGCCATTTGTTGACGATGTGTCAGGCTCGACTTTCGTGGGTACGTGACTTTGGGGTGCCATCTTCTTGTGTTTTTGTTGTTTTATTTGTTTTCTTCTTTTCTTATTTTGGTTACGTTGCCGTCTAATGGATTTGGTCGAATAAGGGAATCTTCTTCTTCTTCTTCTTCTTCTTCTTCTTCTTCTTCTTCTTCTTCTTCTTCTTCTTCTTCTTCTTCTTCTTCTTCTTCTTCTTCTTCTTCTTCTTCTTCTTCTTCTTCTTCTTCTTCTTCTTCTACTTCTTCTTCTTCTTCACCTTCTTCTTATTATTATTCTTCTTTCTCTTCCTCTACTTCTTGATCTTATTGTTGGTTTTTGTTCTCTCTTTGTTCTTCTTTCGCTTCTTTTTCTTGTTCTTCTTCTTGTTCTTCTTGTTCTTGTTCTTCTTCTTTATTGTTACTATTTCCTGCTTCATGATCTTGGCATGCTGTTTACTGCAGTCAAAATCTATTCATCTATGTTGACCCCATCTCTCTCTCTCTCTCTCTCTCTCTCTCTCTCTCTCTCTCTCTCTCACACACACACACACACACACATATAAACAACAACAGTCTATGTTGAACTGTGTTTATTGATTTCAAGAAAGCATTTGATATGATAGATCATGTTATTTTAATTAAAAACCTTTAGACAATGAAAATTGGCCTTAATGCAGTCACTCTAATATCATCTTTTCTATCAAACAGAAAGCAAGTAGTATCACATAATAAATCTCTGTCTCAAACCACTACCTTCAATATTGGAGTACCGCAAGGCTCTATTCTTGGCCCTCTATTATTTGCCATATATATTAACGATCTACCTTTGCATCTTTCGTCGTCCTGCGATCTATTTGCAGATGACTGTACAGTGTACACAAACGCTGAAAACTGTATTTTACTGGAGTCGTCTTTACAACAAAAATTAAATAATGTAGTTAGGTGGAGCTATTCAAACCGTATGCAAATTAACATCACTAAAACAAAAGCAATGTTATTAACCAGACAGAGACTTCAAACTCTAAGCTCACACACATCACTTCAACTTCACATCGATAACATGCCAGTAGAAAGTGTAATTGAGCACAAAACGTTAGGCCTAATCATTGATAGAAACCTAACCTTTAATTCCCACGTTCAAGCGCTCATTAAACAAACAGCGAAAAAAGTCTACCAACTCGCCAAAATTAAAAAGTTCCTTGATGAGGACACAAGGAAACTATTCTATACTTCTCACATACAGACACACTTTGACTACTGCTCTACAATCTGGGACGGTTGTTCTAATTCAAACACCAAGCGACTTTACTCACTCCAGAAACGGGCCATGAGTCTAATTTATAGCACAAATTTATCTGACAATCCTAGACTGTATAAACGCCTTCAGTTACTACCATTCCGCAAACGCCTGCTTTTCAAAAAAGCTAAACTAATTCACAAAATCCTGCATCGGAATGCCCCAAATTACCTTTGGCCATTGTTTAAATATAATGCTAGACACAGTAAACGTTTAAATATACTACACATTCCGAAGCCTAAGATTGACTTATATAAAACAAGCTTAACGTACTCTGCAGCTCAGCTGTGGAACAATCTTCCACAAGAAATCAAAGACATCACCAATCCCTATTCATATAATCGCAAATTATTCGAACACTATCTCAATACGGATTACCTTCCCCCTTAATAATAGAGATAATAATAATAACAACAACAAAACCCTAGTATAACAGCCAGTCCCCTTTTTGTAGGCCAGTATATTCCACATGGCTAATAACAAGTGTCAGACCATTATCTAATATTACTGTGTCGTGTAGTTTTGATGTTCGCATTTTGCCCATGCCTTTATAATGCATATCTTTTATATTGTTGCTGTTCTTTGTTAGCCTTGAATGATGTGTGAATGAAATAATGTATGAAAGAGAGTGATAGAAGGGCAGAATGTTAGACGGGCTTGCGTGCCCAATTCTTAACCCTTTGAAAATAAAGTTTGTTCGTTCGTTCGTTCGTTCTCTCTCTCTCTCTCTCTCTCTCTCTCTCTCTCTCTCTCTCTCTCTCTCTCTCTCTCTCTCTCTTTCTTTCTTTGACTATCTGTCTGTGTTTCTCTCTCTTTCTTTCTCTCTCTTTCTCTCTCTCTTTCTCTCTCTCTCTCTCACGCGCTCTTCCTCTCTCTCTTTCTCTCTCTCTCTCTCTCTCTCTCTCTCTCTCTCTCTCTCTCTCTCTCTCTCTCTCTCTCTCTATCTCTCTCTACCGGTGTCCTGTTTGCAATCTACGATATCCACATCATTGTTCTCTAACCCCGTTCCACCACAAATATACTCATCATATAATCTCCTTTTCTCTCTCACACCACATGCATCTTCACAACGACCACGCCATCGTGTTCTGCATCATATTGCAAGGATAATATTGTATGTGTGTTGATATAGTTGTGGTGCTCCTGGTTCAACAATGACGCATTTGTCCTATGAATGTATTGCGCATGTCACAACAACTCATATAAAGTCAATACTAACTGAACATTCACAAGCATCTCACACAGATATTCTATTTTATTTACACCTGTTGTTGGCAACTCTTGAAGAAAATTGAAAGTCTGCCATTGATCGCTTTGATTAAATAAAGATATTAAACGACTTTTAAGATGTTTGCTTTCCTTGAGAACTATTCTATGGGGGTTTTTTAAGGTAAATACACCAGCTCTTAGAATTTAGTAGGACAAATGAGTCACGGAATTTTGAGTCAGATAACTGAATCTGGGAATGATGACGCAACAAAAGAAATGTTTGCAGTCAGTCACTGAAAGGTTGACTTGCTTGGGTCTGAAAGCCAGATTACATTAACATTCCATAATAGCTCCTAGTGATAGTTGTGGAAATATAATATAGCTTCTTCTTCTTCTTCTTCTTCTTCTTCTTCTTCTTCTTCTTCTTCTACTTCTTTTTCTACTTCTTCTTCTTCTTCTTCTTCTTCTTCTTCTTCTTCTTCTTCTTCTTCTTCTTCTTCTTCTTCTTCTTCTTCTTCTTCTTCTTCTTCTTCTTCTTCTTCTTCTTCTTCTTCTTCTGCTGCTGCTGCCGCTGCCGCTGCTAGTACGGCTACAGCCATTACTAATATTACAGCTACTACTACCATTACTGCTGATACTACTATTACTGCTGTTACTAGTAGTACTACCACTACTTCTACTCCTAGTACTACTTCTTCTTCGTCTTCATTCTACTACTACTACTACTACTACTACTACTACTACTACTACTACTACTACTACTACTACTACTACTACTACTACTACTACTACTACTACTACTACTACTATTACTACTATTACTACTATCACTACTACCGCTACTGCTACTATTACTCCTACTACTACTGCTACTGCTGCTGCTGCTGTATGATGAGTATTTTTACATCTACGTTAGTTGCACGTGTTCTGTTTATTATATGGTAATGTTACATTTAGTAATTAAATAAAGTAAACCAATGAGCAAGTCCTGAAAGGAGCAAATGAAAACCGTAAACTGATTAGAGAAATTAGACAGTCAAGAATTTTTAGCACGTTATGAGAAGAAATAAACTAGAGAACTTGGTGACAACTGGCAAGATTAAGGGGAAATTACAAAGGGAAGACAGAGAGGTAAATATATGGATGGCTAGGCCACGTGACATAATCGAGACAAAAAGACAGACCTGATCCACGACTCTGGTGACCGTGTGAGATGGTGAAACATGACCGCAGACGCTTATCGACATGACACATAATGATGAAAGTAAGATTCTTGAGGTGTAGATGACATCTGTTGCTAGCACCCATATTTGTATAGACCAACCGGTACTCGTGCCGTCATGTGATCATTATCATGCCGGCCGCTTTTATTTCCTGAGACATTTCCTGTTGTAGTCTGCATCGACCTGGGCGCTCAGATCAGTATTACAATTCCTGGGACTTCGAACCCAGATCGTCGGGGCGGTAGGCTAGCGCGATGGCCACTATACTACCGAGTCATGTTCTCATAATCATCAAAATCCCATTTTTTTTTAAAAAACTGGTATGGTTGAACCAGATAGTTTTTTTTTTTTTAATTCATCTCCTTCCTTTCTCTTACGCGGGGATGCCATTAGTATTGGGACTCTTCGCTGACTGTTGAAAATGAGGACGAAGCATGCGTGGGAATGTCCCTAGTGCTGTGATGTCGTTTCATGACTCATCTCATCTAAACTAAACTCAGCTTGAGGGGAGTGCCTTTAGTATTAAGACTCTTCGTTGGCTGTTGAAGATGAGGACTAAGCACTTATGGTAGTGCCCCGAGTGTTGTGATGTCGGTTCTTGATTCAACTCAACTCAACTCATCTCAACTCAACTCATCTCAACTCAATTCATCTCAATTCAATTCATCTCAATTCAACTCAACTCATCTCATCTCAACTCAACTCAACTCAACTCAACTCAAATCAACTCAACTCAACGCAACTCAACTCAACTCAACTCACCTCGGGTGAAGGGCATCACACCTAGTCATGCACCTCTAAGGTCAGCGTGTCAGACTTCAGCATACATCTGTGTCTGGTTTACTTTCTCTAGACAGATTCCATCCCAGGTCACGGGCTCTACGAGGATCGGTCAATAAGTAATGCCTCTTATTTTTTTTTTTTTTATTTATGTAAATACTTTATCGGTGTGCAATTTATTCATTTAGCGGGATTACTTAAACACTCTTCTGCTCTGTGTATCCTACCAACCTGTTTCACTCACAGGTTGCGCAACAGTAACGGTTTAAACATGGTCACCAAAAAATTCGGTTAAAGCAACGCAATGTCATAGAATTTCTCGATGCTGAATGCAAGACCCCGATTCGCATCCACGAACGTTTCAGTATTGTTTATGAAGATTCAACAGTGGATGTTAGTACTGCCTGACGTGTACGTCGTTGTGACGAAGCTGAAGTAGGTCAGTCCTCACTGACTGACGCAACGCGGGATGGCCGCCCGTTAACTGCATTGACTCCACACAACATTCATCGAGAGGAGACCTCCATG
Organism: Cepaea hortensis; assembly: GCA_963921405.1. Classification (NCBI taxonomy): domain Eukaryota; kingdom Metazoa; phylum Mollusca; class Gastropoda; order Stylommatophora; family Helicidae; genus Cepaea; species Cepaea hortensis. The sequence goes on from OY992876.1 coordinate 440,580,403, forward strand.
CACAAACCTTTGAATAACACAGGTCTGTAATGCTGATCTGGGCACTGCCTTTACTAAAGGGCAACACGGAACATGGTTCATCCAGTGTTACCTGACATTCACCACGAATGATGTCATCAACTCGATTAATGTTGTGTGGAGTCAATGCGGTTAACGGACGGCCAGTTCGCTTTGCGTCAGCCAGTGAGGACTGACCTTCTTCAGCTTCGTCGCAATGACTTAGACAACGTCGGACAGTGCTGACATCCACTGTTGAATCTCCTTAAACAATACTCAAACGTTCGTGGATGTGAATCGGGGTCTCGTCTTCAACATTGAGGAATTCTGTGACATTACGTTGCTTTAATTCAACTTTTTTGGTGGCCATTTTTAAATCTTTACTGTTGCGCAACCTGTGACTGAAACAGGTTGGTGGTGATATACATTGCAGACAAGTGTTTTAGGAATCCCGCTAAATTAATCAATTGCAAGCTAATAAAGTATTTGCATAGATAAAAATAAGAGGCATTACTTATTGACCGTCCCTCGTATATACACGTGGATAGGTTTACAATTTGCCATGTTAGCGGTTTACAGCCTACTCTTTGCAATATCAGCTGCCTTGGAATGTCTAATGTGCACATCTAGCAAAGGTACCTTCTGATTTTCGCCCTTATTCGTGTAGGCTAGGAATCTGATCTTATTACACAGGACATCAGGGATGCGTGTGATGTCATTAAATACCAATGGTTCCTGTGAATTATTTTTTTTCAATTAAAATTATTTCCTTTGTTTGAGTCATCCATTTCTAACTTTTGATATTAGTTATAAAAAGTCGCAGTCATTCAGAAAACATAATAAATAAACAGCCACAAAAACAACAACACCGACAAGAAAGTACATAATTATTAAAATAGCAATAATCGATATGAAGTTCAGGTTGCCGGCCACGTTTCTCCTCAACAATCTATCCCCGCCCGGGTAATGATTCCGCTTTCCGTCTAAATGTCCCGTTGCCATGGCAATCTTTGCCTGCTCTCAGCTGCAGCCAATGAAATCCGATTTAGAAATGGGGGAAACATAGATTTACAAAGTATCACGTGATAGTGTTTACAAGATGAACGCGTTGGTTATTTCGTAGGAACATGGACGTTTTTGGGAGATAATGGATGATGGTTCAGTTTGGTTTTCCTTAATTTTATTTAGCTGTTAAATGTTTGGTGAGTATTAATTATTTGTGTCGTTTACTCGTCGCAAAGCTCCCCTTTTCCTGTTTTATTTATTCAATATTCTGTTCATCTCTCCTAGGTCGGTTTTATGGGATGTAGATATATATATATATATAATTATTATTATACGTTGTACATAGGCTAGCTTTCTTTTTGTATACAACGTTTAATATACATCATTTTTTAAACTATATTGATATTTATTGACAAGATAAAATCCCCAATACAATTATTGGAAAGATCGAGTTGCGTGACGGTTTGTTCCATGCTCTGATTTCATAAACTTGATGGATAGGTCGCATTAGGAGGATGGACGATGGTTGAAAACCACAGAGCATCTTTTTTGGTGAATTACAGACGGGTAGGAGATCTCGGGGTCGGCTTCTGCTACGATACAAAGATGTGTGTAAGCGGGACATTATTGACACAGGCACTCTGGGAGCCAATCGCCGCTGATCGCATTGCATAGAGGGATAAGATCAGAAATGGAATAGAGAAGAGGGAAATGATCAGAAATGGAATAGAGGAAAAGGAACTAATAATTGCAAATAGGTCACACACTGAGCGTGTGAAACGTCAGATGGTGCGTGATGATGGAAATGACCATGTGTTCACATGCGTCCATTGTGGATGAAAAGTTACTCCGCAAATTAGTATGTTTAATCACATTCGCTACCGCCATGGGTTGTAGTTACGCGTATTATGCCTTGCTCGAAGCACAATATAATAACATACTATCGTCTGTCATGGCAAGGTGCCAGTATAAGGATGTATACATAATGAGATTATGTCTATCATATAGTTGTAAATACTGATTAACATATAGTATATATCGTTTCTTCGGTTATGTGATGAGAAGATAGGCATTGGAGAACATCGTGACAACTGGAAAGATTGAGGGGAAGAGAGGCAGAGGTAGACCAAGAGAAATTATGCTGGATGGATTGAGACGGTGGCATGGATGATTATCAGCAGCAGAGTTGATCAAGAAAACCAAAGACCGAGATCTGTGGGGTGCCATGAACGCCTACGCCAGCTGGCAGGGCACATGATGATGATGATATATCGTTAAGTATTCATTTTGTAGATAATGAGGCTGTATATGTTAATGTATACAGTATGTTGAATTAAGTTATGTCTATCATATAGTTGTGAATTGTTATACTGATTGGCATATGTTATATTTCCTTAGGTGTTTATTTTGTTTAAATAATACATCGACTTAACTCTTTTATGTTATATTATTTATAATGTGTGTCTACCATATAGTTATGAATGTCATGTTAAACATCATATAATCAATTACTCATGTCTACATAATTTCGCGCAGATATCGTTTTCACAATGTATGTTATATTAATCTATAATGTATGTTTAATGAAGTTTTCTCAACCATTCAGTTGTGAAAGTTCACACTGACTATCTGTGACAGTTCACACTGACCATCGGTGACAGTTTACACTAGGGGTGTACCGGATTTCGGCTCCGGCTCCGGCAAATCCGGAATCCGGCCATTTTTACAAATCCGGCTTCGGCTCCGGCTCCGGCCGGATCTCACTTCATAAATCCGGCCAAATCCGGCTACGGCCGGATTTCAAAAATTTGAATCCGGTACAACCCTAAACAGTACTGAAAACACTCATGGCTTTCCTCCAGAAAGAAGGTAGCGATGCTGGGATCAAAACTATGAAAGCAGCCCTGCTTGAAGCTGTTAGCAGCAGATTTGCGGACATGGAATCCAACAGTATTTACACCTGTGCCACACTACTGGATCCTCGATTCAAGCTGTGCTTCTTCTCCGAACGTGGTAGAAGTGATGCACGAGCCCATCTGCTGTTAGCAGCTAACTCCATTATTGATTCAGCAAACACAGTCAGTCCACAGGATCCATAAGCTACTAGTAGTAGTAGTAGTACTAGTGTTTTGACTTCTGTGAGCACTGCCACATAGTACGAGTCCAGCCTATGGAGCTGTTTTGACACAATTGTCGAGGAAAATCCCACCACAGATCGTTCTGCAAGTGCCGAAGGCAACAGCATTAACACTGAGGTGACACAGTACCTGTCAGAGCCACTTCAAACTCGACAATCAGATCCAGTTTCATGGTGGCATGCCAATAAGCAAAGATTTCCAAGTATGGCTAGACTAGCGCAGGCATTTCTTGCACCACCACCTACAAGTGTGCCATCGGAAAGGCTGTTCAGTACTGCAGGAGACATTATCACTGACCAAGGTAGTAGCCTTTTACCACAAAATGTGGAGACGTTGATTTTCCTGAAATACAACTCGTCCCTTCTTGACTCTGAGAGTTCAACTTCACAGCCATAATGAAGACTGACTGACTGAAATAGTGAAATTACTGAATGAATGTATTTCAATAAATTCAATCTGTTCAATGTACTGTTGTTGTGAGTTGTAACTGAGCTGCCAATTTGCCAACTGAAAACAATGTGAAAACTAAAAACTGAAAACTAAAAATTAAAATTACTAAATTAGCATTATGTGCTAATGTATTATGTTTCATCTTGAACTTATGGAACTTAATATTACTTAATTACTTATTCTAATGTAAATGTAATTATTTTACATTCAAATGATTTAATATGAGTATATGTCATCATTGTCATGTCTATAGTAATGAACTGCAGTAATGAACAGTCGAGTGACTCCACTCACCTAAGTCAAGTGATGTAGTAAGTTATTTTATTTTTATCTTTTTATTTGTAAATCCGGCTCCGGCCGGATCTCACTTTATAAATCCGGCCAAATCCTGCTCCGGCCGGATCTCACTTCATAAATCCGGCCAAATCCAGATCCGGCCGAATTTAAAAAATTTGAATCCGGTACAGCCCTAGTTTACACTGACCATCTGTGACAGTTCACACTGACCATCTGTGACAGTTCACACTGACCATCTGTGACAGTTTACATTGACCATCTGTGACAGTTCACACTGACCATCTGTGACAGATCACACTGACCATCTGTGACAGTTCACACTGACCATCTGTGACAGTTTACACAGACATCTGTGACAGTTTACACTGACCATCTGTGACAGTTTATACAGATCATCTGTGACAGTTCACACTGACTATCTGTGACAGTTTACACTGACCATCTGTGACAGTTTACACTGACCATCTGTGACAGTTTACACAGACATCTGTGACAGTTTATACAGATCATCTGTGACAGTTTACACTGAACATCTGTGACAGTTTACACTGACCATCTGTGACAGTTTACACTGACCATCTGTAACAGTTTATACAGATCATCTGTGACAGTTTACACTGACCATCTGTGACAGTTTATACAGATCATCTGTGACAGTTTACACTGACCATCTGTGACAGTTTATACAGATCATCTGTGACAGTTTACACTGACCATCTGTGACAGTTTACACTGACCATCTGTGACAGTTTATACAGATCATCTGTGACAGTTTACACTGACCATCTCTGACAGTTTATACAGATCATCTGTGACGGTTTATACTGACCATCTGTGACAGTTCAAACTGACCATCTGTGACAGTTTACCTGACCATCTGTGACAGTTCACACTGACCATCTGTGACAGTTTATCTGACCATCTGTGACAGTTCACACTGACCATCTGTGACAGTTTACACTGACCATCTGTGACAGTTTATACTGATCATCTGTGACAGTTCACACTGACCATCTGTGACAGTTCACACTAACCATCTGTGACAGTTTACCTGACCATCTGTGACAGTTCACACTGACCATCTGTGACAGTTTACCTGACCATCTGTGACAGTTTACACTGACCATCTGTGACAGTTTATACAGATCATCTGTGACAGTTCACACTGACCATCTGTGACAGTTTACACTGACCATCTGTGACAGTTTACACTGACCATCTGTGACATTTCACACTGGCCATCTGTGACAGTTCACACTGACCATCTGTGACAGTTTATACAGATCATCTGTGACAGTTCACAATGACCATCTGTGACAGTTTATGCAGATCATCTGTGACAGTTTACACTGACCATCTGTGACAGTTCACTCTGACCATCTGTGACAGTTTATTCAGATCATCTGTGACAGTTTACACTGACCATCTGTGACAGTTCACACTGACCATCTGTGACAGTTTATACAGATCATCTGTGACAGTTCACACTGACTATCTGTGACAGTTCACACTGACCATCTGTGACAGTTTACACTCACCATCTGTGACAGTTCACACTGACCATCTGTGACAGTTCACACTGACCATCTGTGACAGTTTATACAGATCATCTGTGACATTTCACACTGACCATCTGTGACAGTTTATGCAGATCATCTGTGACAGTTCAAACTGACCATTTGTGACAGTTTACACTGACCATCTGTGACAGTTCACACTGACCATCTGTGACAGTTCACACTGACCATCTGTGACAGTTCACACTGACCATCTGTGACAGTTTATACAGATCATCTGTGACAGTTCACAATGACTATCTGTGACAGTTCACACTGACCATCTGTGACAGTTTATACCGACCATCTGTGACAGTTTACACTGACCATCTGTGCCAGTTCACACTGACCATCTGTGACAGTTCACATTGACCATCTGTGACAGTTTATACAGATCATCTGTGACAGTTCACACTGACCATCTGTAACAGTTTATGCAGATCATCTGTGACAGTTCACACTGACCATCTGTGACAGTTTACACTGACCATCTGTGACAGTTCACACTGACCATCTGTGACAGTTCACACTGACCATCTGTGACAGTTCACACTGACCATCTGTGACAGTTTTTAAAGATCATCTGTGACAGTTTACACTGACCATCTGTGACAGTTTATACAGATCATCTGCGACAGTTTACACTGACCATCTGTGACAGTTTACACTGCCCATTTGTGACAGTTGAAATTGACCATCTGTGACAGTTCACATTGACCATCTGTGACAGTTCACACTGACCTTCTGTGACAGTTTATACAGATCATCTGTGACAGTTCACACTGACCATCTGTGACAGTTTACACTGACCATCTGTGACAGTTTACACTGACCATCTGTGACAGTTCACACTAACCATCTTTGACAGTTTACACTGACTATCGGTGACAGTTTACACTGACCATCTGTGACAGTTTATACAGATCATCTGTGACAGTTCACACTGACCATCTGTGACAGTTTACACTGAACATCTGTGACAGATCACACTGACCATCTGTGACAGTTTACACTGACCATCGGTGACAGTTCACACTGACCATCTGTGAACAGTTCACACTGACCATCTGTGACAGTTTACACTGTCCATCTGTGACAGTTTACACTGACCATTTGTGACAGTTTACACTGACCATCTGTGACAGTTCACACTGACCATCTGTGACAGTTTATACAGATCATCTGTGACAGTTTACACTGACCATCTGTGACAGTTTACACTGACCATCTGTGACAGTTGAAACTGACCATCTGTGACAGTTCACACTGACCATCTGTGACAGTTTACACTGACCATCTGTGACAGTTTACACTGACCATCTGTGACAGTTTATACAGTTCATCTGTGACAGTTTACACTGACCATCTGTGACAGTTTACTCTGACCATCTGTGACAGTTCACACTGACCATCTGTGACAGTTTACACTGACCATCTGTGACAGTTCACACTGATCATCTGTGACAGTTTACTCTGACCATCTGTGACAGTTTATACTGACCATCTGTGGCAGTTTACACTGACCATCTGTGACAGTTTATACAGATCATCTGTGACAGTTTACTCTGACCATCTGTGACAGTTTACACTGACCATCTGTGACAGTTCACACTGACCATCTGTGACAGTTTACAATGACCATCTGTGACAGTTCACACTGACCATCTGTGACAGTTTACACTGACCATCTGTGACAGTTTATACTGATCATCTGTGACAGTTCACACTGACCATCTGTGACAGTTCACACTAACCATCTGTGACAGTTTACCTGACCATCTGTGACAGTTCACATTGACCATCTGTGACAGTTTACCTGACCATCTGTGACAGTTTACACTGACCATCTGTGACAGTTTATACAGATCATCTGTGACAGTTCACACTGACCATCTGTGACAGTTCACACTGACCATCTGTGACAGTTCACACTGACCATCTGTGACAGTTCACACTGACCATCTGTGACAGTTTATACATATCATCTGCGACAGTTCACACTGACCATCTGTGACAGTTTATGCAGATCATCTGTGACAGTTTACACTGACCATCTGTGACAGTTCACACTGACCATCTGTGACAGTTTACACTGACCATCTGTGACAGTTCACACTGACCATCTGTGACAGTTTATACAGATCATGTGTGACAGTTCACACTGACTATCTGTGACAGTTCACACTGACCATCTGTGACAGTTTACACTGACCATCTGTGACAGTTCACACTGACCATCTGTGACAGTTCACACTGACCATCTGTGACAGTTTATACAGATCAACTGTGACATTTCACACTGACCATCTGTGACAGTTTATGCAGATCATCTGTGACAGTTCAAACTGACCATCTGTGACAGTTTACACTGACCATCTGTGACAGTTCACACTGACCATCTGTGACAGTTCACACTGACCATCTGTGACAGTTCACACTGACCATCTGTGACAGTTCACACTGACCATCTGTGAAAGTTCACACTGACCATCTGTGACAGTTTTTACAGATCATCTGTGACAGTTTACACTGACCATCTGTGATAGTTTATACAGATCATCTGTGACAGTTCACACTGACTATCTGTGACAGTTCACACTGACCATCTGTGACAGTTTACACTGACCATCTGTGACAGTTTACACTGAACATCTGTGCCAGTTCACACTGACCATCTGTGACAGTTCACATTGACCATCTGTGACAGTTTATACAGATCATCTGTGACAGTTCACACTGACCATCTGTAACAGTTTATGCAGATCATCTGTGACAGTTCACACTGACCATCTGTGACAGTTTACACTGACCATCTGTGACAGTTCACACTGACCATCTGTGACAGTTCACACTGACCATCTGTGACAGTTCACACTGACCATCTGTGACAGTTTTTACAGATCATCTGTGACAGTTTACACTGACCATCTGTGACAGTTTATACAGATCATCTGTGACAGTTTACACTGACCATCTGTGACAGTTTACACTGCCCATCTGTGACAGTTGAAACTGACCATCTGTGACAGTTCACACTGACCATCTGTGACAGTTCACACTGACCTTCTGTGACAGTTTATACAGATCATCTGTGACAGTTCACACTGACCATCTGTGACAGTTTACACTGACCATCTGTGACAGTTTACACTGACCATCTGTGACAGTTTACACTGACCATCGGTGACAGTTTACACTGACCATCTGTGACAGTTTATACAGATCATCTGTGACAGTTCACAATGACCATCTGTGACAGTTTAAACTTAACATCTGTGACAGATCACACTGACCATCTGTGACAGTTTACACTGACCATCGGTGACAGTTCACACTGACCATCTGTGACAGTTCGCTTTGACCATCTGTGACAGTTTACACTGACCATCTGTGACAGTTTACACTGACCATTTGTGACAGTTTACACTGACCATCTGTGACAGTTCACACTGACCATCTGTGACAGTTTATACAGATCATCTGTGACAGTTTACACTGACCATCTGTGACAGTTTACACTGACCATCTGTGACAGTTGAAACTGACCATCTGTGACAGTTCACACTGACCATCTGTGACAGTTTACACTGACCATCTGTGACAGTTTACACTGACCATCTGTGACAGTTTATACAGATCATCTGTGACAGTTTACACTGACCATCTGTGACAGTTTACTCTGACCATCTGTGACAGTTCACACTGACCATCTGTGACAGTTTACACTGACCATCTGTGACAGTTCACACTGATCATCTGTGACAGTTTACTCTGACCATCTGTGACAGTTTATACTGACCATCTGTGACAGTTTACACTGACCATCTGTGACAGTTTATACAGATCATCTGTGACAGTTTACTCTGACCATCTGTGACAGTTTACACTGACCATCTGTGACAGTTCACACTGACCATCTGTGACAGTTTACACTGACCATCTGTGACAGTTCACTCTGACCATCTGTGACAGTTCACACTGACCATCTGTGACAGTTTACACTGACCATCTGTGACAGTTCACACTGATCATCTGTGACAGTTTACTCTGACCATCTGTGACAGTTTATACTGACCATCTGTGACAGTTTACACTGACCATCTGTGACAGTTTATACAGATCATCTGTGACAGTTTACTCTGACCATCTGTGACAGTTTACACTGACCATCTGTGACAGTTCACACTGACCATCTGTGACAGTTTACACTGACCATCTGTGACAGTTCACACTGACCATCTGTGACAGTTCACACTGACCATCTGTGACAGTTTACACTGACCATCTGTGACAGTTCACATTGACCATCGGTGACAGTTTACACTGACCATCTGTGACAGTTCACACTGACAATCTGTGACAGTTCACACTGACCATCGGTGACAGTTTACACTGACCATCTCTGACAGTTTATACAGATCATCTGTGACAGTTCACACTGACCATCTGTGACCGTTTACACTGACCATCTGTGACAGTTTACACTGACCATCGGTGACAGTTCACACTGACCATCTGTGACAGTTCACACTGACCATCTGTGACAGTTTATACAGATCATCTGTGACAGTTTACTCTGACCATCTGTGACAGTTCACACTGACCATCTGTGACAGTTTACAATGACCATCTGTGACAGTTTACACTGATCATCTGTGACAGTTCACACTGACTATCTGTGACAGTTTACACTGACTATCTGTGACAGTTCACACTGACCATCTGTGATAGTTTATACAGATCATCTGTGACAGTTTACTCTGACCATCTGTGACAGTTTACACTGACCATCTGTGACAGTTCACACTGACCATCTGTGACAGTTTACACTGACCATCTGTGACAGTTTACACTGACCATCGGTGACAGTTTATACTGACCATCTGTGACAGTTTATACAGATCA
>OY992876.1:440595750-440603250 GCA_963921405.1 Cepaea hortensis
GACTTGACTCAAATGCATCCATAACAGGTATAAATGTTTTGATTCTGAACTTGTCTCTTGGCTTAAGGTTCTCTAAAGCATCATCTTCATCATCATTGATAATGAATGAATCACCCCCAAAAAAAACGAGAAGTAGATTGTGAGCTTTACTAAAACACGACTACAAGAGACAAATTGGACGTTGCGGCCAAAGCCTTCGATCTTGTTTACCATCATCATTGATATGCCTTCTTCTATATCTTCTTTTCTTGTAATCAACATCAGGCAATTATTTCTTTGCTTCTTCTTCAAAATGATCGAAAGATCCCTGGAACCTTTAACAAAATCCGAAAGTGAAGCATACAATTTCCTACATACATCTAGACTAATTTGGGGGTCTTGCAGTGATTGACTAGTCTTGTGAAATTCATCCACCAAGTAACTCCACAAATATAACAATACCATAAATTCAAACTCCTATATTTTATTCAAAATGTTTATGGCTTGATTTCTTGTTTCGCCTTTCTCTGTAGTATCAATATGCAGCTAATGCAATGCAGAAATTATTCCATCATAACTATCAAGTATTGCACTTGTGGCCATTGAATATGCTTCCCATCTAGTCTTTGACAAAGACTTTGGAACTTTTGAATCATCTTTGAAGAATGACAACAGTACTGCCCATCTATGTGTAGATGATGAAAAGAAATTATATATTTCTTGAACAATTCCAAAAAAGTTTACTACATCTAAACAACAGTCAACTGCTGCTCTACCAACAAGAATCAGAGAATGACCAGCACATGGAATATACATAGCATACTTGTTAATCTTCAATATTATTTCTTGCATACCCTTGTATTTGCCAGACATATTGGCAGCATTATCATATGACTGGCATCGACACTTACTAAAATCTATTTTGCACTCATTTGTGAGGTAGTTGTGCACCATCTTAGCCATACTTTCCCCTGTGTGGCTACCCATCTCTAGGAAAGTTAGAAAACGTTCAATAGGGAGCCCATCATCTGGTGAAACATACCTCACAATAACAGTGAGCTGATCAATATGCGACCAGTCTGAAGTGGAATCTACAGATAAACTGAAGTACCCTGCAGTTCTTAAATCATCCAAGATTGAGTCTCTTACTTTATGTGCCATAATTTGGATAAATTCATCACATATTGTTTTAGAAAGATAAGATGTGACACCTGATCCTTTATTCCTACATTTTTTTTAATACGGCTTGCTAGAAAAGGATCAAATTTTGCTATAAGTTCGAGTAATCCAAGGAAATTGCCATTGTGAAGAGAACCAAATGTTTCCTTATCTCCTCTGAAAGGTAAACCACGCTCTGCCATAGTAATTATGGCTGCCACAACTTGTTCAAGAACATTTTTCCAGTACTGCCGTTTATTATTTATCTGTTCTGCTAGCTGGCAGTCAATTGTTGAGCCACGTTTTCTTGTAAGATATGTTACCGAAGCTGTTCTATGGTCTACAGAGTTTTCATGACTTTGAACTAAATAGGTGTTGCGCCAATCACAAAATCCATCGGATGATAATGGTGTAGAAGAATTTGAAAAGAGTTTACACACGAAAAAGTATACGCGACCAGTTGCTGGCGAATATACTAACCATTCTCTGCAATATTTTTCACCATTAGCCCGTTTGGGATAGAACAAGCTTTTCGAGCAATATCTGTCTTGGTTTGCAAAAAGCTTCTTTGATTTTTCAAATGAGCCATTTGAGTGCTGACATTCTGACGGACCTTTTTCTACCCAGTATAAAATCTCATCTTTACTTAAATCACCCCATACCCCAACATCATTCTGTTTTTTTTTTTTTTATGCTGAATCTTCTGTGCTTGTACTACTCTCTGGTTTATTAATCTTAATATTTGTTGCTTCATTCGTTGAAGTAGATTCTATACAATTAGATGTACCAGGCTCTGTATCAGGAATAGGGTGAATATCCTGTGACTGACTCACTGTGGTAGAGGCTTTTGGTTCATCAGGCCCCTTATCTATCTTTGTTAAGAAACTATCTAATTTTGTTATCTTGCTAAGCTCTTTTTCAGCTCTCTGCTTCTTTTTCCTCTTTTGAGCTCCACTTTTATAACTTCTGGTTGACATCTTGCAAACTGTGGGCAGAATATTTAATATAACTATAAACATTCATTTAAAAGTAATATAATGCATGACATTTTTTTTTAAATTGAAAATTTCCTGTGATATTACCACTACTTACCAGCAAGCGATATTTTTATAATAAATAAACATGCAAAGAGAAAATTAACAATATCCTCTCAAGTTTTAATATTAGTTTAATTAATTAAATTAAAGAAGAAAAAAAAAAGAATTAACATATACATTAATACTTAATTTAATACAATCAAACAAAATAATATGTATTTTTTAATGTGCAGTTCTTTCAAATATATATTTAATAATATCAAATTGTAAGTTTATATATTAAACTTACAATTTGTTATTATACTGACAAAAAAAACGTTAAAAATATATGCTATAATTACAGCTACAGGTGTCCGCATAGGATCGACCTATCTATACATTTTAAATATGTTATCTAATGTTTTATCACTTAAACCTGTTTAGGACAATATGCCATTAATTTGAATACGTTTTACCAATGTTTATTTACAAAAATTTTTTATCATGCAAAGTCTACTGTTATTTTGACTTGAAAATATAGAAACTAGGTTCTCTATTTTCTATATTTTTTCAATTAAAATACGATCGCAGAAAAATTATAGCATGCAACACCTGTACTAAACATGTTAATTATGCACAACGTTATTTTTAATCAAAATATTGTAAAAAAAATTGAATGCGGTAGAAAATATTCTTGCGTTAGTTAGGTTATGTGCGTACTTGTGTATAATGCACTTACCTGAATTGTAACTCCAGTAAGGACCAAAAAAAAAAAAAAAAACACTGTTCAAAATAATGTCAACAATCAAATTATCAAAAAAAAAAACACTGAAAATACTAAATAAAAGGTCAGAAATATTGTATCGTCTGCCGGCTCACTCGAACTACAAAAGGTCAGCGCATGCTCGAGTGTAGCGGAGCAACACAGGGGAATCCGGGAATCCCCCCTAAGGTTTGCATAACCGGTTATCGGTAAAACAAACCCTAGGCAAATAGCGCTTTGTTCTTCGAAAAACGCGCTAAAATAATTGGGTGAAGAGTATGGGACGTCCCGGACGTGCAGCATTGGGACTAATAATGCTGCAGTATATTTAAGTATACATATATGACAATTGTTGCAGTATATTTAAGTATACATATATGACAATTGTTGCAGTATATTTAAGTATACATATATGACAATTGTTGCAGTATATTTAAGTATACATATATGACAATTGTTGCAGTATATTTAAGTATACATATATGACAATTGTTGCAGTATATTTAAGTATACATATATGACAATTGCTCACTCGGACAATATTTTTTGGGGCCCCCACTTTCTTGGGGGCCCCAAGCTATAGCTTGTGTAGCTTATACGTAAATCCTGCACTGACAGTCTAACTAGTCTTGATTTCCTGGCCTACAGTGTAACTAATCTTGATTTCTTCGCCTACAGTGTAACTAGTCTTGATTTCCCCTTTGAGGCTCTGGTAATATTAGATCGGTAATAGCAATGTGACAGAAGACCGTGTAGCGCTGGTTTTAACGTGTTGGTATGGGAGCCGGTCGTTCAGAAATCAATGGCAAACTGCTGAACGTAAAACTTGCCAAGACATCAACAACAGCAGTAAAATGCTGGTGTTGACTGCAACGTCCTGTAAGGGCTATACAAATTTAAAACCAAAAAAATAGCAATATGTCGGTCTCCGTGGCGAAAGGCTTACGGACACGGTTCGTAAGCCGGTATACCCGCATTCGAAACACAGCTGCGGGCGATTTAACAGCAGACCGCCTTGCGATGAGTTTTTTTTTTTATAAAATGGTATGGGTGCCAGTCGTTCAAAAAGCAATGGGAAACTACTGAACGTAAAGTTGCCAAGAGATCACAAACAGCAAAAAAAAAATGCTGGGGCTGACTGCGGCGTCTTGTAAAAGGATATGCAACTAACTAAATAGCAATGTAGATTTCAGACGGAGTCTCCGTGGCGAAGTGCTAACTTTGCCTGCCCCGCCCCCTGCCGGCTGTGGGTTCGACTCCGGCCTACCTCGTTCGGTTGACGGGGGGAAGTTTTCTCGGAAACTTCTCGGGATCGTCGCTGGAGCTACGGAGTTCGTGCGTTGTGTGACGTTTTCGGCAGGACGCCCTGCGGGAAAGTAAAAACAGCCATATGTGATCAAACTCGGTGCAATGAAGTCGAACCGCTCGCCTTTTAAACCTTCTGTTTAAACAATAGGTTTTAGAATATATATCAACCATGCATATGTCAAATAACAAACACATAAACACATAATGCTGTGTCTTTTATTTTACACATGTATTTTTCGTCATTAAACTTTGGAGGTCGAAATGTTAACGGTTTGAATCCCATTAACCACCGCTGCTTCTATTACCTAGCCTGTCGTGTGTTGTCTACTCCGTCCTCTTTACCTCTATAAATGTCAATCAATAGTCTCGCATTTGCTTGCCTGCATATCGATTGCTTGTCTACACGCACTAAGGCGTGGTCTTGTACTGTGGAGATGCTTATCCGCACAACGATCGTGCCGATGTTCACGAACTATAAACAATAGGTGTTTAAATAAAACATACACGCACGTATAGAGAACAACGTGTGTTTTGGTGTTGACATCTTTGTGTTGTATATACTGCGGCAGTCCGGGACATTGTGGGTAATGTTTGAACATACTAATTAGTATTAATCAGCGCTCGTACAATGGGAATGAGAAACAGTAAACATAATGTTGATGTTATATAGCAGTCCTCGTTTTATTCTTCTTGTTCATTTGTGTTCTTCTTCTGTGTCTTCTTTTTCTTCTTTTGCCAGATTCTTCTTCGCGTTCTTTTTCATTTTCTTTTTTTTCTTCATATATAATAATTATTCGCTATCAGCAAAGAACCTCAATGGCTCGGAATGCTGAAGAAGAAGAAGAAGAAGAAGAAGAAGAAGAAGAAGAAGAAGAAGAAGAAGAAGAAGAAGAAGAAGAAGAAGAAGAAGAAGAAGAAGAAGAAGAAGAAGGAGACGGAGGAGGAGGGGGAGAAGAAGAAGAAGAAGAGGAGGAGGAGGAGGAGAAGAAGAAGAAGAAGAAGAAGAAGAAGAAGAAGAAGAAGAAGAAGAAGAAGAAGAAGAAGAAAAAGAAGAAGAAGAAGAAACCACACACACACATACCCCGGCAACCCACACATCCCGCACCTATCCACACACATATCCCGCACTCTCACACTTTTCCCCACCCACACACACATTGGCCAACCTACACCCACTCACCCACCCAATATTCGCCACCTCTCAACTACACATCCCCACCTCTCAACTACACATCCCCACCTATCCACACATCCCCACCCATAAACACATCTCCCCATCTGCCCACACATATCCCCCACCCATAAACACCCAAAAACACACACCTCCCACCCACACACACCCCGCCACCCACATATACCCCACCCACACACATCCGCCGCTCACACACATCTTCTCACAACTACACACCTCCCCCACTCATACACTCATCTCTCACACACATCCACCCACTCCCGTGCTCACCCATCAACCACTCACACCCACACATCACCCACGCGCCCATCAACACATGTATCTCTTATCTCCCCTCCCACCCACACACACACCCCAACCACCCAGACAAACACACATCCCCCATCCTCGCATACATCCTTCAATCACCTGCACATCCCACACCTCCCCCACCTCTCATACATCTCCCCTTCCACACAAAGCTCCACCCATAAACACATCCCCCCACACACACACACACATCCCCCACATACATTCCCCACACACATCCCCAGCCACACATCTCCCCACTCACTCACACATCCTCCATCTACAAACATCCTCACCACCCACACATACATCCTCCACCCACTCACATTTACCCCATCCACACTCACACACTCCCTCCCACACAGACATATCCCATTCACAGACACCCCCACACTCATTACACACCCATTCCCCAACCCACACAATCTCCTACACACCCATTCACCCACCCAAACACACATTCCCTACCCACACCCCCTCGCAACCCACCAACACCCACATACTTCCAACTATCCTCTCAAATATCCCCCCCCCCCCCACACATACATATCCCTCACACACACATACATCCACCACCGACTACACATCCCTTCACACATCCACACATCACCCATTAACCCATACACATCCCCCACACACACACACTCACACACACATATCCCTCACATACACACCCATACACACATCCTCACATCTAGACACATACATGATGCCTCACATGATCACTGAAACTAATAAGAACAAACTCCCACACTTTACACACAATTGAGACACTGACGATTGTCGTGAAAATTCTCGCAATTGCAAGAAGTGGAGAAAAAAAATTGTCATCATCATCATCATCAAGTGCCGTGCCAGCTGGCGTAGGCGTTCATGGCTCTCCACAGATCTCGGTCTTTGGTTTTCTGGATCAACTCTGCTGCTGATATTCCTCCATGCCACCGTCTCAATCCATCCAGCATCATTTCTCTTGGTCTGCCTCTGCCTCTCTTCCCCTCGATCTTTCCAGTTGTTACGATGTTCTCCAATGCCTCTCTTCTCATCACGTGACCGAAGAAAGATGTTTGTCTCTGTCTTATTGTTGTATATAATGTTCTAGTTTCATTAGTCTGTTTCAGGCAGTCATCGTTAGTTACTCTGGCAGTCCAAGGAATTCGCAACATTCGTCTCAGGAACCACATCTCTGTTGCTTCTAATTTCTTCTTTCTTTGTTCATTTACATTCCAAGATTCACTGCCATACAGCAAAACTGGTTCTACATAGCATTTCAGCACTCTCTTTCTTACATTAAGTGATAGTGACTTATTGCACAAGATACTCTTCATTTTCTGAAATGCGGCTTTTTCCTGCCCTATTCTGCTCCTAATCTCTGTTGTACATCTTCCATCTGATGTTATAAATGTCCCTAGGTATCTAAAATTATCCACTTGGTTAAGGATTTTTCCTTCTATTTCTATGTCACATTTTGGTGTCACCATTTTCTTTGATATTACCATTGTTACTGTTGTCTTGATATTCAAGAAGAGTCCTTTCCTTGCACTCTCTGTTACTACAACGTCTAATAATTGCTGTAGGTCTGTTGAATTATCCGCCACCAATACTGTGTCATCTGCATAGCGTATATTATTTATATTATAACCTCCGACTAGTATTCCTGGCATCTCTTTGATCTCTCTCATTATTACTTCGCTATACAGGGAGAAAAGATCTGGTTGGTGACAAGACACACCCCTGTCGTACTCCTAGCTTTATCTGTTCGTAACTGCCGTCTTTATTTCCCATTTTAATTGCTGCTA